>KZ807206.1:199550-229741 GCA_000696205.2 Oncopeltus fasciatus | reverse complement strand
CCTCTCTCTCTCTCCTTGTTTATGTTCGTAAAATTATAGTTTAATGAGAAATAAAAAATAAAATAATAAAACTGAAACTTATATATATTTACAAATATAATCATAATTAAAAAATTATCTATGGAGGAAAAATGTATGAAATTAAAATAATATTTAATTAAATAATATTTAATATTTAATAAATGAAAATAAATTTAATCTATAAAAATAAATGTTGAATGACTTCAACATACCGCCCACCTAAAATAGTAATATTTTACGGTTCCAGCTCTTTTGGGATTGGGAGCCTATCATTTATTGGGGAAAGCGGTGCTAATTTGTTTACGGGTCGCTTGACAGTTCCGTTAGCAGTTCTCACTGACACCACCCGAACGATTTTATCTTGACCAGGGTGCAACTCGGTTACACGACCTAGTCTCCATTGGAGTGGTTTCATATTTGCTTCTTGCAACAGAACCAAATCGTTGACAGCTATAGGTGTTGTAACCTGAGTCCATTTTTTCCTCGCTTGAAGAAGATGAATATATTCTGTAGCCCATCGTTTCCAGAAGACTTGAACTGAATTTTGAAGCAATTGCCATCGAGTCAGTCGATTTACATTGATGTCACTGATGTCCTGTTCTGGGGCAGCTATGAGAGCAGAACCAATTAAAAAATGACCTGGTGATAGATAATCAAAGTTGTCTGGGTTTGATACCAGAGGGCAAAGCGGCCGTGAGTTCATTATGGCTTCAATCTTTGCGAAAATGGTCATAAGCTCCTCAAAATGGAATGCTCGATCTCCTAACGTCCTTTTGAGATGACCTTTAGCCGACTTTACTGCGGCTTCCCAAATGCCTCCAAAGTGCGGTGAGTGGGGTGGATTAAACTTCCATTGCACGCCAAGATTAGAAGTGTGACGTCCAATACTGTCCTGAGTTGTATCGTCGTTGTGCCACGCATATAACTTCCTCAATTCACGGGCTGCTCCGATAAAATTAGTACCGCAGTCTGAGCTCATTTCTGAGGGAAGTCCTCTCCTAGCTATGAATCTGTCAAAAGCCGCTAGAAATGCCTTTGTCGTGAGTTCTGATACCAGTTCCAAGTGAACTGCCTTTACCGACATACACTCGAAGACGCAGAGATATGCGTTAGTAACTGGGGCGTTTCGTCTAGTGCCTTGTTTTATATTATATGGACCTGCAAATTCAACCCCAACAAAGGAAAATGGGCGGCCCTGAGACACTCTAGAGACAGGGAGGTTCGCCATAAACGGGTTGCTGGGTTTTGCCCTGAGCCTAAAGCATCGAATGCATTTCCAAACACATTTTCTCACAAGTTTCCGCATTCCAAAAATGTAATATCTCCTGTTCAGATATGCTTGCAAGGCCTGAGGTCCCAGATGAAAGTTGCTATGGTGTATGTGGTCCATTATCATTAATGTTAAGGGAGACTCAGCGGGGAGAAGCATGGGGTGCTTCGAATCGTAAGGCAATGACGCGTTTTCCAGTCTACCGCGGTTGAATGTTCGAAAATTCAAAATTATCATTGCTAGATCCTGAGAACTCTTTCTTTGTCCTCGAAAACCGCCAAACTCTTGAAATGTAACGAGGTAGATTCTCTTTGATCAAAATCATAATCCTTTTGGTAGAATTCTTGCTGTATTACTCGAACAAGGTACGCAGTAGCAACTTGTATCTCGCTCACTGTTAAGGTACCGGTACGTTTCTCCTTTGTCTTATTTAGATTGTTCACAAAACGAAAAATATATGCCAGTTTGCGAACAAGCGTCATGAATTTTGAAGTAGATTCTAATAAATTGTTGACAAATAGAGCAGATGTTGCAACTGTGGTTGCAAGTGAGAGTGAATTAATTTTGCAATCTGGCAAATTCAAAACAGCTTCCGGAGTTGTTGGAAGAATTAATGGTTCTTTGTTTATAAAATCTGGGCCCTTCCACCACAATTCGCAATCGGCCAGGCTACTGGCGCGCATACCCCTTGAAGCTACATCAGCTGGGTTTTGGAGAGATGGTACATAATGCCATTGTTGACTCTTGCTGTGTGTCAGAATGTAACCAACCCTATTGGCCACAAATGTTTTTAGTCTTTGAGGTGGGACTCGAAGTCAGCTTAAGACGATTGTGGAGTCGGTAAAGAGAAAAATGTTCTTGATATTGTTTAAGATACAAAATCCTTCAAGTGATCGTAAAAGCTTTGCTAATAGATGAGCGGAACATAGCTCTAGTCGGGGAATTGAAACTATTTTCATAGGGGCCAGTCGTGTCTTGGCAGTTAGTAAAAAAGTGTAAGTATCAAACGTCGGAGTTAAAACTTGCAAATATATGTTTGCTGCATAACACTTCTCTGACGCATCACAAAACCCAAATAAGTTAAGCTTTCCCTCGGAAGTGTGAATCCAGCGAGGTATATCAATTTTACTTACCATGGGCAATTCTCGCAGATAACTGTTCCAGCTCTTTAAAATACAAGGTGGTGGTGGATCATCCCAGCCCAATTTTTCTAACCAAAGGCGTTGAATCATATGTTTCGCTAGCAATATCACTGGTGCTAATAATCCCAAAGGATCAAATAAACGAGCTACAGTGGACAGCATCGAGCATTTAGTAATTTTCATTGAAGCTAGTTCAACATTGTAACGGAAGCAGTCGGTCCTAGGGTCCCAAAGAATACCAAGTACCTTGGTGGTAGAATCTTCGGGTTGAAGAGACATTGGCAGTCGTTCCCCTGCCTCAGGGATTGTATCCATAAACTGTTTTGAGTTACTTGCCCACCTATGTATAGGAAATCCTCCCCGTTTCAACAATTCAATGAGTTGAGCTTTCAGTAGGACTGCTTCTTCCACAGAATTCGCCCCAGTGATGATATCGTCTACATAAATATCGTTTCGAAGTACTGTCGACGCCTCAGGGAAATTCTCTCCCTCATCGTCAGCCAATTGGATCAACACTCTTAATGCTAAATAAGGTGAGGATGCTTGTCCATATGCCAACGTTCGCAGCTCATAGGTCTTTACCGCTTCTTCCTGTGAAAAACGCTAAAGTATATGCTGGTAACTGCGGTGTTCAGGGGCCACTAAAATTTGCCGAAACATTTTAACGATATCAGCACAAATCGCAACTCTAAATGTTCGAAAATTCAAAATTATCATTGCTAGATCCTTTAACCCTTAGGCTGGCAATTAGAGGGTTGTCCTCTATGAGGCTGAGTTAATTCGGATAGCTCCAAGATCTTACAACGTTGCTGTATGAAATCTACAAGCGATTTGTAAGTTGGAAATTCGATACCCTCTTGCTTTTCTTCATACAGTTTCCGATTTTCGTAGTCCAGGCAATCCAGTGCAAGTTGCAATTTTAAATAGTCAGCTTCATCTGGTATATTGAGCTGAGTCAAAGATGTGTAGTTGTCGATTACCTTTTTCAGAAATGAGCGCAAATAATGTGGGTTAGAAGAAGATTGACTTGATGGTTTGAGCTCCTTGATTTTATGCAGAAAGGCAGCGGCTAAAATTCGCTTATTATTATAACGGTCTTGAAGTGCCTTCCACGCGTTGCTATAATCTGCACCCGAAATCGGAAATGATGAAACTATTCGAAGAGGTTCGCCTGATAGTAATCCCACGAGGTGATGGAATTTTTCAATGGGAGTCAGTGAAACTTCGTCGTGAACGATGGAAATAAAAATATCTCTAAAATGAATCCATTCCGAAAGCTCACCAGTAAATTTCGGAATATTAATTTTCGGCAGCCTATTACGGGCTATCGAAGCTGCTGACAGGTTTTGGGCAAAACTTGTATTTGAGTCTTGCAAGGTCGACAAGGCTGCTGGAAGGGTAGCTGGTCTAGGGTTCATGATATTTTCATAAATGGTATTACATTCATATAAGTATGAGCTTGCTCCCTTCAAATATTTTTCTTCTACAGGAAATTCTTTTTCCTTGTCCATAATTACATAAATTTCGTATAATTTATCCCACGAATGTGAAAAGGTCTGATGTAAACCTGTAAGACACAAATATTTACCTCTAAATGCCGAAAATTTGGTCGTATCCTCCTCTACTTGCTTGGCTGTATCTCGAATGGCCTTGATCTCTCCAAACGTATCCATTAATTTTTTCTTCAAAATTGTAATCTGTTTTTCAATTGGTATTTCCGCCATTTTACTTTAAGTTGGCTATAAAATTAAATTAAGCTTTATAAAAAATAATAAGGGCATAAACCACAAGGACCACAGATCCAGGCCGGAGGAGCAATGTTGCGTGCGGAGGCTGAACCAAAGGTAAAAATCCTCATACACTAAATGCCGGGTCTGGTTGTAGTAGTTTATGCAATGAAGAATTTCCCAATATTGATTGTGACTTCTGAATTAGCTCACAATAATATTGTCATAGCGTAAATGAATATAATGAGTATATAAATTATTTTCAATTTCAATAAAAAAGGGAGCAAGAAAAATTTTGATGTTTTAAGAAATAAAAGGCGCAGAATTTATAGGTTTACAATGAAATTGGTTTATTGACACTAGATCAATAAATAAATAAAAAATTGTATTCAAGGGAATTACAAATAAATTACCTTAATATAAAAATAACAAATCGAATAATTAATTAATAAACAATAAACATAAATAGTTTGTACAAATTGTGTGAAGAAGATTCTTTGTTGTACGAAGGAGAGAGAGAAGGAATAAATAATAGGTCTGACCTGATTGTGAGCCCACGGAACACAAGAATGTTGAAATCACACACTGCGTCGAATCCGGGTGAGGAAGAAAAGGTAGTCTGGTTGAACCGATGAGGCCGGCCGGCAGTCAAAGACAGGTGTGCAGGCAGCGTCGGCCTAAGTACGGCTTCGGTGAGATGTTGGCAGTACGCTAATCGTTGGATTACTAGCGTAATATTGATTAGTAATCTAATGTAATGTAATGCTGATTCAAAAAATTAAACAAATTAAATGTCGCTACTTCAGGAGAATAAAATGTTCAATCAGCTTGAAGTGTCTCCAATAGGGAAAATAGCGAGAATCAATTACAGTAAGGTGCTATCACGTAGAGGGCCAAAACTTAACTCACTGTGCTATCAGGTCGAGGGACAAAGCTTAACCCTCTGCGCTATCAGGTAGAGGGACAAAGCTTAACTGATAGCTTAAGAGCATTAATAGGCTTAACTAACGGTTCGAGTTCCTTCTCTCTCCCGGGTGACCTACCTCTCTCTCTCTCTCCTTGTTTATGTTCGTAAAATTATAGTTCAATGAGAAATAAAAAATAAAATAATAAAACTGAAACTTATATATATTTACAAATATAATCATAATTAAAAAATTATCTATGGAGGAAAAATGTATGAAATTAAAATAATATTTAATTAAATAATATTTAATAAATGAAAATAAATTTAATATATAAAAATAAATGTTGAATGACTTCAACACTTTCTATAAGTGCTCTACAGGTTGTGTCAATCAATGTTGGCTAGGAGAGCTGTAAAGCTTTTGGGCAAAATCAGAGCAAGCATAATTGGGAGAAAGAATAATTTTTAAAGTAATTTATTCTTTTATGTAAAACATTGTATTATATTGTTTTAGGAACAGCTCCTTTCCCATGATAGAGGTATCTGGAATGTCAGTTACGCAATCAATAGAAGCTCCACTTACAAGAAGAGATACATCAACTATCAATGGACATTTATCTATGCAAAATGGGACTGGTAATACCTTATTTCAAAAATTCTCCTTACCTCTGTACATTTGTGCCTTCAAACTTAAATATAAAATTAAAAGGTCTTTTATCTATCAAATTGTGAAAGAAGATTGATCATTTGTGCTCATGATTTATAAAAAAAATTTTTTTTAAATTGTGGTATATGTAGTCAGTTAATTAATAATATAACAATTAAAATTCATTGATCTCAAATTATTAGTTGGGGGTTGGTGAGGTTGAGATATTGATTGGTTATAAAGTAAAAATGGCTTTTCCAATTTAGACCGTTTCAATTAAACTCTTTTGAGATGAAGGCCAGTATAAATGACTTATTACAATTATGTATTTTAGTTAATACCTAAACCAGTGACTTATTTTTGTGATTAATAACTTAAATAAAATTTATATGACTAAATGTAAGAATCAAAGTAAAGTTTTGTTGCAAGAATCTGATTTTAATTTTTGTTTAGTTGCCAAAAATCTTTAAAATTTGGATTTTTAATAAATGTAATAGTTAGATTATTATTTTTATTTTACTTTTTTATGATATTCATTTTACATGAGTTTATTTGTTTTTTTAGGTATTTAGAATATTGCCTGGTTTTGCCTTTTTCATTGCTAATGCTCTGCAATTCGCAGTTTTGAGGTTACTCTTATAACTTGAAATGTGAATATTGACTAGAGATAATAATAAGAAAAGCTTTTAAGTTAGTTATTCAAAATCTATGATGTATCAAGAAGGAATGATGTAAACAATTTTTGTTTTATCATCTACTACTCTGCAAATAATATTAAAAATTTTTTCTGGAGGTTACAGGAATATTGATCACTTTAGGGATAAAGAGTTATAGTCTTTCCTGTTTCAAATATTTTTTTTACTTGCGACCAGTTTCGGTGTCAATACATTTCCCCGCACTAGTTTCGAGAGTCTAACCTCCGAGGCAGACGAATATATCGTCTTATGCTTGGAGGAGCTGACATTGGCAAGCTGTTTAAATGACTCTCGTTATTTACTTTTAAATTTGTAAATAAAAATTTTCTTGTGGTTTTTAATTCCACGTAAATTTTAACAATTTTTAGTTCAAGGGAACAGAATATAAAATCTAACTGTCCCAGCCAGGACTCGATCCTGGATATCCTGCTATCCGGGCTGGTGAATCTTCCATTTATGCTACCGAGACAAGTCTGATAATTTATTAAATTCCCCGCACTAGTGTCGAGAGTCTAATCTTCGAGGCAGACAAATATATCGTCTTATGCTCACGACACTTGGCTTAGGCTCTCAGTCTTGGCCACTTCCTCATGGGCTGTCTGAGAGGGCAAACTTCCAGTTAACTAAGTAGCTAAGTCTGTAGAAATTTCTTCTTATTAAGTACAATAAACAATTAGGATCTCTTTCTTTTCTTTTAATTTACCAGATTGTTGATCACACTTTGAGTTTGTTATTGCTTTTAACTCAGTCTGTGTTCTATTATAAAAATTCTCTTGCCACAATATCTTTGGCAATGATTTTCTTTTAAAAAATTAGCTTATCTTGGTTATTTTTAGTTGGAATATTTTTCTTTGTGGCTTCTTTTTGGAAGAACCCCAAAAAAATCTTCCCCTTCCTTACCCCCTTTAAAAAGTCTCGAGAGTTATAAATTTTTACTTTTTTAAATAATGTAAATCTCCCAATATATTGTCTTCCACTTTGTGGGCCAGTAATGTAACAAGAACAGGATTTGTAATATTTTTCTTCTTGTATAGTCTGTCATTTGTCTTTTTACTAATTCAATAATTTCAAGACTTTATTCTACAATTCCTGTTTGGCTTCTGAGACAGGTTGTTTACTTTTGTAATACAAATTTTTGATAATATTTTATTTATTTTTATTTCCAAAGAATTACATCTTTCTACTACTTTAGTTTTGTTTTTTAAATCTACAAAATCTTTATGTATATTTGTTGTTAAACCTTTTATAGCCTCTATTAAAAATTTGTTACATTCTTTCTGTATAATTTGTTGTATTATTTGCTGCTGTAATTTCTTTTAAATTTTTAATTCATTCTGAGTGGTGATAATACGAGGTGTGGCAGTGATAGTAAATGTCAGTAAATTTAAATAAAAAAAGTTTTAACTTAGATTTTAAGCAGAGTGGAGTTATAAAAAGCTGATTGATTAAGGTAATATAAGGGTGTGTGTGTGTGTGTGTGTGTGTGTGTGTGTGTGTGTGTGTGTGTGTGTGTGTGTGTGTGTGTGTGTGTGTGTGTGTGTGTGTGTGTGNTGTGTGTGTGTGTGTGTGTGTGTGTGTGTGTGTGTGTGTGTGTGTGTGTGCGTGCGTGCATGCGTGCGTGCGTGCGTGTGTGTGTGTGTGTGTGAGCGTGTGCGCGCGCGCGTGTGTGTGTGTGCGTGTGTGTGTGTGCGTGTGTGTGTGTGTGAGCGTGTGCGCGCAATTCAATGAATATAAAGTAGATTAAAAAAAACTATTATCTCTTTACTATCTATTTAGTTTCCTCTCACCTAAAATTAATAGAAAGAAAATATTTTTACATGGCATTGATCATTAAAAATAATATATAATGATTTAACTAATGTTATTGTGAGATTGCGGTTTAGAGCTTTATTAATTAAATTACTTTTATTAAAGACCTTAATATTCAATTTTATAGTCATTTTGATGCACTGAGAAGTTAAATCTTAGAGAAGTTTATCAATAATGTTCAATTTTCTCAAATTAATGGGGATGATTTCTTGATTAGTCATTACAATTTAACGAAAGAGAGTAAATAATAATATAAGGTTGAAATCTTGATTCCATGTTAATAAATAAATGAAGTTAGCTTCTTGTATCTACATTAAAATTTATGGAAGGGAGATAAAAAAAGAAGGAAACACTAATGAGAGATGAAAGTCACATTAGCAAGCTTGACAAAATACTTGATAATAGTCTCTCATTTTTGTAACTATAATCATTGGAAAGTAATATATGTATCATGAAAATATTAAAATAGGTTCATTAAAATAACTATTTTATTATTTCTTTAGTTAATGCATATAATGTCTATGTATATACATAGAAGAAGAAAAATAAATTTTATTCTGGGATTTAAGTCCCCTTAAATAACAAAGAGGTCACAGCTGGCAGTATAGCTGATTCTGACCTAATTACAGCAATAAAAATAAAAAGTACAAATAAACAATAGGCTAATAATATAAAATATTTTGAACAAAACTGTGACAATATATACCATTTATATCACAAGTACGGAATGGCCTTGAGTTTTATCATAATGCCTTCACAGCCAATTGCATTTGTTTTTATTTTTGATATCGGTGCTAAAAGATCTTCAGGAGTAATGTCGGAGAAAAAGAAATTGTTTGGGTTGAAATTAGAGTGGCTTGGTAAGGAATTAGAAAGAGGAGAACTCTGGGACAGCAAGGAGGTAGTAAAATAAGAGTTGAAGGCATCGGGAGACCCAGGGAAATGAGGAATATTGAGAGAGGGTTTGCACAAGGAAAGGCTTCTTGCCAAGTGTTCCACTTGGACTTAGGGTCGCTAGCAGAGGAAAATGCCTCATGGAAGTAAATCGAGTGAGCCTTTTGAAGAGCGGCTTGAGCCCGGTTTCGGAGACATCTGCAGGCAGCATAATCCTCAGGATGACAAGTACGTTTAGCCCGCATCCGGGCAGCCCCCAGCCTTCTCTTGAGATCTCACACTTCATCACTTAACCAGGGCGCATGGGGCGGTGAAATCCACAGGTTTTCAAAGGAGCATGGGTATTGAGGATGGAAATGAGATAATTGTATAAGATCTCTACCTTTTGATCGATCGAAGGAGAGGAAAAAATTGAGCTCCAGTCGAGGCAATCAAAGTCTGCTTCAAGATTCTCAAAGGTAAGATTGTCAAACTTATATAGATACCGATAAGAGACTGAAAGATTCTGATCTTGGTTGAAAGGTAGGAGTATACATGTTATAGAATATGAGGATTAAATCATACTGAGAAAGAAATGAGATAGGATGCTGTGAAAAAGATAATAGATTATGAAGAGAGGATTGTCAAGAATTCGGTCATGGAAGTTGAACAATTTAAAACTAATTTGTAACCAAAATAGTTTTTATTTTAGCCAACATTTTGGCCTGAATTTCAAGCCTTCATTAGGGCTGAATATGAAAGTGAAACATACTAAATAATATAGAAACATCTAAAGGGTTATTATCAATACCAATGAATATAGAACTATCATACCTTCTATTATCCGTCTTCATTGGTTTCTGCAAACCATCTTTTGTTGGCGAGCGCTTTAAACTCAAACCGCAGTTAAATACAGACAGTGACAGTGAACACATGTATTCGGCCACGAGGATAGACAATGTCTGAAAGCGCTTGCCAACAGAAGATGGTTTGCAGAAACCAATGAAGACGGATAATAGAAGGTATGATAATATAGAAACTTGTCTATATATGATAATCAAACAAAGAAAAATGAATGAAAATGTAATACTGTGTATAATCGACTTATACTTACCGTTTCTTCTTCCAGGTTGGACCGTGTCAAATTGGTGTTATTTGCCGAGCTTTCGCCAAACCATCATGTGATGGCTTCTTCAGGGCTGAAAAGAGAATGAGAGTTGTAAAAGAGAGATTTTTAAAATCCAGGTGGTATATAATTACCATGTTTTATACACCAGGTGTTGTATAATCCCGGCGCAGTCCGGTCCTTGGGCGAAGCCTGCCTTCCCATTGGTTGATACTGTGTTCTGGCGGCTGGTCTCTGGAGTAGTCAGGTGGCTGGTCACTGATTGGTTGGATCCTCTTGTCAATTAGCGCTGGTTTCCAGTTTTGCTCAGTCTGTATCCGTCTTCTCTGTTGATATTTTTCGGATTCTTGGTTATTTCGGACTCCAGGAATTTACAAGATTCCCTGCTCCTGCGGAACTTCTTACATCGGTGAAACCGGAAGGACGATAGACACACGTCTCAAAGAACACATTGCAGACATCAAACACGGACGCACAGAGAGGTCAGCTCTAGCAGAACACTTTGCCAACACCTGCCACCACATCAAATTTGAAGACGCTTCAATACTGGCCCGGGAAAGCAACTATTATCGGCGAACCTTCAGAGAAGCCATCGTAATAACCAAGAATCCGAAAAATATCAACAGAGAAGACGGATACAGAAAGAGCAAAAACTGGAAACCAGCGCTAATTGACAAGAGGATCCAACCAATCAGTGACCAGCCACCTGACTACTCCAGAGACCAGCCACCTGACTACTCCAGAGACCAGCCGCCAGAACACAGTATCAACCAATGGGAAGGCAGGCTTCGCCCAAGGACCGGACTGCGCCGGGATTATACACCACCTGGTGTATAATACATGGTAATTATATACCACCTGGATTTTAAAAATCTCTCTTTTACAACTCTCATTCTCTTTTCAGCCCTGAAGAAGCCATCACATGATGTGCGAAAGCTCGGCAAATAACACCAATTTGACACGGTCCAACCCGGCAGAAGAAACGGTAAATACTTCTGACGACCGTCGAAGCCTACGTGAACGACTTATACTTAACAAATTGGAAATAAAAATTATTAATAAAATTCTTAAGTGTACATACCAAGTAGGGTGATAGGGAGAGAGATAGACTCTGGCTCAACTGAGTCTACATCGTGACTGATCTGTTTTAAAAAATTGTTATTTGACTGTTGTGGAAAGGAATGGGAAACGGACATAGGAGCGGGGTACAGATGAGATGGGTTAAATGGCTTCCTCAGGACATATCGCTGTAGGGAAGTGGGAAGGGGAAAAAGCTTTGGGGTGGTCTTATTATGATTTTTGTTTTAACATGTGAGAAATATAACTTTGTGGAAGAAATATAGTCTTTGTCTGTTTTGTCATTAATGGGTTATGTTCTAAATTTATATGAATAGACTTGGCTAAAAGTTGTTTCTCAAGGTTTTTTCAGTCGCAAGAAGTGTGAATTTATCAAACTCGAAAGTGTATTTGTCAGTAGTAGTGTTTTGAAAGGGCTGTGGTGGTTTTATTATTTTTAATGTTGATGGTTACTGATTGGTCTTATTATGGGGTTTTTTGTTTCTCTAATATATGCTGCCATACAATTTTGAGTGGCACAGGGAATTTTGTAAATGATGTTACATCTGTCAGTATTGGGAATGGGGTATTTCAGTTTAGTGTATAAATTTTGTAGTTTGTTTTTGTTGGAGAAGCCTCATACGTGGGGCTCATACTCTCACTCAGATAGATGGGATGGGCATTATTCTCCTCCCACCCAATATGCCTGGTTGTCAGGTCCTTCTTCACTCTTCTCAATCTGAAAACCTCATCTCGAATAGATTGCCGAACAAATTTCGCTAATGTTCGCGCCGTAATCCTCCATTTATCAGTCCCGAGCGCCCTAATCTCGGCACAGGACTGACTCACCTGAACTCGCGACCCTTATCACCTAAATGTAGTGTCCCCCTACCTCTTTCTCACTCTGCTTCCAGCTCCCGTTTAAACCACTCTGCTTCCAGCTCTCACAGGAGACACTCTGCTTCCAGCTCTCATCGGAGAACTCTGCTTCCAGCTTCCAGAAACCTGCTTCCAGTAGTAGTACAAAGTTTTTTAAAGTATCCATTCGGTTTAGTCTTAGTATTTCGTGCCGCCTTATGCGCCTCCAATTCATAATACAGTCCACTTCTCTTCGTTCACTCACGGCTGCCACGCATTCCCAGAAGGTAAGTGCTCTGAATTTTTGGGTTTTTCTCTTGGCCGAGTTAGAGACCTTTAATTTCAGGGCCGCTTTGGAGGAAAAACTGCAGACCAGTGAGAGGACCTAGCTGTCTGCTGAAACTACCTTGTAAGTTGTTACCTCTTATATTCTATTTTTCTTTCTTTTTCTTTTATTTTCAATATTAAATATTTATTATTATTTACCAATTTCGAACCAGCGAAAACGCCGCCACAGCTAAGATAACTGGTGGTCTAGGATCATTCCTCCTCTGGCGATGCTGCTCCACTATATTTATATCTTCTGCAGCGATCTTTAGACCCAGACTGACCCCTATACTCATCACCAGACCAGTGTGAGTTTCACCAGGTCGCACCGGTATCCATCGAACTTCCATAGATCTGGAGAGAAATTCCTGTTAGGCGTGATTCAGACTCACCTCCAGTTCAGTCACCCTTGACTTCAAAACCTTGTTTTCAAGCGCTACTTGCTCAAAAACTTTTGTCTGGGCTTCTAATATGTTCTCTATACCTTCGAGAAGCTTGGCGTTTTCAAAAGGAGCGTCGCTGCTTTTATTAAGAGAGTTTTTAAACTCTCTTAGCTTACTAGCAACATCGCTTTTTATTTCACCTATCTCACTTGAAAAAGCCCTCATCACCTAAATGTAAATAAATAGAACACCTCCTGATAGATCTTGCTGGTGAGGTCTTCCTAGCTTTCTCACATTTGTCACACTTCCAGCCTTTTTTTTGTGTGTCCTCTGAGCTCAATGTCTGTGTCGTCAATACCACAACACCTGCTGTGGTAAATTAGTTTACAGGTGATACACGCTAGAGAGCTTTTGTCACCCCTATTTATAAATAGGGGTGACAAAAGCTCACTATGTGTTAACCCACAATAGTGTGTTAACACACCGGACACTGCACCATTGTTTGTTTAAAAAGCTCAGGTAAACAGCTGACTTGATAAGAGGTAGATTAGGCATGTCTATTAGGCAGAGGGAAGAGCTATGGAGAAGGGATAGCACTTAGCAGATTACTTGCTGATAAGTTACAGTCTCTGATAAGCCCGCTCATTCCGCTACTCACCGCAAACTCCTGGTGTAGATTGGAGAGCTGCAAGACGTCTTGCACAAAATTCAAAAACTTGTGTAGAACACTTGAAACTTAATTTAGCTCTGTGCCCAAAATCAAGCAGAAACTCTCACGTTGAACCTTTAAAATAATGATTTAATTTGGAGCCAAAGTGCACTGGTTGCCATCTCAGGCCAGAATCCCAAAAAAATATGAATAATATGTGTGTGTTTGTATATATATAAACATACATACTAAATATATTATGTGTAATAATATTGTTAATTTTGTATTTACTTATTCATTCCTATCTAATAAATTCTGTTTTCATAGGTCAAGGTTCAGTGACTCTGACTAATAGGCGAACACTCTCTGAAAAAACCTGGATAGAAGTGGGATATGGTGCGGGTTCAGGACCATTGTTTGTGTTTAAAGCATTTCGATCTCTTTCAAAGCGGACTTTTGCTCAGGCAGATGCCTTCATATTGTTTGGCCCAAATGGAATAAGAACTAATGCTGATGCAAGTAAGCTTTTGTTTTTTTCTTAAATGTTTATTGTCAAAAATTATAATAATATTTCCATTATTATCATTAAGTTTTTATTTTTGGACATACAATATCAGTGAATTGATAATTTAGGTAAATTTTAACAAATTATTGTGGCTTATTCATATTTTTGTGATAAGCTACTAGTTTTCTTTATTGATTTAGATTGGTAATACAAATGAACAAATAAGAATCAACAAATCAGTAAGAAAACTATTCTTCTGGTATTTGAAGGGTTGATCAGCATTTAATTGGTATTATTATGTATTAAGAAATTTTCTCTAACTTTGTCATATTTTGTGCTGGTTAAATTTCAGAATGTTTTGCAACTTCTTACCAAATTGATATGAATTGAAGTTTTTAGTGTTTTTAAGTGCTTAGACCTAATTTTTTTTCCCTTTTATTAATTTTTTTAATTACTTTTTTATTTTAGTTATTAATTGAATTAAGTTTATTAATTAAGTTATTAATTATATAAATGCTAAATGAACACACCACAGGCTCATACACACCATTTGTTTTCATTGCTAATATAATTCATATCTTCATGAAACATGGGAAAACTGCTTATTTTACGCATTTCCTGAATAATGTAATATTTTTTGCCCTAGAATCATATTGCCCAATATACTTAATGAAAGCAAATTCATTGACAAAATGACTTTATACTCTAGCTAAAGAACATTCCGTTCATTCCCTCTAATGTTCTGATGTTTAAAACCTATTTTAATTTAATAAAATGTTGTATTCACCTAAGTTTATTCTGAGACTAATGTACTCAGATATCAAAATCATGCAAGGTTATTAGGCAAAGTAAAATCTAAATTAGAAGTAATTAAGCATTGTGTGCTGGCTGTCACTTACTTAATGAACTTTTGACTTTGCCTAATGAACTCTTATAAAGACTCTAGTCAGTTAAACAGCTGTCCACTGATCTTTTCAATACTAGACCATTTTTTATTTATTTATTTTTTATAGTGCGCATCGACTGCTAGTGGTCATTAGTGCTACTAGACCATTTATAGAGAATACCCATTTCAATATATTGACAGAATAGTTAAGATTAGGGTATTGAAAATAGAGAATGCTGGTAATATTCTGGAATATATGAGAGCTATAGGCAAAAAATAATAAATTATCTTGTTAAACCACACTTACAAAAGGACCTATGGGGTTTCTTATCTCAAATCAACGACACAAATCTTTTAGGGTCCTGGGAAAACCTATACATAATGCAATAAGCTTTGTTTTGAAAAGAATTTTAAAAGACATGTGAGTATTTTTTATGTTTAAGTATAAATAATATTCACATGTCTTTTAAAATACTTTTTTAAATAAAGCTAATTGTATTATGTATAGGTTTTCCAAAGACCCCCAAATAATTAATTATAATTAATAATATCACCAAAAATTGAAAAAATAAAGAATTTTTCATTAATAATCTGGGCCCAATAAGGGTTTGCAAAGAGTGCTTCATATTTAGGACTAAGCGAGGTTTATTGCATTATATTATACATTTTTCTTAGAAGCAATAAGTGTAATATATTATTAGGTTATGATGTGAAAGCGATGAATTGCGAATCACAGGAATGAATCTATAAGTTTTTGACATAAGAAATAATACAATTATTTAAAATACATTAAATCATATCAGTATAATAGAAAAATAAGAATATAGAAGAAGATTATTAAAGTAGCTTTNCTGAATGTTGGTACCATGGGTTATTTGACATGGAGAGGGGGGAGTACTTCTGGACTGAGTACTATGTATGTCCGGGACTCTGAAACATCACATACAAGCATCACCTTACTCATTGGACTCCCTCATCCCCCCCCCTCCCCAAGCATCTTACTTGGATCATGTCATGATGGACAAATATTCTATTAAATATACAGTCTTCAGTAAAGCAAGAGATTTCTTATACCCTTTGTATTTCCCCCCTTCCTTCCAAAGACTGATTAATATGCTCAACAACCCGGATGAGAAAAAGTTTGTATTAGTCAATCTAGTTTATCTAAATTACATTATTGTCTTTCCTGAAACTTTGGAAAAACGGGTCACCCATGTATCACTAGTCTCTGCAAAATTTCAAAATCAATCTTACTATCCAGCTTGATAAGCTGAATTTTAGAAATACTTTTAATAAGATAAGAAAAAATAAATACTTTTTCTTGGACATATCGAATCCATAGATGATCTTCGGTCAAACCTCGAAGACTATTTCTTGGCCTCACCAGGTATTTAAGAAAATTTATTGAAAATCATGCCTGTATTACTAAGCCATTGACACTTTCACTATAAAATAAAATACTGCTCATAAAGACAAATTTATTCAAGAAGTGAATACACTTAGACAACTGTTTTCCTAGCTAGCCACTTATCTTTGGGAGCCAGCCATTCTATCTCAACTTTCAGACAAAAGATTATTATAGCTTTTGCCTCAAGGACTCATTCAGCAACAGAACAGAAATATTCGACAATTGGAAAATAGACATTATTCATTGCTTTGTTGTATAGCTACTCTTATTATTGTTAGAAATTCACCCTTAAAATGGGTCCCAAGCCATACCTGGGTTTTTACAATGAAAGACACACACACAAAAAAACAGACTAATGAAATTTTGATCTACCAACTGGCCAACTGAATTTGACATTAAACATATGAAAAGTCAAATCTAATAGCATATACATTTTCAAGAATAACACCAACTAAAAATTTCTTTAAAATGATAAAAAACTATTTGACAAAATTTTAAAGGAAATTACAATGGTAGATAATACTCACTTGTCTGAACTGGAAAGTTTATTAACACAAGAACATCAAACAAAAAGTCTGTCACACAGGAACTGCATAAGCCAAGCGAATTCCTGTGTGGTAGTCGATAACTATTTGTATTTAAACTTTTCATGTTTTATAATCTCTCACACATACATAATTTATCTTATGACAGTAAACAAATCTATGTTCAGTTTTAAGCAGAGAAAAAACAACATAGTTTTGTTTAAAAAATTTTACTTACACTTGATGTTTCAGATTATCCCCTCTCCCCTCCTAATCGTCAGATTTGTCTCAGTAATCAACTCAGTCTTTCATTTTAAATTTAAAGGTGACACGACCAATTTCTTTGAGAAAACAGTTTTGTTTTATAAACATTTTTGGAATGATAAAAATATATATACATGTTCTATTTTAATAATGTTGTTAAAAAATATGTTAGTATACTGATTAAAAATAATATAAACTAATGTATCATTCATATTTTACGGGAGAGAAATTATGTATCCTAAATAAACTGATATTGTAACAAAAATAGATTTCTTCACATATCTCTTAAGAGATATGCTTTTTCCTCACTGTACCTGTAATAAAGAACAACCAACTTGCCATCACTCTAACAAATCACTCCTTAAGCATTAAAGTAATTCAACCTTTTATATAGGAAATTGTATGCGTAGTATTAATATTTGTTATTGTGAAAATTTAATGTCTACTTATTATAAGTGAATATCAAATCTTTTAGCAGAAATATTAACCACAACTATTTTATCTGAACTGTTCATTATGTTTAGCAGTTTACCAATGATATAAATTTGTATCTTAATTTAAGCACCATATAGTTCATATCCAATCTAATTCTCCTTTTTCTTCCCATTAATATCCCTTATTCACCTACCTTAAAATAGATATCTGTTATTTATTGCAAACTTCAATTTAAGTATTAATAATTTAGTTTTACCACATATATCAATGACAGAATTTGGAGTACTTGACACGGGCAGTTTTTATTGGAAATATTTTACATATCCTTCTTTTATGTATAGTTCCTATTTTTTTTTATGTAAAATATTATTTCTATGTGTAACCTCTTAATATTTAAATACCTAATGGTTCTCCATCAACCACATCAACACAAGATGATTTCATACTTTTCTCCAATAGTCCATTGATTCAGTACAATAGTTTATTTCCCTTCAGTTGAATAAATACTTCCTTTTTTTATGTATTTAAGTTACATTTTATAAATAAAATATTCAAAAACATGTAAGTGTATATTACATTTGTTTTCTTGATTATTTGGTTTTTTTCCCTTCCCTTTCTCATTATTATACATCAGGAAAATTCATTGTTTGTGTAAATTTATAGTTCTTATATCCTGAAGAGAATGAAATAAACTGAACTGTGAATCCCTCCCAGGTTACTGACTGTCTGAAAAATATATTCTTATGTATTTTTCTTATATTTCACTTAAAAATGTCTTTGAAAGTGTACAAAGCATACACTTAGAAATTATCTTAATTATAATATTAGGCAAATCTATGATCAACTGGGAATACACCAATGAGTTCAATTTAAACATCCTAATGGATAGGTTCCACTGAGAGACAATAACAGCAAAATCCACTAACCTAACTTAAAAGAAGGATTGATGGAAAGCACCATCGGTTGAACAGCTAAGAGTAACTTCCCTTAGAAGCCCTTTCGACTGGAGGGAAAGTTGAAGCCAACCATTCAATTGACGGTGTGTCTAGAAAAAATTAATGTATTTTTTTTTTTTTTAAATTGTAATGTCATTATTGTTGTTCTTCTGCTTCTGGTTACCCATTACTGACAGATATCTCTACAGGTATCGGGTAAAAGCTCATTGAGAAATTGAATACCTTTGTAGATTGCCATCCATTATTGTTCAGTAAACAACCCCTTTGTATTATTAATGTGGTCATAATAATTGTATTTCACAAATAAAAGAATAATAAATTATTCTTTATTATTATGCTTATTGTCTGTTTAGTCCAATGTTGACGTATCTAAAATAAGATTTATATGCACTCATTTTCATGTATATGTATGTCATAATTATATCATTATATATATTTTCATATATATGTATGTTATAATCATATCATTATTATTTCAGCTTTAGGTGTGAACCTGAATGTTGGTACCATGGGTTATTTGACATGGAGAGGGGGGAGTACTTCTGGACTGAGTACTATGTATGTCCGGGACTCTGAAACATCACATACAAGCATCACCTTACTCATTGGACTCCCTCATTCCTATGCATCTGCAGCTTTCTCCTGGAAAAGAAAAGAGGCTAAAATGAAGATTAAGACTCTTCTCAAGTTAGTTGATCTCTCCATTATTAAGTAATTTAAAGTTGGATATAAAGGATTTTGTAATATCAATAAGCAAGAGCAATTATCAGTTATATAGAGTTAAAATTTTGAAATTGACAGAGGTCAACTAATAGGAAAGAAGTTGATAGTTCATTACTTCTTTAATGCTGTGAAATCATGTAGTTTAAAAATCATATAACAAGGAATGAATCTTTAAAAAACAGTTTTAGATGGAGAAAAATTTGTTTTAATAATAAAAAACAACCTGCAAGTTAAATGGGAGTATACTATACTACTTAGTTTCCCTTTTATTGGAGAGCTCTATTCTTTTTCAATATTTTAAATTTAGATGAATCTATGTTAAAAAATAATTGAGGCGTCTGCTTCATAATTTAAAATCTTCAACAATTAATGAGAGGGAATAGAATAAAAAAATCTATCTGTCCCAGCCAGGAATCGAACCTGGATCTCCTGCTATCCTGAGATCCAGGTTCGATTCCTGGCTGAGACAGATAGATTTTTTTATTCTATTCCCTCTCATTAATTGTTTAAAATTTATGTGGGATAAAAAACCACAACCAAATAAAATATTTAAAATCTTCAGTTTCCTTTCAACCAACCCCATTTTATGTCATTTCATCATAGTTTATTTTTCCTTTACTTTTCTTGAAATTATATTCCTCTGCCTCATGTTAGACAAATGGTTTATGATTATCTTCCATGCCAGTCTTCTTCAACTGAAACTTTTATATCAAGTCCCATTTCTGTTATGGTTTTACCATTTCCTCTTTCCAAAATGTTTTATTTACTCATTTTCCTGCAATGACAATTGCATCATTAGTTTTTCCTTGTATTATTAAATTATTTATTTACCTCCATTTAATTTTTTTTCTATCCTTAATTACCAGGATCCTTTTCTCTTTATTTCTCTCGCAATTATGTTATAGTTTTTGAAGCTTTAAAATGAGACTGTTATTAGCTGTCAAGTTGGATAGTATTCCTTTTCCATTAAATCTAACTTCTAGAATTCTTATTTAATATCCATACTAAAATAAAACATTACCTTTTGGAACACACAATACCAAAGAACGAAATGAAATTATTATCCCTTATATGAACTTCACTATCTGTTAGTAACATAATAATAATATATTGATTTTTTTATTTTTGATTTAATAGATTTGGAACTGCTGGAATAACATTTGAATATGGGGCTGAAAAGAAAATTTCTGAACACAGTACAGTGTCTGCAGTTGTTTCTATTGGAGTACCATCTGGTGTCTTTGTTAAGCTAAGGTTGGTCTCTCATTTATAAATAATTTATTACAGCTAATCATTATGTATCTATTAATCCCATGAAGGTCAAAATGTTTATATAAGGTATTTTATAGAAATAAAAACTATTATTTTGGAAGCCTCTTTCAGATAGCAGAATTATAGTGTTAGAGATTACCGAGATAATACAGTCTTACAGTGTCTACAAAGTCCCACAGTAGTATAGTAGAAATGTGGCAGAAGGTAAGACAGTTAGTGGTAAGTTAGGTAGTAGTAACAGACTTCAAGTGTTCGTTATTTTGCCAGCTTTTTTTTTTTTTTTTTTTTTTTTTTTTTTTTAAAGTATTCAGCACAGTCAGGACAAATTTATTGTAGGACTGAAACAAAAGTTATTTGGCATAATATGTTCTAAATATGAGAAAGGGAAATACATTTCTAATCTTTCAATGTATCCTTTAAGATGAATTGCCTCATTCTTAAGATATGAATTATTGATGCTACTATTGCTTTTCATTTAATAAAATGCAAATAGTAGTATAAGCCAAGTGAATATAAAGCTTTCCAAAATTTTAAATACGCTAGATAAGCAATTCAATGTGTTCAAAGAAAATACAAATGTAATGATTTAAGTAAGAAGGAAAGGGGTATAGAAAAGTATCTAAGGCACATAAAGTTCATAGATGTATTTAAAAAATCATGTGTGCCATATGTCTTATGTTGTTGTTTTTCTCAGAAGGGACTAATGAAATCCTTAACAAAAAAATTTAGATTCTGTTCCGACACTATCTAATTTGGGATTAGCTTGATCCATCAACTCAATGTTGAGAACTATTGAATTTCATATTACGTTCTTCAAGTTTTTGTCTCCTATACATAGATGGTTTGTTTTGCTGAGAGCAGTAGTCTAAGTAAAAATAATTAATTGCCATGTGTTTTCTATTTTTTTATTATATAAATTTAAACTTGTGCAATGAAATCATTAAAAACTTTAAAACAGCCAGAGCTGATTTTCTTGAAATTTACATGTGCATAGGTATGATGTATTTAGTGAAATATGAGAATGATCAAACTATTCTAAGGTGGTTAGAAACTTAAACTACTATGACTTTGAGACGGCTACTACTATTTGAACTTCAAATTAATGATATTCAAATGTAGTCACACCATAATAAGGTTATATAATTTTTCTGCTATTTTTGTACTGAATATTGATATTTATTGTTGAATATTAAATTAGATTATTATTTAAATCATGCTCCTACTTATTCTTGAGTAACAGTTTAGAGCAAGGAAATTGGTAGAATGTTTGCAATTACTGTATGCCATAAATTGCTCAGTAACCTTAAAAAAAACTTCTAATTATAATACCCTTTACAGCATTGAATGTGAAAACGGAGGCTGAACCAGGGATGTAAATTCTCTTACACTAAATAATATGCCAGGTCTGGTTGCAGTAGTGCATGTAATAATAAATTTGCCTATATTTATTACAACCTTTTAGTTAGCGCCACAATAATATAGTCACATCATATATCAAACGTTTATAAATGGTTTCCAAAATTGCTAATGGAAAAAAAAGGGAGCAACCAAAATCTTATTATTAGATGATTTTAGTTGGGGTTCGGTCAAGGTAGATCCAAAAAAGAAAAAATACAAATTTAAAAAAAAGTGTATTTTAAAAAAAAATTATCTGCCAACATTTCGGCTTACATTGTAAGCCATCTTGAGGGCTGTAGAAATACAATGTCCCGAGAATACAATAATAATTGACAATATTATAATACAGAATTACCATAATGTAATGTGATATCAAAAGTATGAATGTAGAAAGCTATGTTAGAGAATTTAAAAAACATGCAGACAACAACTTATTATAAAATAATTGAATAACATTAAAAAAGTAATTTACCACACCTGTCTATTATGAAGACGAGAGAGGACGTCCTGTCCCTAAGTTCAAATTTCACAAAGGGAAAGCGGCCTGTTTCAAAAGGGGGCAATAAAAAGGAAGGGTATTATTGAGAAGGAGGGATTTTAGAATGTTGAAAATGTTTGAATAAGTTGAAGAAATTTGTTCAATGCCCGTTCTGTTGTTAACTGGATAATGTGAACGGTTTCAGACAAAAGGCGTTGGTGTTCATAGGGTCAGTGGAAAGAACAAAGACCCTACACCAACACTCATTAAAAAATTCAATAACCAGATTAGAAAACTAAGTGACCCAACACACATAGACAAATATAAATATTATAAACTTATTTCTTATAATTCTCTAGCACCTAGGTGTTACGGTCTTCCCAAAATCCACAAACCAGATAATCCCCTCCATCCCATTGTCTCCAATATAAACTCTCCGCATCTAAGCTCAGCAAATTTCTCCTTCCATCCTTACAAATTCTTAGCCGACAAAACCATTATGACATAAAAAACTCATTTGACCTTAAAACACATTTGGAATCTTTAATTATACCTAAAGGATACATTCTTTGCTCCTTGGATGCCGAATCCCTCTTCACTAATATACCTGTTGACAAAGCCCTTCAAATTATCAATTAACATTGGAATACAATCCGAGACCATACTACACTATCCCGGTCGACATACCTTGAGTCCCTTTCCCTTTGTTGTACGTCCGGCTATCTCCTTTATCAAGGTAAATACTACAACCAGATTAATGGTCTGGCTATGGGAAATAACCTTACTCCCGAAATTTCAAACATCACCCTTAACGACTTTCTAGATGCTATCCTTCCCCCCTTTCACGACATTTTCTTCCTTAAAAAATATGTTGGCGACCTCTTCCTCATTCTCAATCCAGAAAAAATCCCCCAGATCTTTACTGCATTTAACTCATACCACCCTCGTCTAAAATTTACCATTGAAATGGAATCTGATTATCAACTTCCCTTCCTTGACACCCTCATTTTCCGTAACACCAATGGCTCTATCTCCACTGACTGGTATACCAAGCACACATACTCAGGTCGTCTCCTCCATTTCAACTCATCTCACCCTCAACACCAAAAAATTAATGTGGCCAAAAACCTGATCTACAGATTACTCACACTCTCTGACAAGATATTCCACAGCAAAAATATCAAATGTGTTACTGACATCCTCCTGTCCAATTGTTTTCCTACTCACACCATTAAAAAACTTGTTAAATAATTTTTTATTTCCACTTCACTAACTATCCCCCTCCCCAAAATAACGACCTCGTTTTCCGTTCTCTTCCTTATATTCTAAAACTTTCTGAAAATATTAAGAAATCTCTCGGGATAACTTTCCCTAACCTTAAGCTTTCTTTTTCCACCAACAACAAACTAAAATCTATTTACACCATCCTCAAAGACCCCATCCCCCTTCCTAACAGAACTAATTTACAAAATTCCCTGTTCCACACCGAATTGCCAAGGTTCTTACATTGGACAAAAAAAACCCTATTTCCCGTAGAATCAATAGCCATAAAAATGACTTAAAGAATAAACTAATAAAAACTGCCCTCACTTTACATGTTTTTCATGAAGAACACACATTTGACTTCGAGAGCATAACCATTCTTTCCACTGAATCCTACGAATACAAACGCCTTTTGTCTGAAACCGTTCACCATTAACTTATAACACTATCCAATTAACGACAGAACGGACATTAAACAAATTTCTTCAACTTATTCAAACATTTTCAACATTCTAAAAACCATTAGCCCTCCTTTTCAATAACCCCGTCAAACATTTTTCCCAGTTCCAAAGTTACTTATTCCCAATAATACCCTTACTTTTTTTCCTTTGTCCTTTTTATTGCCCCCTTTTGAAACAGGCCGCTTTCCCTTTGTACCTTCCGCTTCTTATCTTCCCCCCCCCCTTCCACAGCCCACGGTGTTTTTCTGAAAAACTATATTTCTTCTCAGTCATGGAAATGTGAACTTAGGGACAGGACGTCCTCTCTCGTCTTCATGATAGGCAGGTGTGGTAAATTACTGTTTTAATGTTATTCAATTATTTTTTAATAAGTTGTTGTCTGCATGTTTTTTAAATTCTCTTACATAGCTTTCTACATTCATACTTTTGATATCACATTACATTATGGTAATTCTGTATTATAATATTGTCAATTATTATTTTATTCTCATGACATTGTATTTCTATAGCCCTGAAGATGGCTTACAATGTAAGCCGAAACGTTGGCAGATAAACTCTTAAAAAATACACTATTTTTTAAAATTTGTAATTTTTTTTTTTTTTTTTTTTTTTTTTGATTTACTTTGACCGAACCCCAACTAAAATCATCTAATAATAGTATCTACGGTAAAAAAAAAACTCCTTTTGAACCAAAATCTTGTTGTTTTATTAAATAAGAACAAAATTTATAATTTTACAATTAAAATGGTTTATTGGCATTTTATTAACAAAACAAAAGAAATATCGTATTCTAGGAGAATACAAGAGAATAGCAAAATGAAAAGTGTTATTTGAAAATAACAAAAAAACAATGGTTCAAATTCAAACAAAAAAATGTAAACATATGCTTGTTAGAAAAAAATGAAAATAAAGATTCTTGCTTGTTTAATAAAAAAAAACTAAAATTTTGGTAATACTATGAAAAATTTAACTTAATTAGAAATAATAATAAATAGTTTTTAGAAATTGAATGAAATCTCAATTTGGAATTTGACTACAGATATATTTAAAAAAATTGTTGTTGTACGAAGGAGAGAGAGAAGGAATAAGTAATAGGTTTGACCTGACTATGACCTCACGTAATTGATGATGGTTGACAAAAGGTTGTCGTCTGTCGTGTCCTCGGGTGAAGAAAAAAGAATTATCATCCATCGTCGTCTCATTGAACTGGTTGAGGCCGGCCGGCAATCTAAGAGGAGTGTGCAGGCAGCGTTGGCCAGAGAATGGCTTCGGTGAGATGGCAATAAGCTAATTATTGTAATATTAGTGTAATATTGAAGTGCAATCTTCTGCAATAATAATAGTCATAAGTAATGATTTAAAAAATAAATTGAATGATGCTATTTTAGGACATAAAAATGTTCTAGAAGCTTGAAATATTTCTGATAGAGAAATAGCAGAAGTGACAGTATGGTAAGGTTTAAAGGGGCTATCTTGTTCCTGAACATGGCAATACTGACTGGTTCAAGAGTGTCAGAATCAATGCCATCATTTCTTCTCTCTTACATGACCTATTTCTCTCTCTCTCTCTCTCCTTGTTTACATTCGTAGGATTATAGTTCAACAAGAAAACAATTCTATCACAATTTAGGTACATTTACAGAACCAAATTAAAATAAAATTCAAAACTTATTTGAAATTCTAATTGAAATTGAAATATTAATTATAATACTAGTTATGGAATTTCATATTTGAAATCAAAATATTATTCAATTTTTCATATTAAAAATTAAAATGATAAAATAAAGATAATTAAATATTTTTTTATTATTGTGGTATATTATTCCACATAAATTTTAATAGAATAGAATAAAAAATTTAACTTTCCCAGCCAGGGCTCGAACCTAGATCAGAGGTTAGACACTCAACACTAGTGCTGGGAATTTAATAAGTTATCCAGCCCTCCCGGAGGCGTAAGTGGATAACGAGCTTGCCCAGATAGAGGAGATATAGGTTCGAGCCCAGGCTGGGACAGTTAGATTTTTATTCTATTCCCTAGAATTCCATTGTTTAAAAATAACTTGAGAGATTTAAATACAAGGAAATGTTGAATGATTTCAACAATTGGAAAAATATTGTAGAGTTGGAACGTGTTAATCCAACTCTACAATATTTTTTTCTCCAATGAAGTTTTCACATTCAAAAGTCTATATTAAAGAGAAGATATTTTTGGCATAATAAGAAACTTTTGTGTAAAAAATATTTAGTTTAATATTTCCAGATATTTATTTTTTTTTTATTCATGCAATTATATTATGAATCAAAATCGTAATTACACCAATATTATACTGAATGTTTTTTATTTATTTTGAAGTTCTTGATTATGGCAAAAAGATAAGATCTTGTCTCTTTGCCTTATTAGGAAAATTGTAAGAGGAAAGATTGTAGAGGTGGAACATACCATTGAGGGTATTTATTAAGCATGCTAATGAATGCAATTTATTAGAAATAAATAAATAAAGAAACCAATTTATAAGAAATCTTTTTATATTTTATTTATTTATATAAGTGTTAACCTCCCTTTACCAAACTTAAAGTCATGAAGGGGAGAATTATCTACAGGTTGCCATCCTATTCTAAACATCCCTGATTTAGGACAAGCTTTTACTAATAAATATAAAATTGCCCTGGGCGGGATTTGAACCCCCAGTGCCAGTATTGTGAGACCCGTACGGATCCCATAAGCTACCCTGGTGTCCCTAAAAAAAATCTATAAAAAAAATATAATAATATTAACACCAATGGCTCTNTTCTTTAAATAATTACTTATATAAAAAAAAATCTTAATTTTCATTAAGTGAAATAATTTAACATATATACAGTAATAAATTAAAGTTTTAACACTTTCACAAAATTAATGTATGTCCTAAAATATAAAAAATAAGGTATAAAATGATAAAAAGTTCCCAGCACTGGATTCGAACCAGGTCCATCAATAAGTGTGAGACAAAAGTCTGAGATGCTGGATCTAAGCTTGGTTGAAAAATTGAAGTTACAAGAGGCCTTCTTCTAATAGTTTTCACATACATTGCTGTAGTATAATACTGATATTGAAATTTGAAAGAAAGGATAGCACTTGCTAATTGAGGAAAAATGAATCTACTCACCAGCAGGTATGGACTTAGAAAATATCTACCATTAATTGCATGAAGCATTCGAGATATGGCTATACAGACGAATACTCAAAATACCTTGGAAAAAGCAAATATGGTCCGTGAGTTGCTCGACAAAAAACAACAACTACTAGATGATTTTAGTTAGGGTTCGGTCAAGTTATATCCAAAAAAGAATATATATTTAAAAAAATGTATTTTTTGAAAGATTATCTGCCAACGTTTCGGCTTACATTGTAAGCCATCTTCAGGACTATCATGAAGACGAGAGAGGACGTCCTGTCCATAAGTTCACATTTCCTCAGTCATGGAAATGTGAACTTAGGGACAGGACGTCCTCTCTTGTCTTCATGATAGCCCTGAAGATGGCTTACAATGTAAGCCGAAACGTCAGATAATCTTTCAAAAAATACATTTTTTTTTAATTTGTATTTTTTTTTTTTATCTACCTTGACCGAACCCCAACTAAAATCATCTAATAATAATATCTATGGTCAAAAAAATTTTCCTTAAAAAAAACAAACATATTTTAAAATAACATATACAATGAAAAATAACATATTTGGTTCACATATTGTGAGGAGGCTGATAAAGTATCCTCCTGCAGCTTATGATGGGTGTGATTGAGGAAAACAGAGGAATTGGAAGAAAACAGGTCCCTTGGCTGACCAGGATAAAGTAGAACAACTGTTCAGACTGGCTCCAGATAGAGAGAGTTTTGCCATGTTAGTCACCAGTGCCATGGAGACTTGATACAGCTCACAAAGAAGAAGAATATAATAGAGTCAGCTAAATTTCTCCTACATGTGCTTCTTACTACACCCATATTAAGGGAAATATAAAATTAGCATATTATAAATAAATATAAATACTTTGGTCCTGAACAAATAATAAAATAAATAATATGAAATAAATAGCCAATATTTTAGATCCCAAGGATAACTTAACTAATTTTTATTTATTTATAGGAATATTATGCCTTTCAAGATTTAGTTAGGTTGTTAAGTGTTATGTTATTCTACTTAACTAAATCTTGGAGAATAAGGTAATATTCCTATGATTAATAAATATTAATTTAAGTCTTCCTTATGGCCTCCCAATCTAAAATATTAGTTACAAATAAATGTTAGGATTGCTTTTTGACAAAATTGAAAATTTTAAAGCATCAATAACTACAGTGAATTTCATTTTGCAGACTGACTCGTGGTTCCCAGAGTTATTTGTTTCCTGTCCAGCTTTGTGATGAACCACTTCCTAGTCCTATATTTTATGGAACTATTACACCACTTATTGTTTTTGCTGTTGTTAAACGATTTATTATTGACCCTATTGCTAATGAGGAGGAAGCTGCCCAAAAAAAAAAGCAAAAAGACACCTATATGAGCAGGTAATATTATTATCAAACAGCTTGGTTACATAGTTTAATATTTTTGTATCTTCTAAATAAATCAATCTAAAAAAAAGTATACTATATTAAAAACATAAAAATAAGTCTCATTTTCAAATTTTCTCCTATTTCAAGTTTTTTTTTTTTTTTTTTTTTTTTTTTTTGAGGATATATTAATGTAATAAATAATGAAATGTATGTCCTCCCTTTGCAATCCACTATTTATTTTTATCATCCTTAATATTATATATATCATCCATAACTTAAATTAGTTTTCCGAGCCTTCTTTTTCTGATCTCAAATTCTTAATTTATATGTACAAGGGTGTGTTACTTTTAAAAGAATTAGTTTAATTATAATAGATCTATATATGGAGATAGTTTGGTTGACCGTTAAACTGAGAAGGAGTTTGGTATTGGGATTTGAAGAAATAAAAACTAATTAAAATTAAATTAAAAAATGTAATGCCAACATCTCAGTCCTTCAGGGCAATGGGGTTGATAGAGGGAAAAAGTCTCCTGCTCGAGGACAGCTAAATCATGACTCTCTCCCTCCATCACTTCCATTCCCATGAAGCAGACCTGAAATTTAGTCCAAAACATAATAAAAACTTTTCTTATGTACACATACTAATATGTAAATGTTAGTATATAACTAACAGTTATAAAAACTACTTTATTTCTTCAAATTCCAAGACCCTATCCCTGACCAATCCCTCCTCGTGGAGATTTATTTATCTTATCTATATCATTCACTAAGGGAGTTCCTTTTTTTTACTTATTTACTAGTCATCCTACTTATCAACCTAAATAAATCATTATATAAATCAGTTTTATTAATATATTGCAAATTAATTTTAGCAAATTTCTCTTTGGAAATTTCCATATTTTTCCATGACCCAATTTAAAAAAAAAAAAAAAATCTTTTAGAGGTAAATTTGTTGACCGTCGAGTTTTATAAGGAGAGAATTGTCAGGAATTCGGTCGTGGTAGCTGTAGAATTAAAAACTAATTTGTAACGAAAAAGTGTTTATTTCAGCCAATTTTTGTTTCGGCCTAAATTTCAGACCGGAATATGAAAAAAAGAAACATACAATAATAATATAGAAACATGTTCATATATAATAATCTAACACATGAATTAATAAATGAAAATACAAAACTGTGTGTAAATGAGTATGTTCGCGCCGTAATCCTCCTTTATCAGTCCCGAGCGCCCTAATCTCGGCACAGGGCTGACTCACCTGAACTCGCGACCCTTATCGCCTAAATGCAGTGTCCCCCTACCTCTTTCTCACTCTGCTTCCAGCTCTCACAGGAGACACTCTGCTTCCAGCTCTCATCGGAGAACTCTGCTTCCAGCTTCCAGAAACCTGCTTCCAGTAGTAGTACAAAGTTTTTTAAAGTATCCATTCGGTTTATAAAAGTCTTAGTATTTCGTGCCGCCTTATGCGCCTCCAATTCATAATACAGTCCACTTCTCTTCGTTCACTCACGGCTGCCACGCATTCCCAGAAGGTAAGTGCTCTGAATTTTTGGGTTTTTCTCTTGGCCGAGTTAGAGACCTTTAATTTCAGGGCCGCTTTGGAGG
>KZ807206.1:153954-176222 GCA_000696205.2 Oncopeltus fasciatus | reverse complement strand
AAAAAAAAAAAAAAAAAAAAAAAAAAAAAAAAAAAAAAAAAAAAAAAAAAAAAAAACTTGGAAATAAATTAAAAATATGATCAAGAAAGAAAAACTATACAAAACTGAATATTTAAATAAATATATGGTTTCAATTATATATATATTGTAAAGTCAATGTGATAATTTAATTATGAGTATCTCTCATTTATGTGTTTAATTTTTTCAAGAGAGGTTTTAAGGAATGTTTTGAATTCTGGTAGTGATTCATCAATCAATAAATTTGCTTCTACTGGCCATTTTCCGTATTTCAGTAGTGCCTTTCTTGTTAGTTCTGTCCTGTAGTCAGTAAGTAGTGTACAGTAAAGATAAAGGTACCTGGATAAAAAGATAATCTACCAATGTTATTGATTGGTTTCCACTCTTTGGAAACTTGTCATAAATATTCTGAAAAGAGCCTTTTAATATTAGCATATAACTTCTTAGAATATTAAAGAAAAATTAATGGAGTTAAGAAAATTGATTTCCCTCATTTTTCTTGATATTAATATATTAAAAATCATATTATAATATTACTTATGTGATTTTTTAATTTATATACCAGTTAAATGGTTCCCCCTGTGATAACATTAAACACAATATCCCATTGTTATGTTTGTTAGACTAAAAAAAATTAGTGGCTCCCAATCAAGAGGACTGTTTTCATGAATTCTTCCTTTACAGCAAATTACCTAAGTGTTGTTGAGGTTCTTGATAGATTATTTTTTTAATTTTCTAAAAATATTTTCCCTTTTCCCTCGACCTGTCTATTTGACACTAAAAGGTATAGTCACTGATATATATATATAAAAGCATACACAGATCAATTTCAATGCAAATTAAAAATCGTGATATTGCTTGCTTCATGGTCTCATCAAGAGATTTTTAAGGACTCAGATATCTAAAAGAGAAAAAAAAAGATTTATACTGAATTGAAGTTCAGACCATTACAAGAGTTTCAAGTATTATTATTGCTGCACTTAATAAAACTAATACTATTTTTATATATTTTATATTACCACTTTAATAGATTGAATTATTTTGTCCTTCCCAAATTTTGGCACCTCAAAGATTGGGTTTGAGATCAATTGAACTTGTTAAATACATTTAACTAATGACAAATGAGTACAGAATTCTTGGGTGTGGAATAGGAGACTTCATTGGAGTGGATCACTGAAGTGTGAAGAGTAAAGCAATTATGACAAAAATATTTCAATTTCGTAGCTTTCAGAGTACCGAATTCATTAGAGAAAATCATATTCCCAGAAAAACATTTTCCAGCTTCCCCCCACTCTCCCAAAATAACAACCTTATTTTCATTAGATGATTTTTGTTGGGGTTCTTTCAAGGTAGATCCAAAAAAAAAAAAAAAAAAAAAAAAAAAAAAAAAAAAAAAAAAAAAAANAAAAAAAAAAAAAAAAAAAAAAGATAAATGTGGGACCCTAACGGATTTCATAAGCTATCCTGGCATCCCATTTAAGATAATTATAACATTATATTACATTTCTCTAAAAGGATCATCGGCAGACATCGAGATTAACGACTAATCTTTGGTTGTTATTCCACATTATATGCCTATAGATCAAGGAAGCATAACTTTACACATATAGTTCTTCAAATCTTTTAAGATTAAAGAAGTCAATTTTTTTAAATCTGTACATTCAATTTAAGCTTTTTATTATATAGAACAAATCCGTTTCTTTTTCTCCTGAGGCGACTTAAAATCGGAGAAAGTATAGAAATTTCGTAAAGGCATTATTAAAATTAATTTCAAATTTGGTAGCGAAATTAAATTTTGTATAAATCCAGGAAGTATGCTTAATATATCAGAGTCGTAAATCTATGAAGAGAGATGTATGGATGGACAACAGAAGGTGGAGGGAGGTGGCAGAAGACCTAGCTACCTTTGCAATTAAACTTTACAGGAATGTGTTAAAAGTTGTCTACGTGGGTGTCGTTCGTCCTACAGAAATGGGTAACAGTAAGAGAGCGATAATGCGATTTTAATGTAAAGAGTTGAACCTCCCAACTCTATAGGTGATGTAGGGATAAGTTCTTCGGAGTAAGCGTAATGTGAATACGCTCTTCTCAAACGAAAGCGTTCTGTGCACAGGAATAGGCCTTCGGAAGCACACTGTACGCTGTGTTCTACTTCTGTGCTCTACGGAAGAGACAGAGGAATTTCTTACAATAGGCTAAAGCTCGCAGGAACGAAACATTAGGAAAAATGGGAAATTAAGAGATCATTTTCCCCCACAAATTTATCCTGTTGCATTACAAACTTTTATGAATTAGTATTTCTTAATGAGTTTTAAGTTGTTTATAATTCAGTAAGTTTGTATTATTCTCCTTTTTTTAAACACTTTTATCTCCTCCTCTGTCTTATTACTAGAAAAACAAGCTATAGTAATTTACAGATATGATAGTTAACGATAATAGGACAGTAATTAACTTTACTTAATAATACAAATACACACACACACACACACACACACACATACACACGCACACACACACATACACACGCACACACACATATATATATTTGAACTTATGAATGGACAAATAAATATAAAATTTGGTAAAAGAAAAAAAAAAAATAGTAATAATTATCCCAAAATTGGTGTAATCAATTGTGAAACAAACATAAATCACTTTCAAAGTGTCAATCCTTCGAGTAAATATGTATTTATTTATTATTTATGGGTTAGTAAAATGTATATGCCATGTTTATAAAATATGAAATGTTTTGTAAAATAATTACATGGACGGTGATTAGTTGGCAGTGGAATAGTCTGGGTTTTGACCTGGATGGGAAAATAAAATACAATAAAAATTTTTGGGATAATTATTTTATTTATTCGCCGACGTGTTGACTGAAGTTGTAGGCCATCATCACTATTGAGTGATGTATGAAGAGATCTCCGAAATCTAGATGTACTGTAGTGTAGGATGAGACCAGACATCACCCTCTGAGATTTCTCCATACATTACTATTGCCCTGATTATCATTAATTACACAAAATATTTATGTATTTTATATTCTCATCCTGGCCGAGAGCAAGTCTAATTTCGCTACGCTCGGATAGACAACAATTATGTCATATGTATTGTTTCCAATGGATATTTTTTTAAATAGTAGTAAATGGGTTTTTTTTAAACCAGGCATGTGTTCATCTCTCTATCCATGTAGACACTGACTAAAATTTTAGATAAATCCGAGTAAAAACTTAATCAATTTAGGATACAACATATTTGAATTATGAGAATTAAATACTTATTACTCTAGGATATTATACGGAGCTCTATTAATCTGTTACTCAGGTGAAGCAGACTTTGACAAGATAAGAATCTTTGACAAAGATGACACAAAAATAAATAAATATACTTCTTGTATCCCGCATGTAAACTAATCACATTAATTTGGATTATTTTTTAAAGCAATTGGAATAAATAAATAACACAATACCCAATATTTTCCCTTTTATTAACCACTATCATTCCTAACGAAGTCTTTGATTTAAAGATATATCTAAATAACATATCTAAAAGTATGTAAAATTCAATTCTTTGTTAATATTACGCTAATTGGGAGTGTCAGAGCGCGTAAAGACATAATGTATACACAAATTTGTACCTACGCAAGTATATTATAAATTACATTATTTCTTATTATTATTCTAGGTCCAAGAATATAGATGATCCTCTGTAACCATGTGATCATCACATTGGTTCACACTGATGACCAAGGTGAATTTGATTAGTTGGTTTAATCAAGCATCCATCTATGTAATAGCTATAACTCCCGTTAGGCCCATCTATTAATACGTTTTCATCACATTTCTCCAATTATTGTTATAGTGTTATTTTCCCAGAGTATACATGTATATGTATAATTGCCGAGTTCATTTACAAGACAAACTCGGCATGCTGACAGGGGTAAGGTTAACAGGCATTCCTCACCTTCAACCTGACCTTTTTATAACAGCACGATGTTGGCTGTTATGAGTGAATCGCATCTTAAACGAAATAACAAAATAACTAATGTTAATTATCCTCATAAACATGGGAACTTCCAATCGAAAATGTTTATGAGAATTCCAAATCCTTTACGTGGTCCCTCAAAAAATAACTTTTTCTTTAAACAAAAAGTTTCGTCAATAAGTGATATATAGGATATTCCAATAGTATGAATACCACATGAAAATAGTGAATAAAATAACCAGTTAATTGTGAGAACCTTCAATATTCGTTTTAACCGAATTACCTCTAGGAATTCAAGGTATTCACATATGTATTAAAATTACGCAACTTTTGATTAAACAGATCTTTAGCGAACCTATTCAGGGTATGCTAAACATATGGACAGTACATAATTATATATATATATATATATATATATATATATATATATATATATCGGAGAGCTTTATAGAAACGAGAAGTCTTAAACCGCCTTATGTACGCTTGGCCAGACCTCAGAGATCTGTAGTAACCTTAGCCTCAGAACACATTAAAAAATGTGAATCATAGTCTTCCATTTCATTTTCATTCATCTCTTTGTATCTAGTGTAGCTTTATTGAATGAATGTTTTATCAATGAGACTCCCTAGTTTGTCCTATATACATTATCAGCTACTTCCAGTTTCAAATGTATCACATAATATATATGCACACTCATCACGAAATACTCCCAGCTGAGCGGAGATATGAGGGAACTACACATCTCCATCTAGTCATTGTTCACTCCGTCGGCACACCTAACGGCTCCCCACGGTGCCCGCGGCACATCCCAAAGGTAGCGGTTGATTTAATTAGGCCAGCCAGATCTGTCAGCTGGAGCTATTCATCTCGGGGAATCAATGAGAACCAGAGGATGATTGTCTCTGAGCGCTTGTTTATCATCTGATATCTCTCTGACAACGACGAATCATCAGTAGGATATAGATATCATGGAGCCCCCCTCAGGGGATGGACAATAGAATCTGATGTAATACATTATAGCATGCATAAAGAAAATCACGGCTGCGATAAATATATAATAAATAAGAACAGGTGGGAGAAACAGTAGTGAACACACAAAAAGAAATTTTACTCTTTTTGTATATTTAATATATAAATAAATATGAATAGCTTACAAAAATTATTCCACTACACTAAATCATAGTCGTGTAGAGAGATGGAGCAAACACAATGCCTCTTTTGATGCTCTGTCCTGCAGCCTGGAGTCTTGCAGGCACTCCGGGATCACCCATCAGTCGTGCTGCAGCTTCTACCTCCTTCAGAGTTTCTAGTAACTGTTGGATCCATCTTACCAAGAGGCCCTCTTGGAAGTCAAATTCAACTGGCATATCCATGATGTTTTTCAAGGGCTTTCATGTAAGAAATTTAAATTTAAGGTTAGTTTTGATAAATTAAACTAACATTCTTCTGTAATTTTATATTACTACCACATGAAGAACAAAAGTATTTAAAATACTGCCATTAAAAGGCAGTTTCAATAGCATGATAGGTAATAAACAAATTTTGTTAAAAGAATATACTTGAGTCAGAAAGTCTTAGCATACAAGAACACTTGAATCATGTATCGACATTGTAAATAGTATCAAGATGTTGGATTTATTTAAAAACAACAGTATTTAAATCTTGAATGGAGAAGCAACAAATAATAAGTTGAGCAATGTAAATAAAAAGGTACACCATAACAATACGTATGCATATTAATTTGGCACCTTTGTGGTGGAAATTAGGAATTATGGTTCATATTTTAGGTTAGACAATACTTTTTTTATCATCGAGCCCAAAAATGTATTCTTAAATTTGATATGGTACCATCTGTACAGAAGAGAGGCTTATTCAGTATATTTATTTATTGATATTCTTTGTTAACCAATTCCTTAAGCCATCACTTCAACTCATATTTTTCTTCCCATGTGACCATTAGCAAGTGGTCTCAATCCATATCAACATTCATTTTTTTACTACATCTTAAAACTTCCATTTCTGGAATGGGCATAAGCTTTTCCTTTTATGGGCATATATTTATAATATAATGTTTTACTCAATCTCCAATAAAGTTTTTCCTTTTTTCATTACACTTTTAACAATGAAAACTCTCAGACTGCTTTCACTGGTTCTGTAAGATTGGAAAATTCCAAAATTCTTTCCCTTATATTCCCTCATGTCCGTCTCTACAAGGCTTCTTTCTACAATCTATTACACTGTAGGAATTATTAAATAATTTGTTCACAATTTTTTTTTCCTGGGCAGCACTACATTAAAAAATTGTAGCTCGAAAGCTTTCCCTCATCTTACAATGGCTTTTTCAGGGCTAAATATAGAATGAGAGTGTTTCCAATACAGGTCTATATCCAAATCCGCCTCTCTTTTCTATTACATCCAATTGAAGAATGCTATGAACATAACTAGAGAAAATAACTACTACTGCTGAAAAGAGAAGCATTAGAAATTATGAAGAACCTAAATAACGACAATAAAGAAGATTATGTAAAATATTTATAACTAAGAGGAAAAAAAACCTGTATACCTACCCAGGTAGTAGTATAAGTAGCAAGTAAACACCTCTGAAAACTGGTACCACTTAGAACCAACTAACAGGAAGGCAGACATTTTTTAAAGGAATTTTTTCACAGGTCCAACTTAGAAGAAGAAACTGTAAATCTTTAATTCTGATGACAGTGGAAAATTACTTAAACATTTCAAAAATAAGTTTAAGGCATCATATTGAACTTGGATAAAGAAATCTGATAGCAAGCATTATTACTTGACAACAGATGTTACCCAAAATAAAGTACAAGTAGAACTTATTTTTGGAAGAAAATTGCACACAACTTTAATAAATAAAAATCTGATCTTAAAAAAAAAAAAAATTTTCAGAGGTTCAAAACCCAAATGTTGGTACTTGGGTGGGTTCCCGGGAAGGATAATATACAAAACAATTAAATATTCATTGAGTGGAAATGCAGAGGGAAGAAAGAAAAAAATAAGCTATTCAGCTTGTTATATCAAAAATGCTGCTACCATGTTTATTTTTATTAATATCAAATTTTCATTTGATATATATTATAAATTTTAGTAAAATATTTTTTAAAACATCAATTTCTTATCATCAATTTATCAAATTTCTTTAATCACTCTAATATAAACACATAATCTCTTAATTGGATGGCTTCAATATGTTTCTAAAAAAAAAAAAAAAAAAAAAAAAAAATCTGGGGTAGGTCTTAATCTTGCAGCTCCAGCTTATTAGGGAGATGCAAAAAGGTCTCTTTGACCAAGCTGAAGCCTCTCCCCCAATATATTTTTTTTTTTAATTTCTTATAGCAAGCTCAATTCACATAATAAAACTAAAACAAAGGGGGAAAAAAAAAAACAAATCACTAAGCAAGATAAATAACACTTGGGAACACATTTTTTGTTGAGTTAGATCTGACACTGTTTTTTCACTAATTCTTGGCATCTGAATCTGAGAATCACCTCAGATTTTGTCTATCATGTCAACTTTTTAAACTATAGGATATCGTCAGAAATCATAAAAATCATGCATTTAAAAGAACATAAAGTAAAAACGTACCAAATATACAGTTTACAAAACATTTAATGTAGGTTAAATCAAGTTCATACATATAAATTTGTTTAATTAATGAACAGTGCTTAAAAATTAAGATAAAAATTTGCGTTAGTAGCTTTTCTTGAGTGTTTAGTTTGTGTACATTCGCGCTTGATGCTCCAACAATAGTCAGTCATCATATGTACATCCCATATACCTTGATACCTTGCTTCCATGACCCTCAAAGGAGCCGTTTTCATCTGCACCATATCCGTATTCTGCTTCTTCCAAAGAAGGAAATTCATTGAAAACTGGCCCGGGGACTTCGGCTGAATGAGATACTGGGCGTATAGCTGACGGTAAACTAGGATACTCTATTTTATATATACTATTTTACATACTCTATTTTACTTGAATGATCTTTGGGCTCGCGCGAAATCATAGGCATACCAAATGGAAGCTTAGCACGTGTTCCCTTGGTCCATATCCGTAAACCCTCAACACACTGTTTACACCCTTTATTAGGTGCCCATGCTTTATCTTGATCACCAAGTTTCACTTTAAAATAGGCAAAATGTGCTTGTCTGACAAATGTACTGATGTTTGTCCTTTGACTGGGAATGGTAAAACTGCCACATATATAACAAAACGAATTGAGGCTGGTTTCGCACCTTCGACATGTAGGAGCTGTGGTAGCCATAAGGAAACGTTTCAGTTCAAACACACTACGTTGTTCTGTACACTTCTGTAATAAAATACTAAATACTGCTTACCGACACACAACGTTTCACTACAGTATAACAGACGTAACTAAACAGGCAGGTCTAGACCAGCATGCGCCCCACAAACATAGAAACTGAACGTGACGTGATAGAAGAAAACTAAAAAAAGTTTTCAAATCAGCATGCCTAATTCTATAGAAAACAGCTAAAAAATCTAACTCAACAGAAATTGAGTTTCAAATTGTTCCCCAGTGTAATAATTTTTTGAAAAAAAAAAAAAAAAAGAAAGGCAATTAAATGTAAATTTAGGGGCACCAGGATAGCTCCGGGGATCCATACAGGTCTCGCAATCCTGCTGCGGGTTCAAATTCCGCTCAGGTCAATCTTTTATTTATATATAGAAGCTTGTCCTGAGCCATGGGTGTTTAGAATGGGGTGGCAACCTGTAGATAGCCCCTCCCTCCAATGGCCCTAAGTGGTTGCAAGAGAGGCTAACACAGCAAAAAAAAAAAAAATGTAAATTTACTTACCTCTTGCTTTGCCCATGCATACATGACCGGAACTAAGCCAAATTTCAGTTTACTTATTTCCGAACCTTCATAGTCTCGAATATCATATTTCTTCTCTAATTCTTGCACTTCAGCCATTATTTTCTTACATTTTATAATGGCCTGAAATTATAACAAAGGAAACTTAAAATACTTCTAAAGCATAATATCGAAAGAAAATTAAAATCTTAATTGCCTATAGTATTTCCTTAGTTAGATTAAAACAAAATGAATACAATGCTGGTAATTTATGGCTCTATGATTTTGAAATGAAAAACAATTTGTATTCTGAGGACATGATGTAATTTATTCTTAGTAGTGGGTAACATCGTAAACACATAAATCATCAATTTAAGGCTACATAGGCAGCCACAATTGTTTTATTGAACTTTAATTAACTGAGCGCCTTCATGAATTGCTGAAATTCTCCCTGGAGGAGCCTATAGTTTAGACTCAATTTAAACCTAATAGGAGGAAAGTAGTGTATTTTATGAGGTTATTAATTATAATATTGGCTTATCAAATTGATATGAATAATTTCACTAGAAGCATTAAGTAGCTCAATAATGACAACAATTTCCTGGCCTAACCAACTAAGCCTGGCTTAACCAACTAATTCTTAATGTAAGAATATTTTTTTCTTCAGAAAAGTTAACAATGACAATGATAACTACTAAAGAAATTCAGCTATTTAGATAATTTGACTCGAAAGGATAAGAAAACATTTGAAAGTGCCATCCTGGAAACGTAAGTTCCTTAATCAAATAGAAACTGAAGTTTGCACTGATTTTTTATTATCTTTACTCGGGCACTAGAAGCTCAGTCTACAAGGGTAGTATTTAGGTTTTATTAAGTTTATTTCATTAATATTACCCATAAATGTGTACAATTTTACAAATAATTTGAGAAGGTTAATATTGGATCGGGGCAAAAATTTTCTACTTCTGTGAGAGATCTCCAACATTCTGAAGGAAGAAGGAACATTTTACTCCCTGCATGACTTGCTCTTATATCTGATAATTCTTAGCAGTTCTGAGTTTCAATCAAGATGAATTGATCTATAGAACTAGACTGTTTTACCAGGAGTCTCAATCTGATTTAAAATAGTTATCCAGGGGCACAATGGGCCTTGCTAATTGAAGTGACTAATTAGAACTTAAAAAAACACAGTGTGTAGATTCATGGGCTGTGAGGAGTACTTAACTATACCACTAAAAACGATTATTAATCCTATAGGTTGGGTAAAAAATAAGAGACAACTGAGCAGACTAGTATCAGACCGATTTCACCAGAGAATTACAATGCCAGAAAAGTAGTAAGCTAGGGTGGGATTAAGAAGCATATAAAGATGCCACACGTTTTCTGATAAATTGATCAAGATATAATCAAGCTAGCTTTAAGTAATTCAAGCCACTGGAAAATATTCCTTCTAAGAAAGCCAGACACAGAGAAAATGAATGATCTTGAAAAGACATAAGGGTTTATTAGGAATTGTTTATGGGTATAAGACCTTTGCCACATCTGGTTTGCAACTCTTCAAGGTTAAAGAAGAAATGATCCACAAGTCAGAATATTCTATAAAAAGAGTAGCACTGACAAGATCTTGCCAGTGAGAGAGAAGTTTAGAGGGAAACAGTTATAGATAAATAAGTCCTGCTGCTTCCTACTAGGTGAACCATAAGGCTTATAGATAAATAAATTTACAAAGGAAAGTTGAATGATGAAATAGGGTTTTTAATTATACTGGTAAAAACTTTTATTATTTGTTGATTCCTTTTAAATTTTACCATGTTTATGGTGTTCTAAACGCAGAAAAAATTTTCCTTTATATGTTTAGAGAAAAAAAATATGTTCCTTTGTATTAAATTAATATTAAAGTAGCAAGAGCTACATTAGAACTTTGACAATCGCTCCTATAATATATTAAGATTTTAAATCAGATAATTAACTCACTGATTCTAGTCCTGATGGAAGAGATTTATCAAGAGGAGGATCCTCAGCACTACTTTGGTAAACAAGGAATGACAATAAAGCAGCAACTTCTTCAGGTGATAGATCCAAAAGCACATTATCAACCAGCATTTCACAAACAATTAATTCATATTTGCCAATTCTGGCAGCCATATAGCCTTTCATCTGAACTATAAAAGCATAAACAAATTACATAAATATTCCCTTCATGAATAAATTTATACACACGCATGCGCGTACACACACACACACAAACGCGCGCGCACTCACACACACTTCAAACAGGAAAAAAGCTTTAGGAAAGTCTTTAAATCTTAATAAAACTCTGTTAATTAGTTATAAAAGAATAATTAATAATTTTTTTTCATAATATTTTAGTCACTAAGGAGCTGTGTAAACACAAAATATTCCCTTTTTATTTATTCTTATAAACAGGCAATATCAAATAATATGAATACAGATGTTATTTAATATTAAAACCTACAAGATTTCAAAAGTAAAAATATTTTTGATGAATTGTAAATTAGAAAATAATTATTACATTTGTGTACAGTAAATATATTCAGCGGTGTTCCATCACCCAGTTAAAAGACTGTTTACATCTATTAGCCACTAGTCCTCTGGGTTAAGGAACACATATTCATGCACACACTTGTGCGCACTCACACGTACAAACACACTTGCACGCATACCTGTATTTCATAGTTAATGTGTGATAATAAACTCTACAGCTTAAAAGATATAAACTCATAGCAAGGAAGGGTTTTAAACACTATTAATAATTAAATATAACTATAAATAAAAAAGTGCTAACTGAATAACATACAAGTTGTATGCACTTCTTAAGCAGGTTAAAAAAATGAAGAAAATCTCGAACATAGACTCAGCTAAAGAATATACATAGGGTAGGGAAGAGAGTAATTTTGGTTTTCTTATAAGATGATTTATTTATATACAATTCAAACCCTCATATAGGATACATGAATAGTAACATTTTGTACTTTTGTGGTGAACAAAATTACTTGGAAATGCCTTCCAAAAATTTTAAAATAGGAAAATGCCTATTACATTTTTTCTTAATTTAAATTATTTAAAAAAAAGAAAAAATTGATTTTGAAAGAAAAAAGTTTAGGACACAGTAAAACTCGAACCCTCTTTTTCTAATCACTAGCCCTCTGCACTATGTGGGTTCTAATCTCGCATTGCCAGATTACATCAAATCTTCAAAAAAAAATTGGTTGCTAGAATAGAAAGTGTCACCAATTAAGAATACTTTTAATAATTTGTAAATTTCAAGACTAAACACTATTAATGAACATACTATTAATGTAGTTATCTTAAAATAAATTTTTAATATAATCTTTAACTAATAAGAGCAGACCATCTTAACACCAAAATATATCATTTGCAGAGGACAAATAGCACAAAAACTCAAAACTAACTCATATCTTTCAAAAAATATTATAGCTCACCTTGTTCATAACTATTAATGTAACCCTTTTCCTTTAGAAGATCCATTTTGCTTCGAAAATCAGGATATAAGGACATGTTTTCAGCAGACAAATCATGTCTCAGCTTCTGAACTTTACGTAATGCTTGTTTCCATCGAAATACTCTTCTGAACTAAAATTGAAAAAAAAAAAAAAAATGTATATATACACATGTTAAAACCTAAAAAAAAAAATGAATGTACAAATAAAATCTAAAATGAGAGTTTCATGTAATTTTACTAGACAGTAAATTTAAATTTTTTATTTAGAGATAAAAGGTAAAACCTTGATCCAAACATTAATATGTTTTATAAGTTTATTTTATCTATTTGTTATAACTTTAATTTTAGAAGAGGTTTAAATAAATGAACGAACTATTAATTGCAAGAGTTGATGGTGGAAGAACATTTTGTATTAAAACTACCAATGTACACAGACACGCAGGCATGCACGCACAGACACACACACTTCAAGCAATCAGTAACATTTGTCAAAGAAAAACAATCACTATCATATTAGTAAAATAATCATTACCACATTATAATTTTACTGAAATTATAATAAAATATTGAATTCACATACAATTTAAATTATCACAATTTAATGTTCATATAAGCTTCAATAACAATTCTGTACAATAAGGAATCAAATATTGTAAAGACCACTTTTAAAAAATATTTGATCCCCCCCCCCCTCAAATATATCTTTACACTTAAAAGAAATACTTTAATTTATTGCCTTATTAAAATTTTACTAAATCTACTTAAAGAAAAGACAAATATTGTAGATAATTATAAGCTAATTCATTATACCTAAATCATTAAACCTAAATGTAAAATATCTAGAATATGTTCTTAATTTCACTATTGATAACAGAAGAATATACTACATATTAAAAGTGAAGAATGTATAATATGTGCTAGAAGTAACCTCCTCCCCCATAGTAGCACAATTTAATAGTAAATTTTAATGGATATACAAGAAATTATTCAATGAATAGCTTAGTTATAAAAGAAACCCCTAAAATATTAAGAACTTAATATTCAATTATATTAATTTATTTAATTAAGTTTTATTACCATCTTCTGATGGTGAAATTTTTTCAAATCACAGAAAAAATACTTTTCATTTAATAATTTATAGATACAGAATATGGTTCTTTTAATAACAATATTTTGTCCTAATTCATTCATAATATTAGTTTTTGGTTTAACCCCTACTTCTAAGGGTACTAACTTCAATAAGAATAGTTAAAAATAATCATTTGGAACAAATGCAATGAAATTGTTAATTAAATTGTACCCACTAGAATACTAAGCCTTATTCCGACAATAATGAATTAATAAACTCTTAATTTAACACCTTTACAGTTATTTATTTTCAGAGAAAAACTATGCCCAGTAGATGGTGTTCACCATTTTTTGCATTTGATTTTCTAAATGTGGAACATCAAACTTTGAGTAGCATATAATTTTTAATATTATGTTTATTAAAATAATACGTTTTTAGAGCATATAAACTGAAGCTAAACTTTAGAATAGGAGCCAATCATACATTTTTTATTAATGTCTGATAAAAACTGATTTAGAAATATTATACAAAAAAAAAAAAAAAAGTTGTATGAGTAGAAGAGTTAATTCAGTTTCTCATTTCTCTGCTGGGAGTCAATATATCATTGGTTGGCTGGGTCAGAGTGTGCCATCTGATAAGAGGTCACTTACCTCGCGGAGGAGAGGTGAATTCGCTCGCGCGGACACATGTCGTGCAGGGGTTGGCGAACATCATCAGCAAGAGACATCTCCGCCGCGGTCATCAAGTGATGAGTGCACAACGCGCCAGCGGCGGCGGCAGACCGGGCGAGGGAAGTGGGCCACCGCCGACCGACCGACCGACTGTACTCCTGACCCAAATTTGCACGTGCAAAAAATAAATAAAGTCGAGAGAGGGAGAAAGAAGGCCGGCGACCGGCGGGAGGCGGCACCTGGCGGAGCGGACTGGTACTAACAACCCCCACCATCTCCGCAGCCAGACACTGCCTAGTGGTCAACTTGTACCTCNGGCTCTCAAAATTACACATAATGTTAGGGACAATTCACAGTTGTGACCTAGCCACATTGGTCTAAAGTGCCACCAGTAGTACTTGGATGGCATATATTTCTGTGATCAGATCATGATCATTTTGAGGCTCATAACATGAATAGACATCTGTTGAACAATTTACAATAATTTTCTTTCATAAAAAAGTTCCAAGAATAATCAGAACTTTCATGTTTCTCTCCTCTTTGCAATATAACAACTGGTGAAGGAGGTCTTCATAGAGCATTCATAGTATAATTATCTCAGTTAAAATAAACAATAATAAAACAAAATAAAAAATCCTTTTCAGAAAGTGGATCATCAATGATTGAAAACCACTCTATCTCCAGGGTTTGGAATCTAAATTTAGCTAAATTTATTTCTTTTACAGTAAATAAAAGTATAAAAAAGAAAGATTAACAATAAGGAAATGATACTAATAGAAATGATCCTACTACAGGCTGTGCTGAGTAAATCCTCTTGCGGAACTGCAAGTTTTGTTTGTAATTCCTTCCTTATCATAGTTGTGGTTTGTTTATTAGTTTTTTCATTTTTTTTTTTCATCCCACCCCTCTTTCTTAAAAAAAAAGAAAGGGGGGAAGTCTCTGTTACTCCCCACAAGTCCCTTAATTCATTCTTATTTCCAATACTTATTTTTTACCATGGGAAATTAAAGTAGCCTACCAGATTCTCTCGGTTAAGCTTTATGTACAGTCAGATGTTAGACATGGTTTTCGCATGTATCAGGTCACTGTAAAAAAAAAAAAAAAAAAAAAAAAAAAAACCCCATTCGTAGGAAATGTGTAGAAAACAAATATTAAGGTGTATGCCTCTTGGGACCCACTTGTGTTTTATGCACTGGGCTTCATGCAGCTTGGGATCACATATGTCTGTATTATATTAGAGAATATGAAATACGGGGTACATCCAGAAAGTAAGTTCCATTTCAATTTATCTCTGCTGCGATCGCAGTTTCTCACATGTGCGGTAGATGCTCTGTATCAAGGATAAGAAACGTGCGACATTTTGAGATCACTGTCAGACACTCTGTTGTGCTTGTGTACAATGTCGGTGTTGATTGAAAATCCAGCCGCTTGTGGAATCAAATCTTGCACGGCGCAATGCGGAAAAAGCACCAAGGATTGCTGTCAAATGGTGTTATTTTTCTTCACGACCACACACTGCCAATGTGACAAAACCTCCTAAAGGGATTTGGCTGGGACGTGTTTGACCATTCTCAGCACAGCCCTGACCTTGCTCTTAGCGATTTTCATCTGTTATTACATCTCAAGTCAACACTTCAACAATGACAAAGAGCTGAAAGAAAATGTTTCTAGATGGTTGAAGACACAGGTGGCAAACTTCTATGAACAAGATGTACAAAACTTGTGCCATGCTATGTCAAATCCCTGCAAAATTTTGGCAGTTATGTGGAAGTAGTTTAAGAGTTGCAGAATTTTGTGCAATAAATAATTTTTCTGTGTCTGTACACAATTTAATTTTATTACCAAACAGAACTTACTTTTTGAACGTACCTCGTATGTACTTTGATGGTATTCGATACCAACAAAGATGGTTCTTCTTCACAGAAGCAGAGAAAATCAGTGTTGTCTGATGATAATATATTGGGAAAAATCACACAAGACATACAAGTTGGTCGCTCTCTTTAGTGAGGACTAAACAGTAATTCATACATTTTCTATTGCAGTTTATATACTCATTCTCCCCAGTAATCTTTAGAATAATGTATACATTTTTTCTCCTATTTACAGTCTTGCAATATTATTAATAAAATTTTCTCCAGAACTAATACTATACTTAGACCCACATCAATAATCTACTTGTCTTTCAATATTTACATGGCACTTGTTATTTTCTTTACATTGGAGTTTGATTGGCATCTCCAATAAACATCTGCAAAATTTATTTACGCCTGGGTAAAGACATTTCTGAAAATGATCTTACTCAATTTTTCTGCCCCAATACCAATCGCATGTATAATTGTGGGTGACTTTAATGCCCACTCCAGCATCTGGGATACTCATTCCCATGCTCGTGGACATGATCCAAGAGGCCTGATGATTGAGTCTTGCAGGAAGAAAATTTATTCATTCTGAACACAGTTGAGTCATTCTCTTTTCAGCCCTGAAGAAGCCATCACATGATGTGCGAAAGCTCGGCAAATAAGAACAATTTGACTCGGTCCAACCCGGAAGATGAAATGGTAAATACATCTGACGACCGACGAAGCCTACGTGAACAACAGTTGAGTCGTCATATTTTAGCCCCCCTCGCAAAACTGTCCTGAATTGACATATCAGCATGTTCTCTAGAACTTCTAATTAACTTGGAATGGTACATAACAGATGATTTACACGGTAGCGACCATTTTTCAATAATAAACTTCTACTCAACAAAACAGTTTACATGGAAAAATGGAAATTTAGAAAAGCCAATTAAGATAGTTTTAATAAACAATAAATGGTACAACAAATGGTATAAAATTGATAGCAGTTTTAATTGCAAAAATCTGATGGAGACAATTTTTAATGCAGCTAGTTTATCGATCTTGAAGACATCCTGCAAACAAGCAAGGAAATGACTCCATTTTTAGTGTGGAATACAGACTAGCAATTAGAAACAGGCATAGACAGGAATTCAGGAAAGCTATAACAGAGGACAACTTTGTAGAGTATAAGAAAATGAAGGCCCTGGCCCAAAAAACAATCAAAGAAAGTAAACAAAAGCATTGATTACAATAAATGAACAGCATAAACAAAAATCCACCTTCTGAGCTATGGCGCAAGAATAAGCAAATGGAGAATGGAAACAGTAAAGCACCAATAATACTTTCCATTGGCAGAAAATTAATGAATGATCAAATAAGTATAGCGGGGGAAAATGGCAGATATCTTTACTGTAACCCACTATTCCTTCAATCATAAATTTATTAAAAAACCAGAAGTGAGGAAAAGATTCCTTTATCTGTTAGAAACCCCCATGTGGATCCCTCTTATCCCTTTACATTAAAGGAACTCAATGATGCCCTGCGACAATTGAAGAGTAAGTCACCTGGACCTGAACGGATACTTTGCCCTAAGATTTAACATCTCCCTCCAGCTGCACACCAATATGTACTAAATCCATACAATTAAATATGGAAACGTGGCAGGACCCCCCACGTCATAGAAAATAGCTTCTCCCAGCCCAAAAATTTGTAAAGACAAGAAGGAAGCAAACTATTATACAATCTCCCTAGTATTATGCTATAGAGCAAATGATAAATAGGCATCCGCAATGGATTCTCGAAAGAGAGAAATCAATTGAGACATATCAATCCATCTTTTGTGAGATAGGCTCTCGATTGTTTGGTAATACTTGAATTTGAATTACAATATAAACAGTACTTCATCAATAAACAGTACACTATTGCAGTAACATTTGATAAAACTAAAGCTTTCAACTCTGTAAGGAGGCACATTATCATTAGAAAATTTTATTAATGGGGTACTAATGGTAACCTATAGAACTATATCAAGGACTTTCTTCATGATAGGAAATTTTTATTTCAGTAATTGAATTAGGACCATGTATAAGGCAGCCCCTTTATGAGATTTTACAGAGTAGTGCACTGAGAACAACACTCTTCTCCATAGCAATAAACAGTGTTCTGAAATGTCTTAATAACAATGTGAAAGGCTTCCTTTATGCTGATGACTTATCAACATTATGCCATTCCAATAGCTTGTCTTTTATCCGCCACAACATTTTAGCAACTCTCAATAGATTAAAAAAATAGAGCAAGGAAACTGTTTTTTTTTTCTATCCACACAAAAGCCTGTGTATGCTTTTCACAGAAGAAGGAAAACAGAGAATATTTCAAGGTTTAGATTAGGAGGCACAGAATTAGTCTACGCTGAACAGGTGAAGTTTCTGGATTTGATTTTGGACAGGCAACTCAATTGGGCAGTCCATACAGTGGAGCTGAAACAAGAGCCTCAAATGCTTAAATATACTTAGAGTTCTTGGTGGACCCTCCTGGGTTGCTGGCAGGTTGTCAATGTCACAAGTGTACGAGACTCTAATATGCTCCAAGATGGACTAAGGAGGAATCATCTACGGCTCTGTCAAGGCTTTGATACTAGCTTTGTTTGATATTGTGCAACACAAAGCATTTGCCTTATAATTAGAGGGTTCTGAACAGCACTTGAGCTTACTCTGTGTGCAGAGTCTGGGCTCCCCCTCATCTTTTCCGCAGACACTGCCTTGTAAAATACATTATAAATATCCCACTCAACCCAAATCAACCTTGCTACAAATACTTTTTTTAACTCAGTTCAAAGGTATATGTCACTCAGAACCTTCTTCAACATTACTTCTCGCTCTACATTTCTCTTTGATAGTAGATGAGGTCAAATATTTAGTCAGACCTGCCAACTCCTTCTTGGAAGTACATCTAACCTAACTAAATTATTCAGAAGAAGAAATAATAAATTAATAAAAATGAACAGAATTGCTGAGAAATTTATACTGATGGTTCCAAGAACGAGCTCTTAACTACCTTTGCATTTGTTAATATTGTGAACATATATAGATTCAAGCTCAATCCACTTTGTGGAATCTTTAGTGTAGATTATTTGCTTTATTAGCTGTCCTACATTACTCCATGACACTACAGGAGAAGAACATCCTCGTGTGCACTGATTCTAAAAGCCTTATTAATAGTATATAGAATTCAAATTGTTAGCACCATTTGATTAAAAAAGTACTTTCCTACAGTACAATGCCCTCCCAAATAGGTAAGAAAGTCAACCTTTCTTGATTCGGGGTATCAGGATATCTCTGAAATAGAATATGCAGATGGTGCAGCCAATTGAGCTAGTGATCTTGACGAGACCACGGAACTCTCATGATCTCGTAGAGACCGCAGAACTACCTCTTACGGCCAATGAAACTTTCTACCCATTAAGCGGCTCATTTTGAATAGATGGAATGAAATGTGGCAATAAGCAGGTGAGAGTAAGCTCAAGGATGTCAAGGGTGACACGAAGTTCTGGGAGTCTTTTGCAAGACTGGATAGGAGAGAGGAGATTATTCTGGCGCACCTAAGATTAGGTCATATCAGGCAAACTCATTTTTACCAGCTGAACAAAAGCCAACTTCCTCAATGTCTGACATGTTACAATATGCTTACAGTCTTTCACATTTTGAATCAATGTAAAAAATATGCCCCTTGTCTTCAAAAGTTCCATGTGCCAACCAACATCAGATTAGCACTTGAAAATGACGTTGGCACTATTGATAGGTTCTTTGAGTTCCTTAAGTTGGTACAGTTAATAGATAAATTGTAGTAATTAGTCTTAATTTTGAAACTTTATTATTTCTTACTCTGGTTTTTCTTCTTTTTTTTAACCCCTCTAATGAGGATGCTGGAAAGTGAATAGGCAAAGAAATTAAAGCATTTCCTAGATGGATCCCCTGGATGATTGGGAGCTCTCATTCTCCCGTTTGTTTCCAGCAGGTAAGGTGAGAATCTCACTTATCCTGTGGCGGTCATCGTGCTGGCATGAGTGAAGGGGAGTAGGGGAGTATATACCCTATGATTGTTTTTTTTCTCTCTCATACATCCTCTTTTTTAAAAAAAATCTAATTATCTATTTATTTTATTTTATTTCATATCTTCTTTTCCACTGAATACACTTTTAATATCTAATATAAATTTATTTTGTATTAACACCCTGAGGTATAATTAAATAATTAGTGTTTTCTTGTTTTGGGCAGTGATAACCGAAGCAGTATATTGCCCCTAAAAATAGAAACAACAGCAAATGATACTGATTCACGTATGTATTCTAAAATATTTGAGACATATGCATTTATATCAGAAAATATATAAGACAGAATCTTAGATTATTTTTAACTCAAACAGAATCTTGCATTATACATTCAAAAGTCATATTTCACACAAGAGTAGGATTATATAAATTTCACTCATTAAGTAATAAATTGTAATTCTGTATTCAATCAGACGCTCTACCCAAATACTTTTTCAAAAGAAAATCTTATTAGCCAGTTCATTTGCTCAATTATCCTCCTTCCCAAAGTTCCCCCTGGCAGTCATTATTTTTCTCTTTAGGATTTTTCCTCCAGTAAGTAAGGCTTACAATATCAATATTGCTTGCTATTATATATATAAATCAAATTATCACATACCTAAATTGGCTTTTTTTTTTCAGAAAATTTAAAAAGTCTTCTAAAATGTTCTTTGGCAACTTGAGATTTTCCTTGAAAACACCCATTATGTTATGAATTTTTACTGTGTGAATAGTGTAGTCATTAGGGCCACTTAATATAGACATTTCATGAGGTAAATTAGCCATTAATTCAACCATTCGATACCAAGTTTCTAGTTCTTTCTGATCCATGTCATGCCCATCCTAGAAAAAAAGATTTAATTGTGTAAAATAAAGTAATGAAAAAAATAGAGCAAATAGATATAGAAAAAAAAATCCTTTATGTATAATAATGTAACAAATTTGTACATCAATGTTGCTACCCCTCATCAAAAAGACATCTACTACCTCCTCTTTATTCTATACTAAGTAGTGTAGGGGAAGTTCTACTTAATTACATCATTTTATTCCATATCCTTCAATCATAGAATGTTTTTCTTTATGTTAAAAAGTAGAAGNTATTGTTAAATCTGATTCCCTAGAAGGTGATCAAACTGTTCTAGATGAAATCGTGACGTGACTTTCGATCATATTATTCAAATCTACACAGATTTGATTTATAGAAACCGTAGAATTGATTCATTGAAAATATCATGTAGATATATGGTTAATTGTACGTCTATTACCAACGCTTATAAGATTTTTTTCTGGAAACCGTCAAAGTTTGTCTACAGCAGAAAAGGCTCTAGAGTTACTGGAAATTTAAAGGAAAATACAAATTTAATAATAAGACGATATATTCGTCTGCCTCGGAGGTTAGACTCTCGACACTAGTGCGGAGAATTTAATTACTTATCAGACTTGACTAGGTTGCTTAAAGCTCCAACGCACCGGCCCGGCTAGCAGGAGATCCAGGTTTGTGTCCTGGCTGGGACGTTAGATTTTTTATTCTGTTCCCTTGCACTAAAAATTGTTAAGATTTATTCTAAGATATTTTTCTCAGCGCTTTTAAGGGTTAAAGATTCCTGGGTTCTGATAAACTGCTACACTAATATTTTTCACAACAGTAAAAATAAATTTAAGAAATATTTTTATTTAAAATAGAAAAAAATTGTAATAGGTTTCATTAAAAAGAAGAAAAAAATGGTGACACTATTTGTTTCAGGAAAAGATAAATTTTAATTTATGATTATTAATTAATTTATTACAAAATAGGTGGTTTAATATTGATTACCATTATCTAATAAGTTAAAGGGTTTTATTTTACCTCAAAAACACTTCTGGACTAGATGTTAATAATTTTATTCAGAATCAATATGTTTAATTCAGTTCATAAAGTCTACAGTTACAAACAGTAGCACGAGACATGCTGAAGAGGAATACTAGCAGACTAAGACAACTCTCCTCTTAAAATACAATTTTAAATGAGTAAAATAGATAGGGGATAGCTAATCCCTATTATGAATAGTATGGAATGTATGACAGTCCAATATCTGGGGAGCTAGCAAGTTTAAAATGATAAAATGTTGACAATTTTTAGTGCAAGGGAACAGAATAAAAATCTAACTGTCCCAGCCAGGACTCGAACCTGGATCTCCTGCTATCCGGGCCGGTGCATTTTCCACTTATGCTACCAGGACAAGTCTGATAAGTTATTAAATTCCCCGCACTAGTGTCGAGAGTCCAACCTCCGAGGCCGA
>KZ807206.1:129442-152419 GCA_000696205.2 Oncopeltus fasciatus | reverse complement strand
AATAAAAAGGATATCAACATTCCCCCCTTCAAAATCTTAAGTTTTAATGTTACAGGACACATTGAGTCTGAAAATCAGAAAGAGAACAAAGTGACCACCCTCTACATTAAATTTTAGTTCAATAAATATGAAGTAGTCGAAACTATTAATTATTTATTGACAAATTTATTAAATATAAAGAAAATGACTTGCAAGAGCAACAACAGAATATGAAGAACAAACATGCAACCACTCTGTACACAAGACAGTATTGCCATCAATCCATTGTAGAATTGAATACTAACTCTCTCTCACTATGCATGTCAGACATTGTAGCAGATGCTTCGAAGAATGTCTTGTTCGGTGCTTCAATTTATTATTCAAAGTTGAAAAATAAGCATTTTCCAGATATAACACTAGGGAACTCATTTTTTGTTGAGTTATATCTGACACTGTTTTTTCACTAATCTTGCTGTCTGAATCAGAGAATAACCTCAGATTTTATCTATCACGTCAACTTTTTAAACTACAGGATATCCTCATAAATCATAAAAATCATGCATTTAAAAGAACATTTAAAGTAAAAACGTACCAAATATACAGTTTACAAAACATTTAATGTAAGTTAAATCGAGTTCACACATATAAAATTGTTTAAAATTAAAAATTAAACAGAAGGCAGTTAAAAGAGTCATCCTATTAAACGCCAACTGTTACTTTAACTTCAAGCTTTTTTCACCAACTATTTTTGCCTGTCATATTCTAATGAGCTCTCTGAGACTATTAAGTAATTATTCCAAAATGGCATACAGTAGCCCCCATGTCAAAAATTGTGTAGCACAAAATTGTTGTAAAATATAATTGTATAACATTTATATCTCATAAAATTAAAAAAAAAAAAAAAAAAAAAAAAGAATAGCTGAGTTAAACTCATAAATTTCTTTCTTAACAAACACTTTTTTATAAAAATTGTATAGAGTATAATTGTAAGAAAAGTAAATTTTACATCTATAACTATAATGTTCTATAAACTTGGTCGTAACTCAAATAACAACTAAGATATTATGATTATTAATGTTGGTCTCCCTCTAAACTTTCCTTCATTCTATTTCAACCAAAATTGAATTATTTTAAAGGTTTTTAAAGAAAAGTGTAGCGCAACCATATATATATATATANNTATATATATATATATATAGTGAATTTGGTTTCCATATTTTAAAAATATGAGGACATGCCAATACTCTAAATTACATTCTATATTTAAGAATGTAAATGTAATTTCTTCATTCATGCATATTAAATCTTTAATGAAATCTGCTTAGATTACACAGATTCTATGAGGCAGACTCTTTTTTAAATTTTAAAGTATTCAAAGGAATTTTCATTGAATAAGAAAAATTCAAGCCTCCTGAAACTGGATGATTAGACTTTGGATAAGTATAATATGCTAGACACATTTTCCAATAAAAGCTAGCCATTGTAAGATTAAAACCTGCAAAACATACTCCTGAAACAAGACAAACTTTTTGAAGCCAAACATCCTAAGACAACCTTCAATATTAGGTAACTTTCAAAATAAGATTGTCAAAAGAAATACCTACCCTTAAATTGAGCCATTCTTCAACAAAGTAAATAGCTTGGTCATAAAATTTTGATAAAATATCAACTACCATATTATCTACAGCACTGTACATACTTTTCTTTGATGATTTTTCTATTACCTCAGCTTCCACTAATTCTTTTCTGAAAAAAAAAAAAAAAAAAAAAGTGTGAGTGAACATATGTATGAAAATTGTTATGGGCCATGGGTCAATAATAATGAAGAACAAAGATTAATTAGGCTAATTTATTATAACAAATAATTACCTCTACTAATTCCAACTAACAATCAAACCTACTGCCCTCACTAACTAATAAATAAATAAAAAGAAAATATAAACTATTTACAACTAATTACAGATATGTATAAATAAATTAAATGTGCTTATTTATATATAGGCCTCAAAAGAACTTGCTAATTACAGTAACTTTTCACATAACTATTACCTGGGCACTATAAAAGTTACGACCAGCCCAACGCTCTGAGACACGTGATCTAACGCGGAATCTACCACTGAGTAACACTAACCCTAACCTTATCATTGACTCAGGGGGTTGGGGAGCTGCTTATATAACTTCTTTTATAACTCTTCGTGGAAGAGACGAAGCTGGCCTAGAAGATTCTAATAAGGGTTTCTAAGTAACTTTCCTACTTCCATTTTCTGATTGAAGGAAGCAGATGTCAACCTTCAATATGCCCCGTACCGTGCAGGTCTGGTCCTCACGCCACTTACTTTCCTAGTCTTTAACAATATTAATATTTTTTTTCTGGTTGGATTTATAGAAAAAGGGATCTTTAGCACCTCAAGTGCTTTTTATCTTTTTGCATTTGGCCAGACTTTAGAGATTTATACTTGCCTTATGTACACTCATACACATAGTTGGATACAAAATCAAGTAGTTTTTCCTGAGGCAGGATGATCAGTTCAGCTCCAAACCTCTACTAACCTTGGAGGAACAGATTTTATGAAGGGGTTTATACCCTTACATGAGTTGTCACCTGTAGATTGACGGATCTCATAAACCTGTGTGGACAGTTTAGCAATATTATCAAAGGACTTTTATATTAATCAAAATTCTAAAGATAAAATGATAAACAAAAATGGGATCGAATCACTGGAGTTGTTAGATGATTATAATCTAGTTGTTCTAAACGGTCAATCAATAGAAGATTGTGAAAGAAATTTTATGTTTTTTATGTTGGTTCCTCAGGAAATTTTTTAATTGACTATTGCACAATATCAGAGGATATATTGCATGTAACATCATCATTTAAAGATAACTGTCAAACTTTTTCAAACCAACCCCTGAACCTTATCATAAAAACCCAGAAAACCTTTAATAAACATAACAATATTCTTCCCATATTGCCAAATTAAACTGGAAACAAAAAAACAAAACAGGTTATCAGAAAAGAATAAAATACTTACTGGAAAATAAGCCGAACGAAATAAAACCTAATAAAAATCTTTCAATAGAATCACTGCAAGAAATAGTTCACAACACAACAGATCCTAACCTTACCTCAAAAATTTTTAGAAATTAATTTAAAGTGGTTTTTGATCCACAAAAAGTGGATGCTGGATGTAAATTTATTTGAGGGTTTTAAATGCTTTACAATCTAAAAATAAGGTCAAACAGGATCACACAAACTCATTTATCAACAAACTTCATGATGAAGATTTCTCAGTTGTGAAACTAAAATTTGTTCTTAATAAATCAAAAAATGATGAAGCAGAATTTCTTATGAATTTCTAAAAAATGCCCCGATGAATTTTTGCTGACCTTACTAAGAACATATAACAATATATATATGATGGTTTTTGGAAATGTTATTCAACTGTTGACAATATTTTTACTTTGACTTCTCCCATAAATCTTGAACTAAGCAAAAAGAGAATAAGTTATATACATTTTTTGAAGATTTGAAGGCTGCCATTGATATGATAGACCGATGTGGTTGATCTATAAAGTGTATGAGATCAGCTTCTCCAATAAATTCATTAATAAAACAAAATCTACATTCTAAGATCCATGGATTTTTATGGAGAAAAGAAGGATTAACAGGAGCTTTCTGGATTCTCATGGGTGTTAAACGAAAAAACCTAACTAGTGCTGATATTTTCTCTTTATTTATAAATGATATTGAAGATGAAATGGACAGTGGTCTCATAATCAAAAGGAGTAATAAATAAAAATGCTTGCATATTCAGATGATTTAATAAAGATAGCATCTAAGCCAGATGATTTTCAAAAAATTATTAACGATTTAAAATCATATTGTGATAAATAGAATCTGAGCATTAATCTGGAGAAGTCGAAAGTTATGTTGTTTAAAAATGGTGGAAAATTATTAAAATAAGATCAGTGTTTTTTGGAAAAGATCTACAGGAAACAACCTCAGAATACAAATAACTAGGAATTTTAATAACAGCGAAACTGTCTTATAAAAAAAACCTTGCAAATGAATTAGCTGTCGCCAAGAAAGCACTCAATAGTACATTCTTATAACAATGAGCTTATCAGATTACAGATATTTGAAAATCTTGCTCCAAGAAATTTATAAAAGGAATATATCGCTATATACATTAATAAATAATGCACAAACTTCAACAACCTTATAGAATTTTCCCATGCTCACAACCTACCCCATTACCAATCTTGAATGGGTACACAATAACTCTTCTGTTGAGCTACCTATACATGTTAGCGAGATCCTAAGCCTTGGCCTGAATTTCTCCACACCTGACAGTAATATTGTCAGAGAATTACCAAAATTTATAGTGGATATTAAAAATATCCACCTAACTCCAAACTTGCCTTACAGATGGTGATTAACACGAGATTTACCATCAGTGTGTCACTAATATTATTACAAATCACTTACAACTGCACAGTCATACTCCCTCCCACCTTTCCCTTAAATTTTTCCAAGACCTTTTTCCTTTATCTCCAAGGCCCATAATCAGGTCATCATAGCCCGTACCAACAAAGGATACAAAACAGTTGTCTTCATCACAGGAGTACGAAGAAAAAATATATTCTTTGCTTACAAGCTTTTTTCCAAAGACCCCACCCCACTCCTAGTTTATCCCAATTCATTAATAACCAAATAAAATAAAATGCACTCCTCATTAGGCAGCCTGAAGGTCAGATTTTAACTGACTGGTATACCAAACCCACCTATTCGGGTCGCCTTCTACACTTCCAGTCCGCCCATCTCCATTACCACCAAATTATCAATGTCGCGAGAAACTTTATACAGCGCTCCTTCTTTCTATCTGATTCTTCTTTTCACCTTCTCTACACGCATTACCCAAATCCTTTCTCAGAATGGTTTTCCTTTCCTCTAATTAAAAACATAATATCTAAACTTTTCCTTACTCATGACAATCAGATCCCTTCTTTCACCTCACCTATTCCTTAATCTCTTTATTACTCTTTACCCTACATTTCTCTCCTTACAACCCGTTCTTTTTTGTTTAAAAAAAACACTTCAAGTCCAACCTGCAGAACCTCCATTTAGGCATCCACACCAATAATAAATTACAACAATGTTATAGTTCCCTGAAAGATCCTAAACCTATTTCCCAACAGTATGTTATATTATATTTCCCAATGTTTTACACCTAATTCCTGTTCAGGTAAAAATTGTTCTGCTTCATATATTAGCTAAACAAAGAACCATCTCAATAAAAGATTAAGAATCGTGATACGAATTCTTCGGCCCCCTACCTTCATGCCATTAGAAACAACCATACACCTGCTTTTAATCAAGATATTGTCATGGCCTCTGAGCTTTTCCTTAAGAATGTGTGCACATCAATCTAAATCCTACCGCTGTTAATGATAGACAGGACAAAGATAACATTTCCTCAGCTTATTACGCCCTGATGACGACTTAAAAGTTGCTTTGAAACATCTGCAATAATAAAATAATTACTCAATAATTTTGAAGTATTTTGTTTTTCTGATCCTGGCCGAACCCTGACTAATTTCTCCAGCATAATGCACTAAAGAAATTTAATTTTAGAGAAAAAACATTAAACATACAAGATGTGGAAGTGACAATATATTCATGAATTTAAAACACCGTCTTGAAAAAGGATTTATGAGACGCAACTGGAGCTTAGAGGTCACATCAATAAATAGTATAATACACCAGGACCTCAATTACACACTAGGAACAACATATTTTGCTGACAATTTCAGAATTATGGACATTAGTTGGATACTAAGAGCTTAGAACTTATTAATTTGAATGCAAAAAGATACCAGCATAAATCCTACAGTATGCTCTCTGTGTAATTTAAAGCCTAGAGAAGTTATAATTCATTTTGAGGGAATAAGTCCTATCCTAAAAGAATTCAGAAAATAATTTGATAGTAACACGCTAGGAAAAGAAACTTTGATTAAAATTTTAAATGGAGAAAATTGGGTATCGTTAATTAAATATTGTAGAGAGTGGTGGGACTACCGCCTAACACTGGTGAAAGAGCTCAACTACTGACCTGGAACAAATACTTGGTGTCCTGTTTTTAATTTTCATTTTGAGCTTTAAAAGAAGACTGACATAACAATTTTAAGTCTCCTGTAGGATTTAATAGTTTTTACTGTCAACATTGAATTGGAAGTCCATATTGAAAATATGTATGTGCATTGTATATGTAATTATAGGGATGTATGAGTGAGTTAAAACATTAAATAAAATTACATAGTTCTATTATAAATTTTTACTAATTAATAATGATAAAAAACTTTTATTATACAGTCTATAATACAAGTTAGTATATGTTTTAATAATATGTATGAACATTATTTACTTATAATTTTGTTTAAATTAATGTATAAGCAATAAATATTTATAAGTATATTTAAGGCTGAACAACCTCAGATGAAAAAATTCATGAGGTAGGTAGCCTATAAGCTTATATGTATACTCATTTACATATGTTCTTACCAATTTTTATGTTTTAATTGCTCACCTGAGAAATTATTACTGTAATTCACTGAAAATGGCTTACAAAATATGAATACAAAAAATTCACATTTGAACATATAGTGTTTTTTAACAAGTTTTGGACTGAACTCCAATTAACTCCTAAATAGAATTGACAAGTAAGTGAAGCCACTCTGTCATTCTGGCCAGTTCAGAGTCAGGTTCAGTAGTCTTTCCTTTAAAGCTTATTACTCTTTCTGTCTTATAAAATCTAAAACTTGATTTAAATCATTTATGTTCATCATCATGAAAAATGGGAAATCTGTTTAGATTACTTTTTTTTTTTTAGTTTCTCTTGAACAGCTTCAGCAAAGAATTGTAAATATTTATCCAAAGCTGTTATGCTAAAGAGAGAGGAGTGGATTTATAAGTTATCATAGGAAATTATGTAATAATAAAATAATTCTGTAGTATATCAAGAAAAGGCATTACATAAGATAATAAAATATAAATAATTTTAAAATTTGCACATATTTGTACTCAATAGTACTCAAATAAAGAAAAAAAAAATCATGAACTAAAATACAAACTAACTCAAGAAACTTCCGCTTCATTTGACCATGATTCTCACAAAAGCTTCGTTCCATCATATTCTGCACAGTAAGCATACCACTAACTGTGAGAGTGTTCAGAATCATTCGGTATGAAAGACGGAACTTAGATATTAGCTTACAAGGGTTACCTGAAAACAAAAAATATTTTATACAAAAATTCTATTTATATTGAATTCTACAAGGTGTGGCTATTAAATAACGAGATTATTGCTGTAAAATATTTTATTTCAAATTTATACATTATAAATTAATTTATCTTCAATAAACACCCCTCCTCTACCCATTCAGTGTACCATGCGAATTTTCCATTGTTCTGAAACAGTGCTTGAAGACTTGTTCTGTTAGCTTCCGCATGACTTTTGCCACTTTTTCTTTCAGAGCTTCAACGGACTAAAATCTTGTTCCCTTTAATGGAGATTTGACCTTGGGGAACAGATAAAATTCACATGGTGCCAGGCGAATAAGGCGGATGGTCTAAAAGTGGGATGTTGTATTGGCTAGAAACATCCTGACAGACAATGCATAGTGAATCAGTGCATTGTCTTGATAGAGAACCCATGACTTGTTCTTCTATAATTCGGGTATTTTTTTTCCTTACTCATTTGCGGAGTTGAGCAAGTACCACATGGTAGTAATGTTAATTAATAGTTTGACCTTCAGGAACCCAGTGAAAGTAAACAATCCCATGAATGTCGAAAAAACAATCATCATTGCTTTGAATTTCAATTTGCTCATTGGAGCTTTTTTATTAATTTAACTAATTTATTAATTAGAAGAAACTAATAGCTATTTCTGAGTAACCCTAATTTCCTTTTCTGAAGTAAGGAAGCAGGTGGCACCCTTCAATTGGCCATAATCAAGAATTAAAACATCTATACTAACTCCATAATTCATTCAGAGTGGTCCCTTAACCTTAAGAGGAGTTTGACTCCTCCATCCTACACCAAGCCCATGAGGTTGTTCCATTAGAGTCACCAATACTAAGAACATAGATAAATATATACTTAAAAGTTTGAAAATTGTCACGAAGAATGAAAAAAAAAAAAAAAATTAGAGAAATATGTTTGATATTCAAAGTAATTAGAAAATAAGTAGTGCTTATTAAGAAATATACTACTTTGGCTCAAGAATTTTGTAATTTGCCCTGAATGAGCTGTGAGTTAGTGCATGATGAATAATAATGATCTGAAGATGATTGTTAGATCAAAAAGAACACAATCAATATATAATATGAAGTACAGAAAAAATTGTTGACCAATGACATTGTTTATTATTCAAAAACCTAAGAGTGTCTTCATAATATAGAAATATGTAAAATATCTACAATTCTTGTCCCAAAAGAACTTATGAAGGTCAATGATAAAGTTAAGTTTCTTAAAGTTATGAAGAGTCAATGATAATGTACTTTGAAAGATAATGTATAAGAGGTAAACTAATCAGATTTAGACAATTAATGAGAGGGAATAGAATATAAAAAACTATCTGTCCCAGCCAGGAATCGAACCCGGATATCCCGCCATCCGGGCCGGCGCGCCTAACCATTACACCACCAGGACGCGTTAGTTGTCTCATTCAATTCCCTCTACACTAGCAAGAGCCCAACCCACGAGAATTAATTAAATTAAATTAATTTAAATTAATTAATTAAATTCTATTCCCCCTCATTAATTGTTTAAAGTTTACGTGGGATAAAATACCACAACCAAATAAAATATTTATAATCAGATTCCATCAGATAAGATGAGATGCTTCAATACTTATGTCGGATACAAAGTGAATTTTTTATTTTTAATAATGAAATTATTCTTTTGGACACTATTATTGAAACTATTGAAAATAAATTATCAAGTCCTATGCTGAAATTTATTGAGGACCTTCCAGAGAGCAATTTAGATTACAGGTTTTATATGTATATCTTAAACACAAGTAATACAATTTTATTTTTAAATGAATTAGGATAATCAGTAGTCGGTGAAAAAAGAAAACATTATGTCTAGAATGATTGCCAATGATCAGAAAGGTATGAGTAATATTTGAGTGAGATTTGAAAAAACGAATGTTGTTTTTAATTTTATGAAGAAGACATAAGAAATTGAAAAAAAAAAATTAAATTTGTCTCTTAGTAAAAATTTTCAAAACATTAATAGTGCAATCAAGAATTAAATATATTTTTAAAATAATAAAGTAAATTTTTATAAAACTTTTTTTTTTGTCACCGTTTCTTTATTCTTCACATTGGATTACTAATATAATAAAAAATAAATAAAGCAATGAAATGTATGCCACTAAAGTGTTATATGGTACAGCAGATTCATCAAATAATTAAATTTATAGCAGATTCAAATAATACATGCCTTGAATTTTGAAAGGCTACAATTTGCTTGTATGTAAAAGTAAAATCTGTATGCCTTGATTAGATAGAATTATTATTAAGGAAATATTAAACGTAACAGGGTTGTTATTAGCTAGTTGTCAGGAGTCAAATACAAAAATGGTCAGGTTTCGTACTCAAGGTGTGAAATAAAAACACCCAAAAAATAAACTGAATATTATTCTAATAATTTTAAATGTACTCAGAAACTGATTAAGCTAAGCAAATTTCTCTGCATCTTTGTTAATAATTATTTGAATGAATTTTTTAAATGATAAAAAAAAACCCCACTTCTATTGGTCCGATTTTTTCATTAGCAAACTAGACTTTTTTTTTTATAACATTCACAAAAGTCATGATAAATAACATTAAGAAAAACAACAAATTGTGGCATCTAAAAAGTTTAATTAGATTTTAGGGTCCTGGTACCCAACCACTGTCAATAATTCAGTATTGCTTATTCATAAAATCAATGAACAAATCTGTGTTGAGTTTGTTTACTTTTAGTATATAATATGACTGTGGGAACAAAAATAACTATTTTTACTCACACTAGTCATTTTAGGTAAACCTCAATCTTTTTGGTATGATTAGCACAATATCAAACACTGACTTCCTTTTTAGAAAAGAAACTATGTAGAATTTCATTAGGAGAAAATTGTGTATTTTAGACAGTTAAATTTAGGGTACACTTCCTATTTTAATAGTTAATTTCCCTGTACAACTCTATGCTGAGTTTCCTTGCTCTAAATGGCATCCACATTACTGATAAGAATTTTTTAAACACATAAGGCATTCCAAGTAATCCCTATTCACACAGATCAATGATCTGATTTTGCTGAACAACATGCTTTGACTTATGTTTTGCATTTAAAAGTGACAGCCAAATTATATGAATAACAACTAAAAATTCTGACCTCTAGAATCAATATTTATTAAAATTGTAATTAAAAATGTATCTATTGTAACATTTTTATAGTCTTGGCAGATAAAAAAGGAGATTTACTTTTATTTTACTTTTACTTGTCAACCTTTTACAATTTTTCTATACTAATTTTTTTTAAACATAACTTTTGTAAATTATTTTTTCTTTCTTAAAAAATTATTTTATTCACATTAGTATCAGTTTTTCAATATGCTTTGAGAGGAATAAGGTTCCCTCCTTCTGACTTCCCTCAGTCATGCACACTCATCATTCTATTTTTTTTTCTTTTTCTAAATCTTTTATAATTAAAGTTGCACTGACAAAAAAATCATACTCACAAATATTTGTAAAAAATTCCAAATATTTTGTCTTTATATTCTAATATATATTTTAACCATACAATATTTAAATAAATAAGGAATTAAGCTGTTCATATTATACATCTATAATAATTATTTATTAATATATTAAAAAAGAAGGTGAAGCTCAGACAAATTAACTAATATTAAAGATTGAAACGGTTGATCTGTCAAACAAGTTTGAGTTTGTCTACTTATCCTGTGATCTCCTACCCAAAACACTAGTTTTTCTTACAGGGGGTTTGGGAAGACACTCCAGATTTTTATGAAGCAAAAATTTATAATACTATAAAAAGTGTGAGGTATGGTAATAAATTAAGTCATGGTAATGAGTAAGAAAATATGACCATCTTCTGTAACAATTTACCAACCGTCAGCAGATCAACTGACAGTAAAATACATATTACATACCATAAAGGAGTGTTTCAAGTTCAGGTCTAGGAATGACCTGATTTGGTTTCATAAGTATGATGACATTTCCAGCGGTATCCTTCCCTCTTCGTCCAGCCCGTCCTGCCATCTGAACATATTCTGCAGGCTGAAGTAATCTGGTTTCATTTCCGTCAAATTTTTTTACAGCATGAAAGACTACTGTTCGAGCTGGCATGTTAACTCCCATAGCAAATGTTTCAGTAGCAAATAATAGCTAAAAATTTTCATTATAATAATATATAAAAACAATAATAAAATACTGCAGTAATTATAAACTTTAACAAAATATTTATTAAATAACAGAAATCAGTTAGAAGTTAAGTGCTTTTGAGCATGAAAACTGATTGTGCAAGAAAAAGTATTAAGTTGAAAGCAGGATTATAATCCCTTTAAGAGATAGCCATTAAGGTCATAAAGATATATTTTCATCCACTGAAGGGAATTAAATTTACTTATCAAATTAATCAAATGAGTTAATTAAATGCCACATTGTAGTGTAGTGGATGACTATTCAAGTCACATGGATACATTGTATGTAATGACCAACTAAGTCACTGAAGCCTGATGAAGGTTACTTACCCATAATAAAAATTATGCTCAATTAATTTAACTCACACCTTATACATTACAAAGGATTGGCCTGTAAGTCTGTACAAGAGTTCTTTATGGTCACTTGATTATAAAATGTTTGCTTAGGCAGATGGTTAACAATGTGCTTGACCGCAGATGTTACTGCCCTAATCGACACAGACATTGGTGATGGTGTGTCAGTGACTCCTCAACTTCTGTATTATTGCACAAGTAATCAGAATCTGCATGAAAGGTAAATGTTTGCTTTAGATGCAGGACAAAAATTTGGACCTTGTCTTTGTCGGAAGAGGTCCAGAAACCATCTTCTGAACACAAGCGGTTGGAAGGTTCGTGATGCTTCAGAATTCTAGGAGTTACAGTCCAGAGGGATTTGTCTGCTGCTGAGAGGCTAGACATTAAATGCCTTATTTCATAAAACACCTAGATTTCGTATAGTAGACAGGATAGTCAGCGGGAGCTGGTTGAACTCCATACTTTACCTAGAATACAGCTAGAGAACTTGAGTGGATGCAAGTGGGTTTTAAGTTTGCCTTCTAAAAACATTGCCAAATTTTAACAGTAAAGAACTGGACACCATCATCCAGCTCTTCAGAGGTTTTTAAGGAGATTTCGAGGTCAAGCGACTCTTCTAGTAGAGTTCTAATAAAACGGCCAATCAATGGGACCATTTATTAAGGTTGTTGGCAATTGTCTAGGGATGGGTGTGAGAGAGAGTGTAAGGATAGGGCTATGGCCAGAGGAAAGTTCATTTAATGTATTTGAATCGTGCAGGGAGCAGGGAAAAAAAACTCTACCTCAGCCGGGGAGGAAGAGAGTTCTTTTCCTAGCTCCCTGTGCGATTCAAATAAATAATGAAATGTGGGATTACTTCACCACAATTATCATCATGAATTTAATGTTAATTTATGTTTTTACAGTGATGGAAGGGAATAGGGTATTTACAAATGAAAAATTCCAGGATATCAGGAAGACGGTTCACATCAGTGGGCCAATAGGCCGGAGAGGATGGAGTGGAGAGATTGTGAAAGGAGACAGCTTTATACAGAGCACGGCACAGGAGTTGGTCATTCTCAAGCCTCACTGCAGGAGTATTGCATTATAATCTCTGCCAGAGAGGAAACGGGGACCTAAGGATTTTAAGTGCTCTTGGAATTGGCCTGAGGTGATAAGATTTTTTAGGTGGGTAATATACTGCAGAAAGGGTAATTTGGAAGTATTGATGATCCCTGAAGTGGATTGAAGCAAATCTGTAGGTATTAAATAATGAGTATGGGAAGTGCGAATAAGCACAATTTCACCATGTGCTCGTCCCTCAGGGTGATCAGTTCCGTAAGTAGTGTAACCTGGTATGTTGAGTTTTTATTTTTTGTTAGCCATGTTTCAGTAAGAAAGAGTACATCTATACATTTGTCTTCTAGTGCCACTTTGAGTACGTTTGTATGTGTTTGAATGCTGTTAGTATTCCAGAGGAGGGCAAAGAAGGATAAAGGAAAGGAATAATTTATTTACTGGCATATAAGGAAATCATATTAGAGAGACTACAGTTGTCAAAAGGTTTATGAGAGGAGTGAGGAGGGCACGGAGTGGAGCATGATTTGGAGATCATTGAATACTGATGGTGAAGTAACATGGGAGATGGCAGGTTGCTCTCCCCTGGGAGGCTGGCATTAAGGAAGAGCTTCTTCTTGCCAGGGCTAGTGGGTCACTTACAGATAAAAGAATCCCGAGTCCACTTCTTTGGTAAGGGTGTTGAAGGCTTTCGAGCTGCAGATGCTGAGTCCAGCTTTCTGGTGGAAAGGTCTGCTGCTTCAAATCTTTGTAGACCTAACTACCTTTATAATTGGTGGAGTGGCTCTTCTGGCAAAGGCCACAGACAGCAGGTGTACTGCGAGACTTCTGTTAGTTGACTGTGAGATTTGTCCATCCACATTTGTCACATCGGGCACCATATACCTTTTTGTATGACCCTAATAGTGGGATATGTCACAGTGAACAATGTCTCTCCGAGGGTAGGGCTTCTCCACTCCTATTTTGCAATGGTAAAGTGAGTTCCCTCAAATAACTTTAGGTGAATTTTGCAAAAAGCCTTTTCTAACTTGAAAAATATACATTTTACATATCCTTGATTTATATGGGCATCCTTGCCTATTTATCTGTGGACTTGCTGATCGAGTTGATTGCACATAAGATGGAATTTCTGACATTAATTGGGAGATGGTTGGGGTACATATTGGGTGGTGGTTTCCATCTCCTCCACAGTACTGTTTTGAAGAGGCTGGAATGGGTTCTGAGTTATGAACCGGGATATTATCTCATCTTCATCTGTCCCTTCATTGGCGGGGGCAGGATGTTTACTCCTTGAGTGGTGCATGGTACTATCTGATTTTCTCGTCTCTCTGGCAGAGTACTACTGGTAGAATGCCGCCTCTTATCTAGAGGCCCCTCCTCATGGAAACCCCTTCATGGGTGCACCACGACACTCCCCACTTTGACCTCTATTGACAATCACCTGGTGATAATAATTGCCTCCCATAACGACGTTGACTTTGAAAAAAAAAAAGTTGAAAAAAGTCGCAAACCTAGGCCGCCCCTCAATTGCGAGCCTCACACAGAGGTGAGGTTTTGCTGTGGAATGTCTTGTTGGAGAGTGAGTTACCTGTAGATAAGATTTTTGGCCACATTTATTTTTTTATAATAAGGGTGAGATGAGTTAAAGTGGAGGAGACGACCTGAGTAAGTGTGCTTAGAGTACCAATCAATGGAGGTAGAGTCACTAGAGTTACGGATAATATGGGTGTTGAGGAAGGGAGCTGATAAACAGACTCAATTTCTATGGTGAATTATAGACAATGGACATAAGAATTGAATGCTGTAAGGATTTAGGGGATTTTGTCAGGATTGAGAATGAGAAACAAGTCATCAACATTTTTTTTTTAGGAAGAAAATGTCGTTTCGAAAGAATAGAAGGATAGAGAGTCTAAGGGGTCATTAAGGGATATTGGAAATGTAAGGAGCAAGGTTATTTCCCATAGCCAGACCATTAATCTGGTTACAGTAATTATCCTGGTAAAGGAGATAGCCGGACGTACAACATAGGGAAAGGGACTCGAGGTATGTATTATTATTAAACTTTTATTTATTTGTACATTCTGTTAAATTAAAAAATTTTGTAATTTGATCACCGCAATGGATTTTTAAAAAAAATGACTTTCAATGTCAATCACATGAGGAGAGAAGGTGACCAATGACACCACTCTCAAATTATTTACAGATTATGTCCCCAGGAGGTCACGGGGCCATCTTCGTTTGAGTCGACGGGGAGGGTTGTAGGGGTTCAAGTTGGAAGACATGGTCTAATGGATTAGGAAGGTATGGCAGTTTACTGTGGAAAAGGGTGAAGCGGGAAGAAATGAAGTCTTGTACAAAAGGGATATTAAGATCGTGGTGAAGTGATGAATTGGATACTTAATAGGGAGCATTTGCAATTATTCTCAGGGTTTTGGATTGAAAAGACTGGATTCTTTGGATGTTGGAAGGCTTGGCGGCACCCCAGATTTCTACTCCGTAAGTCCAGATTGGTCGTAATAAGGTTTTGTAGAGCATCAGTTTGTTCTCTATCGTAAGATTGGACTTATTCATGAGTCTGTATAGAAGTCCTTGTTGTTGATTGAGTTCTTGTCTTTTAATTTTAGTATGTTCACCCTACGTGAATTATGAGTCAAGATGGAACCCAAGGTAACAAACAGAATTTGAATGTCTATCGATAGGATTCTGCGAGTAGCAATCCAAAGGGATTTGTCTCCTGCTGAGAGGGTAGACAGATAGGCATTAAAGGCCTCATTTCGTAAAACACCTAATTTTAGTTTTACGAGTCTGGAAAGATGGTTGAAGTCTTTGCGGTCTGAGGGGGTCTATATTTTTGGAACAATGCTCTTGAGCGGCATTTCGCTATGATGAGCTTTTTAAGTGAATCTGGGAGTGGTTTTTGGGACTCAGAAGAGTATTTGGTAATTGGTAAATTTTTGAGATTAGCCATATACATGCATTGCTGTACGTTTGTGCTAAAGGAATGTACAGCATCATCTAGATCATCTGAGTTTCTCAGAGAAATTCTGAGGTCAAGTGACTCTTCTATGAGGGTTCTAAACAAGGCCCAGTCGACTGGGCCATTAATGAGGGAGGGAGGTAATTATTTTGGAATAGGAATCCGGGATAGTGTTAGAAGAACTGGGCTGTGGTCAGAGGAGAGCTCGTTTAAGTTCGAAGCGGAATAATGAAGAGAAGTAAGGTTTTTGCAAATGAAGAAGTCTAGGATGTCAGGAAGGCGGTGTCAGAGGGCCAATATGTTGGAGAGGAAGGACTAATTGTGCTGAGGTTTAAAGATGATATCGCATTATACAAAGCACGGCCACGAGAGTTGGTCGTTCTTGATCCCCATTGCAAGTGTTTTGCTTTATAGTCTCCACCGGCTAGAAAACGGGGACCAAGGTCTTTGAGGAAAGTGGAAAACTCTGGTGTAGTGATTGGCTTATTTGGAGGACAATACACTGCTGAAAGTGTGATAGGTTGGAGGGTGTGGAAATAGACACTGATGTTGATTGAAGGGACTCTATGGAAGTGGAGGGTAGGATATGATGGGTGTAGGATTTCTTGATAAGAAGTGCAGTTCCACCATGAGCTCGTCCGTCAGGAAGGTCTGACCTATAAGTGTGGTAGCCAGCAATTTTTAGGTTATTTCGTTTAGTTAGTCGTGTTTCTGTCAGTAATACTTCGTCTATGTTTTTGTTATCAAGTACCAGTTTGAGTTCGTCAGTGTGCGTCTGAATGCCGTTAGCGTTCCATAGGAGGATAGTAAAGGAATTCTTGGATTGGGGAAACATGGTGTGGGAGTTGGTAGGGTCATTTTGGTGACCAGGTTGGTCAGTAGGGATATGAGTAGAGAAATGAGGGTTAAGTTGTGAGAAAATGGAGTGAAATAAGGTGTACAGATCATTTGATAAGGGCTGAGTCGGGAAGTTGGGGATAGTGGGTCATTCCCTCCTGGGTGGGGGATGCCGTTGTGGTAAAATATTGCTCACATATTGTAGTTCTGAATTGGCGGTGGGAGGAGGGATGTGTGAGATGGTTGGCCATTTATCATAGGCTTAATGTCACTAATTTATTTTTTAAGTTCTGATTATTGTTCATCAATAAATGAGGGTTCCAGTGCATTAGTATCTGGATTCATCATATCATCAAAAACAGAAGCATTTGATTGTTCCTTCTACTATTTTTAACTTTGTAGATGGAACCTAGGGAAATGTGCTTCTATTTACCACCTGGTTTGAGTGTTGCACCCTCTTTATTTTTAACTTAAGAAGCAGTGACTCAGTAAAAGATATACTAGGACACAGAACAAAAATTTTTTCAAGCAATTAGTTCCTAATGATCTAATAATTATATATNAAAATATTTCTAACATAAAAATGAATGATATTACTGAATCGATTTTTAAATTTACAAGGATTAACATTAGGCACATAAATTTACTAAATAAATAAAATGTCGTACATATAGCAGTAAAATAAAATAATATATACTTTCTAAATATACATGGATCATATCTTCTGATGTTCAGAATCAATCTGCATGTAAGCTTCTTAAGCGGTTATGTGTCACGATATAAACAAACACATCATTACAAACACATGTCCTCTCGTCTTTAAACTGAAAACAATTGGGCTTTACATTTAGAACAGTGCTTGTATAATGAAATTCAAATTGAAAAATGTTATTATATCGTGTCCTCAGTCACAACATTGAAAAAATCAGGATCAGTGAACATCTATAAAGATGAAATGCCACAAATTTTTCATTTTGGTACTTGTCACATAAAAAACAGTAGTCTCATAATTCAGTGTTCCTCTAAAAAATAAAGTGAAATTTGTTAACTTTTAGAATAGTCAGAAAACTAAATATTCACATTACTGAAAGTGCCTTAACAATACACAGCACTGAAAGTGTCTAAATATTCACATTACTGAAAGTGTCTTAACAATACACAGCACTAAAAGAGTCTAAATATTCAAATACATAATAAAGTTTCTCATAAAGAAACTGGTCATGTATTCATACATGTCTTTCCAACATCAACACTTTTATTTTAAAATAACAATTTATTCATTTATCTGAACATATTGTTCACTTAAGTTACAATGTATCAATAAATATAAAGTTAAAATTGACATATTTGGCATATTAATATAGGAACAAGTTTTTACTATTTATATCCAAATAAAAATTTTAAATTCCCTGTCTATTTAAATCACAATTATATATGTATAAATATATACATTTGAAAAATTCAGAAAGAAGAAAAAGTTTACACAGCTCCTATGTGCCAGACCTTTTAAAAAATTATTATTATTATTATTATTATTCCACAATGTATATGATCTTATTTTGTTGTCTGACCCATGAATTTGCTTTCCAGTCCCTTCAAGATATATTCAACATAAAGTATTCTATTGTAAATAGCTCTGCAGACATACATCAAACATGATAGACAGATGTGGTAAATTACTGTTTCAATGTTATTTAATTACTTTTTAACAAGTTGTTGTTTGCATGTTTTTCAAATTCTCTTATATAGCTTTCTACATTCATTGTTTTGATATCACATTACATCATGGTAATTCTGTATTATAATATTGTCAATTATTATTGTATTCTCATGACATTTATTTCATCCCTAAAAATTTAAATATTTAACTTAGGCCCATCAGGTTAATAAATAGCACTGATTTTGATGGAAGATTGTCCATAGTTCTGAAAAGAGCTGTTTTCATAAAAATCCAAGAGCATTTAGACAATTATAAGAGACTTTCATAAAATGAATTATCATAAGAAATTTAACTATAACTAACAATGTTATTACAACAGTAGGCTTGCTAAAGCTATCTCAAGCCTGAAGAGAAATCAACAGTGCAGGAAATCAGCAAGGCAATTTTCTAATTAAAAATACAGCAGTTACAATTAAAAATATCACCAGTTACAAGAGGAAATAAAAATTACCTTGACTTTGCCTTCCTGGAAGAGTACTTCAACAATTTCTTTCATAACAGGTAATATTCCAGAGTGATGGACACCAATTCCTTTATCTAACTGATGTTTCATTACTTGGATCTATAATATAAAAACAATTCATATATAAAATCAAATATTTTTTGTTAAATTAACTTTAAAATAAATTGAAGAAATTTGAAATAGTACACAAAAATTTATTTTATTGTAAGAAGGTTATGAAATTACAGTTTTATATTGAAGACATACATAATTTTTATAATTAAAATTCTCGACGAACTCTATAATTTCATAACTTTTTGTAATAAGTTAAATTTTCATGTACATTTTTAAATTTATTTTTAAGTAATATACATTTATACAGTATTAAAAATTGACAAATAAATATTTATGGAACATTATGGCAATTTATTAGAATAATCAATATTAAATAATGAATAAATTATTCAATTATTAACTTTTGGTTGAAAGTACTTGAGAGTACTTACCAAATTGCAAAAAATACCTTTTAAAATAATGTTAACTGTCAAAATTAACTTTAAACTTTATAATTCTATCATTTTTTAATACAATTTCTTCTTGAAAACTCGTATTTTATAAACTAAAATTCCACTAATAATCTTTTTTAATTTGACTATGTCTTCTCTGTAAGAGTGCTGAAACTCAAATGAAGAAGAAAGCAAGCTATTTTTTTNCAATTATTATTGTATTCTCATGACATTGTATTTCTACAGCCCTGAAGATGGCTTACAATGTAAGCCGAAACGTTGGCAGATAATCTTTTTAAAAAATACACCTTTTTTTTAAATTTGTATTTTTTTGGATCTACCTTGACCGAACCCCAACTAAAATCAACTATCTTATATTGACTATATTTATATTGAAATTATACAGCTTGCCCGAAGTACAGAATTCATTCTATAAGGCTCACATTTGAAAGCTCCAGGCCAACAAGACTGGTGCTCAGTTCTTCAAGAGGAGACCAGATGTTCCTTCCAGATCTGATAATAGCAGAGAATGATGGATAGGAAATTCCTAATGTGCGGAGAGGCACCAAGGTGTTGGTACCATTGCCTGACAGGTTCATACAAAGACAACCTTGCCTGGAGATAAAACAATCTAAGGACACCAGGAAGTAAAAAGCTGAGAAAGAAGAAATGAGCTTGAGGTAGAACTTCTTTTGAGCCGATATAAACAAAGCACATACATATGCCTTATCAGAGAGTATGTGTGTATAAATATTAAAAATACCTAAATAAAATACAGCTATCAAACTTTTTAATTATTTTCTAGTTGCTAATAGCTTAAAGAAATTTAATAATTCATTCAAACAATATTTTTGAAATTCATTTATTAATAATTTCTTAAATTTATCTCTTACAATAATGGCTTCTAAATAATATTCTAATTATTTAGCTACCACTTTTTGTTTAGCTGGGATTCCTCTCTGGGAATGACTTTTCCCTGGTAGATTAATTAATTAAGTGAGAAATAAGTATAGTAAAAAAAAAGTATCAGCACAAAATCTTTGATAGTTCTTGCTTTTCTATCAATGAAAAAATAACTGAAGAATTTTAAATAGAAATACAAAGGGATTAAAGAATTACCTGAGGAAGGTCCCGGTCAACTTCATCTAGTTTCTCTATTTGACATTTGATGAATCTGTGTATAAATGACTTTTCAGATTTAGTAGTTAAATCCACAGTATAAAGCATATCAGCAAATGCATCACATTTTTTGCGAGAAAATACGAAGCAAACTGCAGGCAGCCAATCCTTTTTTACAAGGAAGTTAATAAGAGCAATCCACATTGTTTGATCCTTCAAAGAAATTTGTATACATAAAATTATTAAATTACTGAAAAAAAATTATATGAAGAGGCAATAAGGATAATGCCATGGATATTTAATTAAGCTGCAGATTCTACAAATCTTAAAATATAAAACTTCAATTTTTTAGAATGGAGATTATGATTTTGATTTTAAAATCACTTAGCAGTAGTTTATTTTTTAATAATAATAGAATAAATGCATAAAAAGTATTGAAGCAAAATAGGTATACTGGCAATCGCATTTTTCTGTATTCTTTTTTTATTAAAATATGTAAGGATGAAATTAAAGTTGAAATTAAAAAAGTTTTATTTACTGTTTAACTTTACTAAACCATTAACTAGAAAACACTTTACCCAGAAAGAGGTAGAACATATAGCTACACTCTTCCACAGAAGTATTCTATAATCAGTTATTAACAAAAAGCACAAGCCTTTTGCGAGTCTTAATATAATAATGTCCACAGAAAGGGCATGAATGTTATTGTTGAATTGAAATTGCAAGTAATGAAATCCTAGAATCACTGTGGATTGGTATCCACCTTATTTAAGTTGGATGCTATAAAATTTTAGTATCTAACATTTAAACAAAAATTGAATGGTGTTATGTATATAGGTTAGGTTGATCATAAAAGAAAAGCAACACTTAAAATTAATTTATCCCTTTTTATTTATTTATTAGTCTTTCTAATAAATAAGTATTTAGAAATCTTTGTATTTAAAAACCTTAGGAAGAAAGATAAATCTACTTCAAGAGAATCTACTATAAATCTAAATTGTTTATAAACTAAATTTGTAATTAATAATAGATAGACAGTTAAGATGATTTGGGTTGCACTCAACTCCAGGCACATGAGAGGTTCATCAATACTACTGTGCTAAATGGTTTGTGGGATGAAAAATGAAAATAAAAAAAAGACAACTTTCAAAAATTAATATTGTAATAAGTGCACTAAAAGCGCAAATCTAGAGTGTTTGTAGAAAAACATTGATATTATTTTCTTTTTATTTAATGTTAGTTATTTGATATATTATTATTATTATATTATTATTTGACGAAAAAACTGTTATAAAGGAGCTGTTAGAACGATGAAAATTTCTTGTGACTAATTATGATGTCTAATTATTTATGGACATCATAAAGAATAAATGATTTAGTTGATTTTAAAAGCCAAAACTTTTTTTGGCTTTTAAAACCAATAATGAAGTTAAAAAATAAGTTGGTTTGCTCAATTAAGCCCCTTTTCCTGCTTAAAATAGTTAAATCATTAATCAACTCATCATTAATTACTGATCAATCATCAAGCATGAAGAAGCTCAAATTTTGTTTCTCTATTTTTGTATATATGGAAATATTCAAAATATTCATTTATATTTCTTTAGTTTCTTTTGTAATATGTGCTACAAGGCAAATTTATGGAACATAAATGTGAAAAACTAATTCTAAATGAAACTAACTACTATGCTCTGTAATGATTTCTCATAACTAGCAATTATAAAGATGATAATGGTTTACATATTGGACCTCCCATTAAAATTCTTCTTTCCTTCAACTGAAGATTTCAGTCATATTTACATAGTTACTATATCTTTTTTTTTTCTAGAAACTAAAATTCTTTAACCTTTCCCTAAGTAGAGTTGGTGAAGAAGTGAAAATGATTTTCTTGTCGTATTAACACTTAATTTAACCTCTTTAGGATTTATACATCAAACTCATATGAAATTTAAATATTGTTTTAAAAAAAAAAAAAAAACCTAAATCCCAAATTTCATATAGTTTGGTTCAACCATTTCAAAGAAATATGATGTATGGCATACAGTGGACTGACATTTTTATTTATTTATTTGATTTTCAGCTCCATGAAATGTAAATTATCAATCATGGGGGAGGGGTTTATAATTTTAATTTTCGAGGTTTATTAAAAGAATTTATTTGCAATTATGTAAACTAACTAGTAGACAAAACCTTAATGTTCTGCAGCAAAAGTGCAAATACAATGATATAAATAGATAAAAAAATAAACCTTTTTGTACAAAGTAGATTGGTAATCTTCCCCTGGGGGGATTGGAGGTTTCCCTGGAAAACCTTTTTTTTTCCACTCTCTTTCTTCTTCCATTCTTTTCATTTGTTGCTTTCTTTTATTTCGATGTTCAGTTTCTTGCAATGCCTTCATGACTTCTTTTGCTTTTAAATATCTAAAAATTTAAAAAAAAATATAAGTAGAAATAAATTTAGTTCGAAATTAAAAAAAAAATTTAATAAAAAATAATATTT
>KZ807206.1:97487-127434 GCA_000696205.2 Oncopeltus fasciatus | reverse complement strand
ATATATAACTATCTGAATATACACATATAAAAAGATAAAATCCTAATAACAATTCTAAAATAATGAATTAAATTTGAAAATAAACTAGTTTAAAGTGGAAGTAAAATTATTAGAATTAGAGAACAGATTATTGTAAGAGATCTAATCATAAGATTCTGTGGAATTAAGTTATTGCAGTTACTAAGATACAGAGTTTATTTTGTAGAAATGAAATATAAAGCCCAAATCCATCAATCCTTCTGAAGTAAAGTATCTCATATCCCGTCTACCCAAAAAGAAGGCTCCCGGTTATGAACGAAAAGCTCTCATCTTCCTGACATATATTTATAAAACTGCATATTCTGTCTTACTTACTTCTCATTACTTTAGAAATTTTCCACAATAATCTTCTTTTCCAAACCAAATAAACCACCCGAAGACCACCCTCTTCTTATCGTCCTATCAGCCTGCTCCCCATTCTTTTGAAAAATCCTATTAAAGCACCATGTTTCCGATCGTACAGTCCAATAATCTTATCCCCCAATCATCAGTTTGGATTCCGCTCTCATTACTCTACTTCTCAGCAACTGTTTCCCGTTGTAGATCGCATCTACAATTTGTAGATTGCATCTATCCCTTAAGAAAAAAGAGTATTGTATGGGCGCGTTTCTGGATGTATCACAGGCCTTTGATCGTGTCTAGCACAAGGGCCTTCTATACAAACTGAAGTGTATCCTCCCAAATACTCTTTATCTAATTATCCGTTCCTATCTATCCAACCAATTTTTCCCGGTTCGACAGGGATCAGATTACTCCAACTACTGCCCTGTAGAAGTGGGAGTTCCTCAGGTCAGTGTGCTCGGACCCATCCCCTGTATAATTTATACTTCTGACTTTCCAATGGCAGCTGAAACCCTATTTGCTACCTTGGCCGATGATCATTGTGTCAGATCCTGATCCAGCAGTTGCTATTAATATCCTTCAAGCACACCTCAACCATATAGCCGCTTGGTGCAAGATGTGGCGTATAAAAATAAAGGAAAGTGTGTCCACGTCACATTCACTCTACGCACCAAGCCTCCACTTAATTTATCCTTCAACAAAATTTCTATTCCCCTATCCAACTCCGTAAGATACCTCGGTTTCTACTTAGACTCAAGACTTACTTGGAAAGAACACATAAGGCAAAAGAGACAAGACCTAAACAGACGCTACGGACTATTATATTGACTACTCGGACAAACATCGGAATTATCAGTACACAATAAATTAACAATATATATAACTATTCTTAAACCTATTTGAAGTTACGGTATAGAACTCTGGGGCACCACTAAACCAGACGATATGAAATTACTATTTGTCTGATTTAGCTCAATAGCAATCTCAGCCTTTCATTTTTCATTTAAAAGAGATTGGCCAACTTTATGAAAAAAAATCTTATTGTGGCTTCTGGCCACAATATTTAAAATTGACAGTTCAGGTAAGCCCCACTCTAATAGTTCAATTTCATTGTGTGACTCTGTGAACTGTTTCTTTATCAATATACAAACCTGTGTTGAGTTGCATTAATCTAAACTGAATATTGCACTCGCTGCATAAAAAAAACATATTTTACATTGCAGGTAGCTCCTATTGCTCCATTGTGATTTTCCTTTTGTTTTGCATTTAACAGCTACATGCTGAATCGTTGACTATTATATACTTATACTTTTAAATCTAATATAACCTTAATTTAAACTGACTAACTTATGATATGATTTATTACCTTTCTTTGTTTCGTTCGTCCTACCCAATTGGCAAATTCTAGAGTGTTAGGAACTGTTGCAGATAACATAACTATCTGAACTTGTGAAGGTAAGAGAATAAGTACTTCCTCCCAAACATGGCCGCGCTGAAACAAATAGTAGTTATTCCTTATTCTTTGGTTGCAAACTACAAAAAGAAACTTCTTAACCACTCACAGCAACATCACAATAAATAGGTTGTTATAAGTATTTCAGGACTATGTATGTGGAAATAAAATAAAGAAGCAGATACTGCAGTTAAAGCTTTTGAAAATTTAATTTTAAGTTGTGCACTATTAAATACAGAACAAATATAAAATTAATTCATTGTGATAAAAATTGTTTATCAATGTTGTATAAACATTGTTTTCAATAAATTTTTCTCTTAAAAACTTTCAAGAGGTTTCTGTAATCTTCTGTTGCATTTAATAGTTAGTTCATTACTCATAATTAGATATTATGCCCGCTAAATCAAACTGTTAAATTAAAATTTACAGTGCAGTTCAAACCCCATGCATATATTTCTTTAATTTTGTAGTGTAACTCCTAAAATATGTCTTTTATAAATAAACAAATCTTTGTTGAGTTTAATTAATATAAACTAAATATAACATCTGCCATCAAAACAATTTTTTTACTCCTTTATTATTTATTATATATATAATGCACACAAAACACACAGTCCTGTGGTATCATGTCAGGAATGCAGGGGTGCTTGGCAGATCATGAAGAAAATTCCTGTTGCCAATACCAAGACAGCAGCACAATTCTGTGATATAGGTATGGAAAGTTATGAGGGGCTATGGAAGTGATATATACTTTTTGAACACAACTTGTGAAACAGTTATACATTTTAAAAGAAAGCAAGCAATTTTACCTACAAATATAAATGTGTGTACAATTACTTACATTGGACCATAAATTAACTAATATACATTTTTTTTTTCCACACATTACTAGATTGATTTCAGTTTCATTTAACAAAGTTCATTTTTCACATGCAAGATGTATTTTAATTTTAGTACATCTTAAGTATGTCTTTAATCAGGATTGGATTCCTAACATTTCACAAGTAATTCTCAATAATAATAATAATCTTAGTTAGCAAAGGAGCTGCTAGCCATATCAAAAGATTTGTTATGTCCAAAGATGGCTAACCACAATCTTCTACAAATCCCAGAAACATAATCACGAAGAATTTAAATGCATTCAGCACTCACAACTTTTCAATACTTAAACATATATAATGCAAAAAGACCTGTTTTAAAGTGCTCTAAACTGAGAATAGATGAGATATATATTCATTGTTCAGGCAACAAGATTTATATATTTTTTATAATATATTTCAATAAATTAATTTCAAATTTTGAGTAAAATTAGTTTTTAATTTGATATCTTATAATTTATATGCTACAATATATTTTAAATACTGTATTTCTTATTATTGTGGCACCTATATTGTAAAAGAAGTGAAAGTTTTTATTTGTGGGTGTTAATTTTGACATGGCGTTCTAATTTATTAATCAGAAGCGCTATGTGTCTTTGCTCCCATCGGAACCAATCATTAATTATCGGACAGTTCCACTAGATTGTTTACAGTACAACCACTCTGTTGAAACATGACTGCCCTGCTCATAGCAATCTACTCACAATTACTTATATCCATAGAAATTAAGCACTTTACTTGCTTCAAGATTCGTCTGATCTTTAGGAGTGTTCAATTTGCACAGGAAAGTGAATTATTGCCACAGGACTGTTTCATAAAATAAAAATATTTATTTATTTGCTGTCTCAATTCTGGAGAGTAGATTCACTTTTCCCAATTTGCAAGCACTATTTCTTCTTTTTAACAATGGTATTAAACTGCAGCAATGTATCTTAAATAAATATATTTATTATCTATTTATCAGGTGCCCGTAATAACTCCAATTTTTACAAGCGTTGGTACGTAGCTCAGATACAGCATCTCTGACTTTTGTCACACACCTATTAACGGACCTGGTTGAATCCAGTTGGGAAATTTCCTTTTTTTCACAAGAAATGCAAAGAGAACCAGAAAAAAAATCTTACTACCTCAGCCAGGACTCAAACCTGGGTCTTCTGCTTTCCGGGCAAGTATGGACACATTTCTTGTATAAAGTGTAACGTGGGATTACATACCACAACTAATATATTTATTTACTTTTTTTCTCTCTTTTTCACTTCATATTTTATTTAGTGTATTTTAGGACATTTTATATTAATTCTTTTGTGAAAATGTTAAAACTTTATTGATAACTGTATATACATTAAATTATTTCATTTAATGAAAATTCATAAGATAATTTTTTGGATATAAGTAATTATTTGAATGACATTTTTTAATTAGATATCTTCAAATATCATACTTTTCTAATTAAGTGAAATTGTAATTATTGACAGTNAAAAAAAAGATTTCTTCAAATTTCACTCTTTTCTAATTGAGTGAAATTATAATTATTGACATTTTGAACTGGTGTTGGTTTCCAGTCAGATATAAAATTTTATTTTATCATCCTATGGTTTTTGGTCGAAAGGGATTAGTTAAGGTTCGACTTAAACCCCTAACCACCAGTACACACACACACACACACACACAATTACTTCTATCATGTAAGTACCATTTAGAATACAACAAACAGTGCTTATGTTATACTTTAAGAGATTTAAATGAATATATATGAGTGTATATACTTACTTCTGGATCATTTATGTAGTGCACTTCATCAAACACAACAAATTCCAGGTCTCTTATTTTTTCAGAACTATTGTATAACATTGACCTCAAAATCTCAGTGGTCATAATTAGACATTCAGCATTTTCATTTAACTGTATATCACCCGTAATGAGGCCGACAGAACCAAATATGCGCTTGAAGTCTGCATACTTTTGGTTAGAAAGAGCTTTTACAGGAGAAGTATAAACCGCTCTAAAAAAAAAAAAAAAAAGTATCAAATTATGTACCTAAAAGATCATAAAGTAAAGGTAAAAAAATGATAAAGTAAGCTACGTGGCTCAGGCTTTAAATAAAAAGAATTTGCAATTAATCTAGATAAAACCTTCACTTTAAATTTTAAGTTATCCTCCATAGATTAAGCAAAAATTTTAGAATTAATAAACAAGGATACTAATCACTAGAATTTGAGTGGTTTCCCATCAAAAGTAAATTGTGCAAATAACCTCACAAAAATAAGCTATTCATATGACACGAATTTAGATTAATTCCAACAGACCTTCCATAATTTAAAAAGCTAAAATATTGTCTGTTTGTATATTATACATACATATATACACACCCACATACACAGGCACACACACACACACACATACATACTTCTTAGTACATGCTCTAGCATAGACATTTTTTAAATAACTAAACTGAATTCATCATTTAAGCTTCTTTTTGCATTTTTCATCAGGAATTTGTATCAAAATAACAAATGAATCTCCTAGTTTCCACGACCCCTCACATTCTCTACTCAGCCCTGAAGAAACCATCAAAGGATGTGTAAATGCTTGGCATCATACAGACATCTGAAATGATCCAAACCGGAAGAAGACATTGTACATAACAATTAATATCTTCATTGGTATCTGAGTTACAAGAAAGTATGTATAACATTGTAAAACTAATTTTCTAAAATTTATTTTCTACAATTTTTTTTTTTTTTTTTATACAAAAAAAGGCTTATTAAGGAAAAAATAGCTATTCCCACACTTTTTCTTCCTCATCAGTATAAAAGAAAGTTTAATGGTCATTCCTTTTATACTAATTGTCCTCTTCAGCTTTTAAATTTAATTTCCTCATTACTATTACTTATATAAATCTTTAATGAAACATGAGAAATCCACTTAGATTAAGCAGCTTTGTGTGATGAACTTTTGTGTTTCTATTTCAGGTTCCTGGTTCAGCTCTTTTTTCGGCTGTACTTTGGTACCCAATAGCTTCACTGCTAAGCTTCCCAGGTCAGAGATCTAAGAGAGACATAAAAATGTTTGTCATTTCCTGAGGTCACACGTACTTCTAAAGAGGAGAATTTACTTGCTTGTCTTATTAAATAAAGAATATTCATATGAGGTAAGTAATCTAAAAGGTTGAAGGCAGTTGAATACAGACAGTGACAGTGAACGCATGTATTCGGCCAGAAGATGGACAATGTCCGAAAGTGCTCGCCAACAGAAGATGGTATGCAGAAACCAATGAAGATGGACAATAGAAGGTATGATAATATTCATATGATCTGTCGTGTTATTCTTCCCTTCTTTTATTGCCTTTCTCTTTTTTCTTCAGATAAGTAAGAAAAGAGTGAGATAGGAATTCTGTAATTGTCAAATATTTGCACTGTGGCCAAATTACAGAATTTAAGTTTTAGAAAATGACATTTGAAACTTTTTTTTTCTTTTCATATCATAGTCATTAATGATTCTTAAAATAAGAAATAGTACTTAAAATTTCTAACATTTCATTTTACTGTTATAAGTAGATTTCCCATTAGGAAATTAAGCTGGGTTTGAATAATAATATAGAATATACATATTNAAGACTTCAGAAAATTCTGCCTTTTGTTCAAGAAAGTTAATATATATTAATTATACAATTAAAAGATTGAAATACTTTATAAAATAGAAATTTCCAGCTTCTACCACATTTTTCTTATTTTTTTTCTTTTCTTTTTTCTTTTTCTTGCTCCTTTATTGAATGCCTGTCCTATAATTTCCACTCAGTAGCTTCAAGTCATAGAGGTTTTTATTTCGCCTCACACTAATCAATTCTTTGGATACTAACTCATTTTTTTTTTACTTCATAATATACATATTAAAAAGTTTATAAGTTAAAACTTAATTAATTCAATAATAACTGCTTTCTTTCTCTGTTAAAAGTTAAAATTTCCCCAAGAAAATTGTTTAAAAGTTTTAAAATTTAGAAAAAGATGTTATTCTCAGGACAAAAAAGTAGATTTGAAAGGTACCCTCAAAAAGCTTGTTAACAAAATGATTTGATTAATTGGTAATTTATAAGTATCGACAAATTATACATAAACAAAATTTAATACAATACACTGATCCGCTTTTTGTCCCCTATTAATGTTGAATTTTTTATACAACAGTTTTAACTGACCTTTTTTCAATCCACAAACACAATCTAAAATTTTGATAATTAGTGTGAATACAACTCATTTTTTTTATTTTATATCTAAGTTAAGTGAGAGTCCTCCTATCCTTTCAAAAGTAATTATTCTTTGTTAGTTTAAATGACCAAAAAGAACATGAACCTATTGAAAAATAGGATCATAGTGTTCTTTGAATATTTGAACATAAAAGTTTTATTTAATATCCTTAATCATGCATTTTATCCAAGTTAACTATGTTCTAAAGGAGAGTTTGTTGACCGTAGATATTATTCTTAGATGATTTTAGTTGGGGTTCGGTCAAGGTAGATCCAAAAAACACAAATTTTAAAAAAGTATTTTTTAAATTTGTGTTCTTTTCTATAAAACTGCAGGCACCCAGCTAATTAAGAAATAATTTATTTAGTTAAATTAAATTTAATTTATGTAGTTAAAGGTTATCAGAAAAACAACTCTGATGAAAAGCTTCAACTCACTTGCTTCTATTCCTCTTTGACATGGCAATTGCATACTCAGCAACAACTGTTTTTCCAGCAGATGTATGAGCAGACACAAAAACATTATATCCATCTTCCAGAGCATGTATAGCCTAAAGAAAACAAAATCAATAAAAAAATTAATATTATAATGCACAAGATTGGGTAATTAACCATTTGGTAGGAATTTAACCCAATACTTGATATATAAGTAGGCCTTTTTGAAGCTATTTTTATTATTTAAGACTAATTTTTACTAATTTTTCATTAACATATTCCATATAAGAATGAAATAGTTTGAGTAAGACAACAATCTTGAATTTACTCATTGCAGAAAAAGAATGAGGAAGAGAGGAAGATATATATATATACAAAAGGGTACAAGATGTCATTTGCACACAGCTTTACCACACTCAACCTATGTAACCCTACTCTTTAACTTAAAGTGGGCTATTAAGCTAAGCAAACCATCCCAAAGTTGTGGTAACCAATCTTATTGGAGGACTGGTGGTAAAGAGTGGCAATACAATTTTGCTTCCAGCTTAAGTTTCACTTGCTGATGGGACGAGTGTATTTTCTTTTTTGTGCATGGAACACAATTTTGGAGTAAAATTATATTCCAGTAGAGATTTGCAGGGGACAGGTATTTATTATTAGTAATATAAATATATTAACGATATAAGTATGACGTTAATGAAGAAGAATGCCTTTATTGATTTCCATAATAATAATATAAGAGAATATTATGAAATAAATTTCAAAATAATTAAGAATGGTTATTTGAAGGACATTCAATATATATATATAATATTAGTTCTAAATAGAAAAGAGAAAACAATCTTAAATTCAAAAGGTCGGGATTCACCTTGAGAATTAAAAGAATAAATTTGTATTGAAGAAAAAAATTAAATTATTGATTTTGTTCTCCAAAAAATCTAAAGAGTTATCTATCCAAAAGATTCAAGAATACATGCTCATAATGCCATGGATGGATAGAATTATGAACAAGCAAAAACAGTGCTGGAAATATTTACATTTTCACTGAGGAAATTTAAACAATACATACATCCAAATGATCAGTAAGGAAAGGGAAATTGTAAAGTAAGACTAAGTAAGAGTAAAAACAGAAGTAAAAGAGATATTTAAGAAATGTCTATTATAGTTATTAGAGATTAGAAAAATGGACCATATCAATACTGGTATTACATAGGTTAGTGAACATAGAAGTTCTTCCTGTTATGATGTCTAAAGCAAAATTAAACTTTAAAATTGTGCTTGCAACATCAAAATCATTAGGCCTGGGTTTGGTACATTAAACTCATACTGGGTTAGGTAATTTGGAACTTTCATAGGAAAAAAAAAATTAATAACCATTTATAAATATGTGGCAAATAAATCAAACAGAACAGATAAATAAATTCATTAATGTACTTCCTAAACAAACATTACAGCTTCACAATAATATTATTATACACATTTTAATATGGGCAAATGGTTAAAAAAAAAAAATGTAAAAACACAAATATTTTATTTAAAACTTCAGTTTTCTCCACTACTTTCACATCCACTACTAATGCCTCATATAATTTTGTTAAAAGTAGTATTTACCAAATCATTTATTAGATTCATGAAGAGGCACCAGTATTAGACGCAAAACTTGAAGGGCAAAATCAAGTTTTAAATAAAATAATAGTCAACGTATTCAAGATGATCGTGGTTATCACAGAGGATTTAGGATCTGGGTGTTGGTCACAGAAGTAAAAAAAATCTTGACTAAAATACCGACAATTTAGGAATATCTCATTTCTTCTTCAGAGCCTACACTACAACAGATTATGGAAGAATATAAAAGACCAGTCATATAGTCACAATACAAATAACTGTGTAAAATAAAATACTTATGTCTAGTCAATAATTATAGTCAGTATTATATAAATAGTTTGAGCTAACAAATAAATAATAAGTCCAATATTTAAAAAATAACAATAAACAACAAATAAATAAAAACTAAAAATGGACAAATTAAAGTTGGCAACTCTATGACTTATTTTTTGCTCACACTATTTATATAATACTGATTTTAATTATTGACTATATATAAGTAATTTAGTTTTAAATAGTCATTTGTATTGTAATCATATATAGTCTTTTATATTCTATCATATTCGTTGTAATGTTGGCCTCGAAGAGGGAATTAAATATTACAAAAAAGTCGGCATTTTAGTTTAGATTTATTTACTCCAATGTCTGACACTCACATCTCACATTCTGTATAATAATAGTGTTTAAATATATTTTACCATTTGCCTATACAAATATAAATAATACAAATCGTCAGCAATGAAGAAAGAAATTGAATTAGTATTATAGCCATTTTACAACTTTTATTCAATATTTATTTACAAACATCTTAAAAATGAATGGCAGGGCAAAACTAAGGACTCAGGGTTGAAATCACTGATCTAACTCTTATGTACAAATATTCGAGGATGATAGTAACTCAGGACAGTGTGAGTAGTTAAGGGTTAACCTCTTTAATACTTCTAACAAATCAATCTGCTTTCTTATAACTATTCTTAATGCTTTGAACTACCGAAAATCCTCAAACCAAACAGTCCTCTCCACCTCATTTTATTTAATCGTAAATCACCAATATCTTAACTCAGAAGTTTTCCATACAAGCCCTCTGTCACTCTAAACTTTGCAATTATATTCACTTTATCTTAAAAAAGAAAAAAAATTCCTCTGCCCAAATTCCTATTAAATTGAGTCATCCTAGTTTCTCTATACTACATTTTTCATCATCCACATTTTTCTTACATAAAGATAATAAATATAAAGTACTCATACATTCCAATTCACAGAACTGTCCAGATCATCAGTATGAACTGGAAAACTACCCTCATACCTCCTTTTCACTATCAGCCCATATAAAATTTCTGATCCTTAAATGTTCAGACTGCCATGCTTTTCAGGACTAATTCTTCTACTGGCTAAGCTAAGGCTATATGGCCTTGCATCTGACACATTTAACGTCACTCTAAATTATATTTGTTACCCTATCTTAACATTTTTATCTCAGTAATATACGTATAAATCATATGAAACTTACTTCTTATAGTCCATCCCCCCAAATTTTAGAGACTACAAGGATGCTACTTTTCAAAACTGCATATGCTTGGTTTTTAGCCTTATCCTGCCATAGGTGGCCCTGAATTTCAATAACATGGCAGATAAAGATACAGAGGTTCATAAACATCACTAGTGATGGGCAGCAGATATATATATATATATATATACAGATATAGATATATATATTATACTTAATCAGTATAAGTGATTGGAGAATGACTTCAAATCAGTCAGGTGATACGTGTTATGCCGGTTTTGGCGAATTAATTTGCACACCTATAAAGCTAGGCCTCTAGGGATTTTTTAAAAACCTAGTAAATTTTATACAAAAATTCAAGAGAGTTGGAATAAAAAATCTTACTACCTCAGCCGGGACGAAAACCCAGTTCTCCTGCATTCTGGACAGTTATACTGTCCACTGCACTACCGATGCTAACCAGATAATCTCCCCAACTCCCTGCACTTTACTCCGAGTCCCGGCTGAGGTAGTAAGATTTTTTAAAATTCTAACTCCCTTACATTTCTTGTATAAAATTATACATGGGATTAAATACCACAACTAAAGTCATTACCTAGTAATTTTTTTCTCTGAGTAATCAAAAGGTTACAATCAATAAGTTGAAATAATCACCTCTCTTTGAAATCCATCCAGCTTGAAAGGGAAATTCATCGCAAGAGTAACTTTTAATTCCTTACAGGCTGAGCAATTTAATTCTTCTGCCCATTCTTCTTTCTTTGGTAAAAATTTGACTTCCTTTAATCGGATAACAAGGGTTTTTGGAGGCTCTGCTTCCAATTCCTAAATGAAAAACAAATTAAATTTTGCTGAAGGTATTCTACAATTAATAGATCTACAAATAAACAACTCAGTAATCCATTATTGAAACAGACACAAGTTTATACAATAAAAAAAATGTTACAGAAATGAAATACTCTAAGAGATTGGTTAACAGATTATTAACAATATAAGCCTACAGTAATGACAGACATAGATAGAAAAAACCCACTTATGAAGAAATTCTGTTACCTCTGTTATATATAGTGTAACCTCAGAAAATATGAAAAGTAAGAAACAGAACTAAGATATGCTTGTTATGTTCATATATTTATTCTCTTATTTAGGAACCTATTCATCAAGATAAAGGATACTGTAGCTAAGCATAGACAGAGCAAGATATTTATGAATTTAAATTTACAGACTATTTTGGAGTCTATAGTAAGACGAATCAGCATTTGGGAAAAATAATCACCTTTTATCTGAAAAATTTGTTTAAAAAACTGGTTTATCTGAACATGAAAATGAACTTTTACACACAATTGAACTAGAATCACATAATATAGAAATACTTTATTAGGATCGTTTGTGAGCACAATGTAGGTAAATAAATTTATACTAACTAATCTGTACTCATAATTTGGGACTGTAGAGCAAAGAATTACAGGTGGATATCCTATCTATCGATGAACTTAAGTATAACAGTATATTGACAATGGATTCAAAGTTCAATTGGAGGAATTTTTGGATAACACAACTAATATATATAGGACCCCAGAAGAGAATGTGATGAAACATTCAATAAAACAAAAAAATGCATGATGCTTAACTCTAGACGGCACAATACATACAAATGAGAAATCACAACTGGCAGGTGAAGACTCTATATTTCCGAACTGACCACTGGATAGCAGGAGTATGCTGAACTGAGAACATGTTCAAAGCTTTTTAACATTTCTCATTATGTAAGAATAGAAGATAAGGGGACACCAATAGACTTTAAATATACTTTATTCTATCTATATTTTGTATTAATGATTTTGGCTATAATAAAAACAGACTACATTGAAATAATCTTTTTTGATATTCTGCGCTTTGCTCCTAACAAAACGTGCAGGGTCCCAAGTAAATGAGACAGAAAGAGTTTGGGGAAGAAGTGGGATAAAAGGAGAGAGTTGGTGCAAGAAGGGGCAGGGATAGTGACAGTCAGGATCCATAAACTGAGGCTGGGGATCAGTTGAGTTTTGTTTCAAATATTCATATATATTCATGAATTCAAATATACAATATAAACATTCATTTTATGCTGATATGATAAAAATGTTTTGTTTTTATCAGGTGTTTATTAACATAAACTTAGTAAGTGTAATATTAAAACATATCTAAGCAGTATCAAATAATTCCAAAAAGGGAAAACTTCCCTATATAACTTCCTGTTTACATTAACTGATAATGAAGTTTTAGACAACTTAAAAAAATATCTGATGATGGCTTTGCGAACAAGTCACATCTACATAGGTTATATTCCATAAAACCTAATATAAAATGTGCTTAATAGTAGCTTAATGATGTTAAACTATTCGTAACATTGCAGCCAACATTATGTATAGTACTTATTTCACATTTTCCAAATTTAGACAGCAAGATGATGAATAGTATATCAAGTGTTACAAAGTGGACATGTTGGCATTTCCTTATTGTGAAGATACTTTTTAACTTGAAGATGAGGTCACTGCTACTGACTGACTGTTGGGCCACTGTCTGTGTTTCTTTTCAAACCAAATATTTGTTCTGTAAGAGTGTTTTGATTTTTGTTATTGCCAATTAGATTGTATACATAATTTAGGTGACTTGAAGCACTAGGATGAATCAGAAGATTATACACTCAAGGCAGGAGAGAAAATTTCCCAGAAAATAAAGCTAGGAAAGAAACCAACTTCACTGTAACCCACTGTAGGAATACTCCCTGCTATCTTCTGGTGAATAACTGATTGTGTATCTCTCTGGATCAATGCTTAGAGAATGCCTACAAGAGAGTAATCGCCTGGTTTGTTTAAATGCATGTGGAATATGAGAACGGCCCCAAACTTTGGTTCAAAAAGAGGATTGAAAGAATAATAATTGGCTTTAATTAACTTGTTAACTCGAAATCCTTTTTAAAAAAAATAACAATAAGTGCTGAACTGGCACTTATAGATATCACAAACATCCTGATTCATACTTAACTAAGAGTTAGACTTCTTCAGTCATATATGATAAATAAAAACATTAACTAAAGCAAGAAAAAAAAAAAACTTTCACTGACTAAATTCTCACCATTTTATCCATAAGTAATATTTAAATTAAATCCTTTGTTTTAATTATAGTAAAATTTTAGGAACCTATTTTGTAATAATTTTAATTTTAATTTTTGCAGTAAGAAAAACATATGATTCTCATAGATACAAAAATAAATTAATACATAAAACAGAAATATTCAAAAATATTTAAGTATTATTAAGAAATATTGAAGAAAATTGTAAATTTTCAATTTTTGAACACACACAAAATGTTTTTAAAAAAACTACTTTTATGGTACTAAAAAAAAAAATGATTATAAGGATTGAAAACATAACTAGGAAGATTTATTTTTAAAAAAAGATTTAGTAAATCTGTCTTTTAGCAAACTTCTATAAAATAGATCCTTTAAAACCTTACTTATCACTCCACTAACCTGCAGAATATCAATAAGAAAAGTGAGAAAGACTTGCCCTTTCCTCTAACTCTAAAAGAGAATATGGAAAAAAAAAAAAAAAAAAATCAAGCTTGGTCATCATCAGAATCAAGTAGAGTGAATCAGTTTTAAAGAAACTTTTAAAGAAACCATTAATTATGCTATTTTTCTGTGTTTCACGCTTTCTCTAGTCCCCAAAATTTATCAATTAATTAATGATTCAATGACCGATTTGTAAAACGTTTTGTGAGGGGTGATAACTAATAGAAAATTATGTTAATTAAGAAATGTGGCATTATTTCTCCTATCTGAGAGCAAAATATCTAAAAGAAAGGAAATGTGAAAAAAAAATTGGTGATATGATAAACAGGTTCATACATACGAAAGATCAATTCTTTGTAGGAGTTGGCTTAGAATGATCAAGCTAAGCATCATTGAAGTGCGATAAATACTTTATCAATCATCAGGAGAAAGATCCCTACCAACAAAGGAGATAATGGAGAGAATATGGGAACAGTAACCAACTGATACAATGAAATGTGAATAATGCCTTAAGAAAGCCATATCATGTGCATGAAAAAAGTGGCTTAATTGATGAAAATATAGTTTAAGAAAGAAGTGTAAAAGCTGAATGTTTTTGGCATTGAAATTTTGTTTGCTGAATGTTAGTTACTTCATTGCTGAATGAAATAAATGTTTTATGGGAAGACAAAAAAAGAGAGAAAAGCTAGGACATTACCTTCCAACTTGCTTAGAATAACTCTGCCTCCAAATGTTAAAAAGCAGCAATAGTTATTGTGCAGTGAGATGTATTCGTATTTCTCGCGGGTTAGGCTCTCGCTAGTGTGTTGGGAATTTAATAAGTTATCTAGCTTGTCCCGGTAATGGAAGCATACCGGCCCACAAAGCAGGAAATCCAGGTTCGAGTCCTGGCTGGGACAGATAGATTTTTTATTCTATTCCCTCTCATTAATTGTTTAAAATTTATGTGGGATAATAAACCACAACTAAAATAAAATTCATAATATTAACTATTTATCAAAGACATACTTTACTTCTTGAGTGGTCAACAAGAAGACTGTCTCTCACACATTTTCCTTTGTATAATTGAAAGTCAATTTACCATTTAAAAACAAATTTTTAGACGTCCCCCTCTCGCCTTCATGATAGATAGGTGTGGTGAATTTTTTTCACAACATTTGATATCACATTACTTTTAGTTACGGTAATTTTCTGTAATAATGAAAATCATTTAGTTGTTTTATGTTTTTCTTATGACATTGTATTTTAACAGCCCTGAAGATGACTTACAATGTAGATAGAAATGTCAGCAAATGATAAAAAACACAGATTTTTAAAAATCTAACTGTCCCAGCCAGGACCAGTCTGATAAGTTATTAAATTCCCCGCACTAGTCCGGCCCGGATAGCAGGAGATCCAGGTTTGAGTCCTGCCTGGGACAGTTAGATTTTTTATTCTGTTCCCTTACACTAAAAATGAGTAAAATTTACATGGGATTAAATACCACAAAAAAATAATATTTCTAAAATGATAGTGTTGGTGCGTTTTGATATTGGCCTAAAAATTAATGAAAGGAAAGCTGCCTCCATTTTAGTTAAGTCCGTCAGCAGGAGTAGAGTAATCTAAGCAGATTTTTCAAGTTTCATTAAAGATGGAAATAAATAATAGTAAATGACAAAATTTAATTATCAAGCCGTATATAATGATGAACCTAAAAGCTATGTCCACAATTTTGCTCTAAACTGCCCCTAGTCACTCCTAAGTGGGGAAGCCCTAACTCATCGCAGTTAATTCATAAATTTCTTCTGCAATAATATACATATTTTTTTAATGTTTTGGAATATAAATGTCAAAAAATTATATTTTATGCCTCTTATTTTATATGCAATTTTTTAAAACTTAAATCACGAAGATATAACTATTATAAATTTTAGTCTCTCTCTAAAGCCCCTACCTGTCTTCTTCCCTCATCCAATTTCAACAAAAAATGAAAAATTCTTTTAAGGGTTTGCAATGAAAAGGCTTAACACCAAATTTCGTTTCTAATTTGGTGTTAAGCCTTTTTATATTTTAAAAATAAGAAGGACTGGTCAAAACTCAAAATTACATACTTAAATATCTTTCTTAATATGTATTTAAATAAAATTGATAAAATAGCATTTTACACCTATTTTGTTCTATACAGTTATTTTTATAATGCTAATAATAAATAATCAAGACATTAATAAACATTAACATTTTAAATTTTTTTTTCCCCTCTAAACCAATTTTAGTAATTAATGAGCTCACTCGGGTGAGCTACCATTGGGTAATGGTTTGCAAAAAGAATGTTAAACACTTTAAAAAATTTTGAGGCTAGATTGGATGGTGAGATTGTTAGGATTGGAGAAAATCCTTTGAAATTTTTCAAAAGTTGAGAGATGGTAGTAACCTGATTAGATTGATTTTCCTATGGCAAAATCATTCCTATAGCACATATTAAGCACAATTGACATTGTTATTATTAGAAAGTTGTGATTTAGTCTTTTTCATAAGATTCTTTTAATTTATATTCTAATATTTTCGCAAGTCTTGAGTATAGTGATCGGCTAAGAAATAAAGTAAATAAAGATCCATCATAACAAGAAAAAATCTGTGAACTGATCAGACCATATTTACAAGACATTAAAATTTAACTAGTGTAAACAATTTAACATTAATATAAAAAACCTTTATCTGCTTAAATTATTCTCTATTAATATGCTTTCTGTTTATGAGAAGAATTTTATTTAAAAACATACAAACCTGCTGCCCCCTAACTTAAGAGCTTGTATTCCTGTTCAGTTTTACTACTTAAAATAGCACTGTAAAAAAATATGCCTTTGGGATAGGTGTGCTCTACTTCAGCGAACATCACTAACCATTAGCAGTCAAACAGTAAAAATCATGAACTGGTATCCTTTAATATTTAAATATACATTTAGGAAGGAAGGTGTACACTCAACATTTTTTACTATACAACTTATTGGAGAGACAAATTCACTTTTTGAATAAATGAGGCTATCAGTAGTTAATGAGGTTCAGTTAAATCATGTCTCAGACTAACAAAGACAATGCAAGACAAAACAATACTTATTTGTTTGAAAATAAATTATTTTTAGATACGATGAAAAACATAAATATTAGAGGAATATCACAACAGTGAAATTCATACACTTGACTAGCATCTGTAGTCAAATATAGATAGTAAATGACAATTGTTATCAGACAAAAGTTACAAGAAGAGAATCATTTAGTCGTCGGGGCAGTTGTTAAGGAGTATAGTGATTAATAATTTTGAGAATTGTCTAAAAGAGATCAATGGCATGTACAGGAATTATTTATTTAGAAAGCTTTGATAGTATTTAAGAAATAAAATATTTAATGGTAAATGATTTCCTTCCCCTTAAAATAACATTAAAATAAAATCAAAACCATAATAAGGAACTTTAACATACAGGAGCTATGGTTCGTTCAAATTCATTATTTTGATCCATCACCATAACCTTATAGGAGTTTCGAGAATGGTCATTAGGGAATATTTCACTTTCAATAAGGAGTCCTGTTCGTTGAATAAGAGATCCCATACTAATTTTAAGAATTCTTCCAGGAGATAGGTCTTTAAAAATGCGAGAATGACTGACCATGAGAACCTGGAAAAAATATATGTTTACATTAATCAATTATAAAATAATGAAGTGCACACACACGTGTGTCTAAGATGATATTAGGATATATATATATATATACACACATATCCTAATATTTTCAAAGAGAATATGTTGAAAACAAGTCATTATTGACTCCAAGAGCAAGTTGTACAGATAAAAACATTGATGTCCTTTGAGAGCATATTGAATGTGACCGCCAGTTAATTATTATTGATGATCTAAAAAATTTTCCCTCAGTCAGAGAAGTTCTTGTGGCAATTTTTTTTTTTCCTTTTTTTATTAAAGAGAATTTTTATTAATTGATTTTCTATATCCAATAACACTGAATAATGCTTACTACTGCCTGTAGAAACAATCAGAAAAAGATACCTATTGATCTTACTAATATAGGTATGCCTATGAAGAAATGGAACAAGAAACCCTCAACACCATCAGGTAGTGGATACAGCCTAAGCCTTAGATAGAGCTCCAGCACAAAGAGGACTTACAGGACTTTGTCCAAAGAACTTAGAAGGCAACCCAGCAGCAAAATTCGTTGTTGTCTGGTAGAGACAACAGCAAATTGCCAGGACTACAATCAGAGTCCTGCAATCAGTAAAGACCTTCCCACATGGTTAGGACAACCACTCGTTGACCAGTATTAGGACACCATCGAGAAGGAGAGGTACTAGTACAGAACCTGACAATTGCATAAAGAAGGATTGGAAAAAAGGTACTTACTTAAGTAATTAGTGAGAGGTATTAATTTTTTAACTGATTAATATTAGTAATCTAGATTAATAACAGGCTATAATTTTAAAAGCTGAAATATATAACTCTTTTTTTTTCTAAAAATCAACCTGTATATTAAAATTGTAACACTCTCTTTAAAGATTTAAGTTTANTATATATATAGAGAGAGAGAGAGAGAGAGAGAGAGAGAAATATTAGTTACCTCTGGAACATTTTTCAGAACTGATGACTTGATGTCATCTGTTGGAGTAGAATTTTTAAAAGTTGTTTCATCAAATTTATCTCCTAATGCATCACATTCTTCATTACTTGTACCAGAAATTTGAGTAGTAGGTTTTTCTTCTTTGACTTCAACACTAGAAATGTTTGAATGTGAATAAAAATTACTGCTAGAAATTATTTCCTCTGCTTTATCCTTTCTTTCCTTCTCTCTTTTTTGTTCTTCTAATATTTTTTTAAAAATCAAAATGAAGTTAGTTTCTTCAGTGTCATTTAGGCTTCGAGATTCATTAATTCTTTCAAGAAATGCCTCATATTTCTTCTGCTTATCAGGTGTAATTACTTTATCTAATATACTTACATCTCCATAATGATCAAGAAATGATTTCTTCCAGCTTCCAAGTGTTTCTTTAGAAGGGTTATATTCACCTCTCAGCCAAGCTTTCATGCCCGTGGGCCTCTTGAATCTACGAGGCGGCTTCAAAATACTGTGGACTTTTTCTAATCCAACCAATGCATTTTCGTAGGATGGTTTATCAAATTTTTTTATGGGGGACCATAGAAAATTCATATTCTCTAAATTAGATTCAATTTCTTCCTCTGAATCAAAGGAATGGTCTCTAGCTTTTCTATTTTTTCTTTTTATTTTCTTTTGACATTTCTTGAGAGTTTTTCCTTCATTAATGAGGTCTTCTAAAGTCTGCTTGGGAAATACCATTGGTTTTAATTCATACTTATCTTCATCAGCAGAGAGCCAACCTTCATCTTCTGTACAAGAAGGACATACATTTGTTGGTTTCTTCATAAGTTCTGAAACAGGAAAATAAGTAATTATAGAAAAAGAATGGTTTTATGATATTAATAGAAAATAATTTAGGTGCCTAAAACCAGATTGGCTAAAGGATAAAGGTAAACTAAGAAATCACAAGAATAAAATAAATTTCAAATGTACAATTTTAGAAATATATGTAATTATATATATATAATTCAGAAGTCATACAATTTTTGTCTTCTGTTTGCTAATGAATCAGAAAACCTATGGGAATAATTTATCTATGATTGGCTCATAGATTTTTCTGACACAATTATTTACAAATTTAATAAAGAATAGGTTAATTACAGTAACTTGGAGTGAAAAAAATTCTCTCTATAAGCATATACACATTTGTCGGGATGCACTCTATTGCCTACTGTATTAAAATAGTGGAATCAAAGTTAACATTAGAAAGAAGATAATTTCTGTATACTCAAATCATAATATATTTCTGAAACAAGGTGCTTTTACTAATATTCAGGGACTTGCTAAATATCCTTTTTTTTTTCTTTACTATAAATAATCATGGAAAAAAAAAATCAAATTAAAATTTTAGAAAAATCTTAATGTTTTAAGAAGCTCTGAACCCATTTTGACATTTTCTGGTTACAAAGAATAATTATAGTATTGTCATTTATATAGTTTGTTCCTTTTATAGATTTTTTATAGATTTCTTCAATTCAAAACATTGTGTATATATTGTCTGTGTCAGTGTATGTCTCTTTGTACATGTGGTATGAGTGTGTGACATACATGTATGAAATATAAATGAGACTATATTTGTTTTAAGTTGTTTATGCATACCATATTAATTCTTAATCACACTATAAGAAAAAGTATATCACAGAAAGAATAATTCAAACGGATTATAATAATTATAAGAGTAAATCAAATTATATTTCAATGATTTTTCAATATATAAAAAGATGCCTGTAAAATAATAAACAAAATTATTTTAAAAACAATACGTTTACCTTCAAATTCAAATGGATGGGGTTTATAAATGAGTTTTTCTCTATAATCTGATTCATCAGAACTTGAATCTTCAGGAAGGTTTAACTGAAGAGATATCTTTCCCAAATCAGCGAATGCCTCATCTCTAAGATTGGGGAAATGTTGAGCAATAATTCTTCTGGCCCTAACTGAAATCAAAGACAATATGATTAAACTTAAGCTATAAAAAAGTGCTATGAGACTCAAAATAAATTTAATTTGAACAAAATTTCCTAGTATTCATAATTTCTTTATTTGATATAAAATAGGACATTGAATTTTTCAAATTAAATTAATTCCTACAGTAAATAAATATTTGGTACACTTTATAATAATAAAGTCCAATCCAATAGGATGAAGGCCATAAGAAAACAGTTCAACCATAACAATTTATAAATAAGATATTAAAATGAAACAAAAGACATATACTGACAAAAAATTGAAATTTTAGAACTTGAGAGTAAGAAAACAAGAGAGAGTATTGTTTAAGTAAGACAGAGGTTAACAAATGAAATCTAATAAAAGTATAAACAAACCCCTTTGGTATATTCATTTCTAGCCCTTCCCATCTATGGGAAATAAAAATCAGTTATGTAAATTTCACTGTGTGTAAATTCCTTTTTGTTTCAAGTTAGATGTTTTTCATATCTGTGCTAAATTGCCAAGTAAATGTTTGTAAAAACAGTTGATCAAAAGAACAAGACAATTCAAAATGCACAAATAAATCTTCCTACCACATAGGTTATATAGCTCCCCACTTCCTCTTTCCCGTACTTGTCCTGCATGACCAGCAGAAAAAGGAACTAAAAAAATATAAATAAATGAAAATAAAAGCCATAGTAGGACAAGAAAAATTTTTAAAACCAGAGCTAAAATTTTTTTTCAGATAAAAATTTTTTAGTCTCTTGCAAAATTGTCAACAAAAATAATGTACACTAATCTGAAGGCTGTATGAGTAGTCTAGCTATCTAAAAGATCTAAGAAAGGAACTAATCCTAAGCACTAAAATGATTAGGAAGTTAAAAAAAAGATGTGTCCATCCTCAAATCCTCTCTAGTATTACCATATCGGCAGTGAGGATAAGTATTTTAATAAACTTTTTATTTTTGTTTACTAATACCAAACATTTTGTGAATAAAGTATGTTTTTGAATAATATTTACCTACTTAAAATAATGTTATGGTTGGGCTTTTATTATTTAATTGCCTCCAGAGCAATTTCAACAGAAATTCACTTTCCCTATTTTTCATTCTAATTAAGAAACCAAAAAAAAAAAAAGGCTTAATCAATGTGACTAAAGAAGCGACTGGATCATTGGGCAGAAACGTACAAAGGATAAGCGGGTCTAAAGTAAGGGCTTGGAAAATGTCAAGTTGTCAACAGTGTTGAAGAACTTAAGATGGTTCATTAGAGCTAAAAATGTTTTAGGGAAAAATAAATAATTGTGGGGAAGACATATGTTATTAATTCATAGTAAGAATTCAAACCTGACTACTGGCAGAAAATAATTTGACCCCTTAAATCAAAGTGGGATCACAAAGAGTCGGTCATGATCGGCCATTGAAAACTTAGTACAGTTAAAAGCTAAATTAAAATATGCCTTTCTCTGAAAACAGCAAAGTGTAAGAGTATTTTTTATTACAATTCAGTACAAGATGTGGATTAGAATTATGGTGTACTTTTGAAATTATATGAACTAGGCCTCAGAGGTTTCCTACAAAGCTTTATGCACCAGTTCTTGAAGAATCAAGAATTTAAGGTTCAGAGGGTAACATAACCTTAATTATATAAGAACAAATAAATGCGCTGATGACCATTGGTAGTCTATGCACACTATTAAAATTAAAAAAAAAAAAAAATAAATGGCTTCCACAAGATTGTCTTTTGTACAATTATTTTTTACATACTGATTAAGAATTTCACAAAAACAGTACCTCAGTAGCTAAATTTTTTGATTAATTGATAATTTAGTCATTCCTTCTCGAGATCTACTATATAACAAATGAACACAATATTCCAGAATAGATAAATAGATTTTCCAAAATATCAAAGTCTTAAGGTACGACTCATTCCATACTAAATGCATCCACTTTTCTTGAAGAAAATTACTCAAAACCACAATGCTTCAAGCAAAATACAATTATACTGAAAGTTGTATCTACCTAATTTCTAGATTTGACAATTGGCATTGAAACCCCACATAAAGGCATTAAAAGTTAATTGCAAAAAGAAATTCAATTTACTAAGAGTATTGGGGGACAATGAAATGGGAAGTAGTAAGTTGAAATTAAACTTGAACATGGATGTTTTGTAAATGCCCCTACTTGTGCTTGGGTTTTAAGTAGGTTAAACAGGATCCATCATGCAGGCATTAGAACTAGTGCAGGCACCTTCAATACTAGTTCCTGGGGTCAAAATGGCACTTTTCACATTTAGGCAACATATGTTATTAATTAATTACCAAATCATATTACAATCCAAAAAAACCCCACTTTTTTTAAACCCACCAGCAAACTTACCACTTTCACTGCAGATATTTAATGCAGTAGAGGAATTTAAAAATACTTCTAATTATTCTCTGCCTTGATATGTCTCCCTGTGCTTCTCTTAAACTAACATGAGACCTACCTCTCACAAAAATTATTTTAAAAAATCTGAATGTTAAGAGAAATTTGACCACACCATTATATTCTTACCTTCCCACATACAATCAATTACACTGATGGCTCAGAAATGGGATTAGGGTTGGATAGAGGGCAATCCAGGCATTATATTCCCACTTCATTTCGGGGTGCATCAAAAATCCTTCCCCGGTGGGGAAGCGTGTTATCCTGCTAGTTATAAATTTATTTATTTTTTTTTTTTTTATGAGTAAACATTTTTCCTTCTAAATCTAAATTTTCCAGAGCCAGAATGGTAAATTTTGTTTTAAATTTAATAATCTTATTTCTTTATTAGGTTTACTCATAACTTACCATAATCAAAGTTTCCAATATGTTTGCTGGCAAATGGAAATGTGAGATATTTCTTAGAAAAACTTTCAATGGATTCAAGCTCAAGGTCATTTTTCTCTTCTTCATTATATGATTCTTTCAGCTAAAACAAAACATTCAATAGATAAAAATTATAATAGCATAAACTTTATTTTTAAAAACTATCAAAATATAATAAAGGCTTTTGATTGAATAGAGTTAAGTTTAATCAATTAAAAATTGTTTTTCAATGTGAGAAATATATTATTGTATCTCCTTATTATCAGTTATTTTAAGTAAATTTAATAGTTTAAATTTATTGCCCATACATTCGACTATAAGGGCAAAGCAAGGGAGTTGTTATAACTGGCATATATCAGTCCAGACCAGGAATCCTTCCTATTTTTTAGTAATAATTTTATATCCACTTTATACTTCAGCCTGCGTTAGCTTCTTATTTATTTTTCTATTGGCAAATTTATTCATGCAGCTATCTTCAGCTATCAGTTCCTTTGATCCAAAGTAAGATAGATTTTTATTTACTCGTTATATTTCACTGCACAAAAGAATTGATTCCTACATGACTATAATAAATTATTATGTCTTGTGAATGTGTTTCCCTTTCTTTTGTTTTGTTTAATGCACATTCAAAACCAGATTAACTTTATAACTTTCATCAGGATTTTTACTAATATGTTAATAACTATTAACGATAGTGTAATTTTGTTGATTCATTGAATTAATTGCAATGTAGTTATACTTTTGTTTAAAAACATATACCTAATAGAATATGGTGAGATTTTTTAAGTTTNGAAGAAGCCATCACATGATGTGCGAAAGCTCGGCAAATAAGAACAATTTGACTCGGTCCAACCCGGAAGATGAAATGGTAATTACATGAAGTATTTGATTAAAAATTGTTTAGCAATAACTTATGTCTTGACAGCATCAATATTTATAATAGAATTTTTGACAGAAAATATTTTAAAAAATTTATGAAGTTATTTAAGGGAAAAATTCTGAAATACATGTCATTAGTCTTAAACTCAAATCGGGGAAACAGAACATTCTGAACCTTCGAGAAAATGTATATAACCAGGGCAGGAGTAGGCAGGCCTCCCTGTTCTCTTTCATCTGATTTTCTCTCTTGTCTCTCCCTCTCCTTTTTTTTTTCCTCTTCCATTCCTTACTGCAGTTGCTATCCTATCAACAATACTATCTTTAGTATGTTTACATTAGTATATCCATGATAAACAGTATAAATGTATGATTACAAATGACATATTTTAATAAAGTAATTTAGTGTAATAAAAATCCAATCTAACTAAATTAGTGAAAACAGTCTTGATCTAGTCACAAAGTCAAGCAAATGAACAAAACACCAGTATGGAAACATACATGGACATTACTACCCTGGTTATAATCATTATTCTATTATGTATTATATAGAATTATTATTCTACAACTAACATATAATTTCAGACATGGTCTTGAAGATAGCAAAATAGCCCCCCGCCCCTAAAAAAATTTTTTTATATGGTGGTTTATATTAGGCTTCCAAACTCCAATGGTTTACTGAACAGCCAATGTTAGATAACATTACCTAACATATATTGAATACAGAAATTCTTCATCTCTTTAAACCGAAGAATTGACTTCTCAACTATATGCTTAATGAGGATTTCTGGTAATCTGCAATCTGGTTGATCCAAAATTTTAAAGGTGTTATTTAAGTTTGAGTGTATGTGTGAACAGTAAACTCAAAGAGGTTTCTATAAAAAGAATGTATTTACAGTGCTGCTGAGATGTGTAAATGTTCTTTTGATAAAAACCATAATTTTTTCTAGACTTTCAAATTTGATGTAACCAAAAATTCATGCTGTCAAAAAAAAAATTGCTTGAGACATAGCCCAAAACACTTTAAGTTCAGGTTCAAGAGGGACTGTAGTATTATTTAACAAATTATCTCAATAAATAAGGCAAATTTAGAAACTTTTAATCTTCCTTAGAATGTTGGACAACTGTCAGAATGGTCAAAGCTCTGCTCCACGATACTTATATTTAGAGACAATAACAATACTTTACATCCAAAAATCCATTTTGTGGTAAAATATAGTTCTCCGGCTTTAATAATAATTTTTGACTCGTCTAAGTTCACTTATAAGTATAGACTAGGATTATCATTCTTTGCAAAGTAGTACGGTTATCTGAAATTAACACAATGTTGTCCACAAACATAGCTTTACAAACATTCATAAGTATTTCTTTACAAATATTCATATACTCCAATACCTATTTCTTCATAAAGGACATATTAAAAAAAAGCTCCAGTGAAAACAGGTAACCCTGTTTAACTCAGCAGTTGTAGGTAACGCCTCACAAACAGATTTACCTCTCTAGACAGCTATTCTATTATTTTCATGAAGTTTCTCAATAACATTAACAGATTTTCAAGATAATCCATGACTCAACAGTTTATAGATTATTTGATTTCCTGGAATGGAATCTAATCCCACAGTAAAATCATTAATATATATATGGTTAGAGGTTGGTTGGACATTGAGTATTATGCTGGAGAAATTAGTCAGGGCTTTGGCCAGGATAAAAAAAATAAAATACTCCAAAATTTTGAGTAAGTATTCTATTATTGCCGATTAACTCCAAGTAAGTATTAATTTAGGGTTAAAGTTGGAAAGGCAGATGCCGGGGATTATTTACCTGAATTTTACAATAAACTGAGGAAATGTTATCTTAGTCCTGCTTATCCCAATTAAGTGATTGATATTTTACCATTATTTATATATTTATCCTTTGAATTTTGCTCAATATTAATATTACTAGTGTAATATAGGATTACAGATTGACTACATTGCTCTTTACTAAATTTAACATTACAACCACCAATAATTGCATAACTATTGTTCAGGCTATTATTCAGAAGTAAAAAATCCTCCTACCAATTTCTGTAAATATAAACAGGCAAAATAAAAGTTTGCATAAATTTTATTAAGTTTTTTTAATACATTATTATTTTAAGGGGTGTATTAATAAAAAATTATCTTTTTTCAACCAAATATTTGTATTATCATATCTTTAATATAAAATACAATTAATAATCTAATTAAGTATAGTTCATTTCATCTACCATCATTAGCCATCTGCTAGCCAATAGCTCAATCCCACACTGGTATCATTCCTTGGTATGGTCGTCAAAGAACTCTTGGACCAATTAATCAATTTTTTTCCTTTGAAGAAATTGATTACTCAAGTAGTAATTCGATGGTGTGAGTTCTGGACTATATGGTAGATGAGGCAGGAGTTCAAACCCATTAAGTATTTTAAACTTTTCTATAGCTCGACAGGAAGTGTGAGGATGAGCAATATCTTGTTGGAATAAAACCCATATTTGGTCGATCAAAGCAGGATTACACTCAGACAACTTCACTTACAATCTTTCCAGTTGTTGGCAATATAGTTCAGAATTCATAGAGCAGCCATTTGGAACAAATTTTTGATGAATAAGATCTTAAAAATTCCAAAAAATTTAGAACATGGATTTTTTTCATATTCCCCTTAGTAGGAACTGGAAAAAATCTAGCGATTGCTTACGGATATTTGGATTTTTCTAGTAAATCCACTCTTCATCACATGTCACAACCTTCCATTAAAATCTCACATGAAAAGGGTTTTTCAATAAATTTTCATAAATTTCTAACCTCTTAGCAGATAGCTGAGGAGTAAGTTTGTGAGGGCTTAGTCTACTGCTCTTATCACCTTCCCCACTGAGAGTATATAGTAACTAACAGTATCTTTCGACACATAAAACTCCCTAGCAAGTTTACGAGTTACTTGTGGGAGGATTTGAATTAACAGCTTTCAGCAGAACCTCATTTTGTTTTCCACTAATTCCTCAAAATTTTGAGAATTTTTCAGGTCACCATAATGTTTCTTATGTTAGAAATGCTGTATAATTTTTTTTTATCCATAAGTCCTCCTATTGCCCTACTAAATCTATTAATGCTGGTATGAATGTTACATGATGTCATTGAAGTTGTGAAAAACTAGAAAGAAATCATTTCTAAAAGAAAAAAAATATCATGATTTAATAAATAATTTAAAAAACGATAATTCAAAGATGTCCTTATATTATTATTTCTACAACTAAGTTTATTCGCTTACATTATCATTCATAAGTAATCTCTACTGAATTGAACTCTGCAATTAATAAATTATTTACTTTATCTTTATTCTTGTTTATTTTTATACGTCCTATAAACTTGTATATATTTGATGCAAAGAACACTTTGTCTCATTTAACAACCTCTTTTTTTCTTTTTAGTTTTATCAAATCTTGAACTGAACCTAGAAAAATTATTTTTCTAATTTTTTCTTCTATTTACTTAACATTAGATTGTCATTCATCTTGTAGTTGTTGTTTTGTTTTTTTTTTAATTCAAAAATCTCTTTATTCAACTCCTTGTTTCCTTGTTCTAATGAATCTAATTTTCTAATATCTTTCTTTGTCAACAAAGAATCACATAAAATAGTTTATCCAGCAATAGACTTAACAATACTTAATAGGTGAGATTAAGTAAGATTAATACTTACCTCAATACTTAGGTTAAGTAAGATTAATGTATGTTAAAAATTAATTTACATGTTATTCCTGAATTGACAGCTAATGAAGAAGAAGTTTCAACTCAGAAGTTATAAGCTCATACTATATTACACTTTATTTTGAAAACTAGAATGACAGAGGAACAGGACTAAAAAATGTTTTGCACTTCCACTAAAGGTAATTAGAATAACTTTAGAAAACTTACTCATAACTGACTTAATTTCTTCTAAATCCTCTATCAGTTGTTCTTCCACTATGTTCTTACACTCTGACTCAGTATAGTCTGATCCTTTTACATAGTCTTTTTCCCAAATAATTTCAGCTTCTTCTTCAACAGGAACTAAAATATATTTAATAAAAATAAATTCTTTAATCAAATATTAATTCAGGGTGAAATTAACTTCCATGTAGAATAATTGGAACATTCATCCTTTTTTTTTTTTTTCATTTATGACAATCTTGACTCCCCCATAGGCTTCCTTTAGAAAAAATAACTTCACTAATAAATTACCAAGCCTGTTATAAAAGTGTTTAGTAAAATGGAATTATAAATCTTATTTCCAATTGGTTACAGGCCCTATTACCGTGTCTTAAGATTTTAATACCATGAAGGCAGAGAACACGACACCCAACCGACCACCAAGCATATCACAAACTGAGCCATTTAGCGACACGGGAACTAAGATCTTATCACAACAAGGAATTCAACAGTCATCTCTCCTCTCTCACAACGGAAGACAAATCCCTTTGGACTGCCACCAGAAAAATCCTCAAATACCACTCCCCCACCTTTCCTCTTTGCCCCGATGATGGCACCTGGGCAGCGTCCGATGCAGACATAGCCGAGGTCTTTGGCCGTCATCTTCAGCAAACTTTCACTCCTCACCCTGACCCAAAAAACCATTCTAAGAGCACGGAGGTAGAATAATTCCTGGATTCCCCTCTTCCTCTGTCTTCACCTCCTTAAACCGTCACCCTCTCTGAGGTCAAATATATCCTTTCCCGCTTGCCTAAACGCAAGTCTCCCGAGTACAATCTTATTACAGCCCAAATTCTAAACCACTTTCCCAATAAAGCAGTAACTTTCCTCACCTACCTCTACAACACCATTCTCCAAACCACACACTTTCTCCTGTGGAAGTTATTCACTGTAATCCTATTCCCAAAGTCTGGTAAACCCCCAAGTAATCCTTCTTCCTGTAGCCCAATAAAGCTTGTCTCCCCTCTTTTCAAAAGTCTTTGAGAATATTCTTCTTAAAAGGCTGATACCAATTTTAGACGATCACCATATACTTCCAAAACACCAGTTTGGTTTCCGAGCCAAACACTCCACGGTCCAACATGTGTTTCGTATTGTAGATTGCATATCTTCCTCTTTCCATAATAAGAAGTACTGCATTGGTGCCTTCCTCGATGTGTCGCAAGCATTTGACAGGGTCTGGCATAGCGGACTGTTGTTCAAATTAAAATCCATCCTCCCAAGCACCCTTTACCTTATCCTAAGATGATTTTAGTTGGGGTTCGGTCGAGGTAGATCCAAAAAAACACAAATTAAAAAAATGTATTTTTTTAATGAAGGATTATCTGCCCTGAAGATGGCTTACAATGTAAGCCGAAACGTTGGCAGATAATCCTTAATGTCATGAGAATACAGTAATATTTGAAATTAGTATAATAGAGAATTATAATATAATGTGATATCAGAATTATAATATAATGCGATACTCTTGATATCACATTATATTATAATTCTCTATTATACTAATTTCAAATATTACTGTATTCTCATGACATTGTATTTCTACAGCCCTGAAGATGGCTTACAATGTAAGCCGAAACGTTGGCAGATAATCCTTCATTAAAAAAATACATTTTTTTA
>KZ807206.1:57544-91949 GCA_000696205.2 Oncopeltus fasciatus | reverse complement strand
GGGGGGGGGGGGGGTATTATTTAATTCTGTGAATATCCACCAATCCTACTTATGAGAAGCAAATAATAAGGTAATTTTATTTTTATATACAGCTTCCTTTTGTAAACCATCGCTGGTCTTTGGTTCATTACAGCTAGAAGCACTAAGCATAAGATGTTAATGTGAAATATGAATTGTATCTTCATGGTACAGTATGGACACTTTCATGGGAATATCAAAAGTTCCTACAGTCACATATGTAAGTGTAGTGTATTTAAAAAAAACTCAAAACCAATGCAAATGATAAATCTATTCTTTACCGACGGTTCGAAAAGTAACTATGGAGTAGGAGCAGCTTTTGTAACTTAATTGCAAAAAAATAAATTTAAACTTCATCTTTTCACAACCATTTATTATTTAGCCTTAAACATGAAGTCCAAAATGAAGATAAATTTTATATTTTCACTGACTCTCAGCCAGCCCTTAAAAATACCTACTCAAAACATTCCATCATTATTTGAAATTTCAGAGGCCGACGTCAAAATAGAGGTAGTTTTTTACTGGGTTCCATGTCATATGGGGATTCCACTTAATGAAAAAGCTGACAATGCAACCAAAGAGGCTATATGCCTAAATTCAATAAATGGCTATATACTAGTGTACTCAAGGTGGCAGTGACATCAAAACCAGAATAAAATCAAATAGCAAAATGGCAGGTCACTTCGAAATACAAACTTAGGAAAACCAAAATGTCCAAAAAAAAACTGGCGCATCACTTTTAAGGAAAGTAGAACAATAGGTGGTCTTAGTGCATTAGCGAATCGGCCATACTCACCTCAATTACTTCCACCTCTTGGCTAAAGATGATTCTCCAGTATGCGTAATATGCGGAACTGGTTTATATGTAACACATTTTCCTGAAGTGAAAATGTGTTACATTGTAAAATGAATAAGCTACGGTTCCTTTCGTTGACAGTATAATTAAGAAGGCACACTTTGAACAAACATAATATCAACAATCAATTTAAATTTCTTTCTGCCAAATGCTTGATTTAACCCTTAGACCGGAACATCGGTAATTTATACCGCTAGAGAAAACTTAGAAGCCGCTAGGGGCGTTTCAGGTGTTGCTGGAGGGGAGTGGGGCGAGACGNGCCCCTGAGTGACGGACCTTTCTTCTTTTAATGCTCGTAGTATCTACTACAGCCTTATAAATTGGCGCTCACACCTCACAATAGAAAACAAACTGACCATCTACAAGATCATAATACGACCAATCTGGACCTAAGATCCATATCATGTGTCCAACTCTAGTCTTCATCACGACATTAATATTCCTTTCGTCCAAGACCTTTTCTCCACCCGCTTCAAACTCTTCCATAGTAAACTCCAATTTCATCCTAATCCATTTGCTCAATCCCTGTCGTCGGACTCCAATTCTCACAACCCTCCCCGGCGACTAAAACGGAGATGGCCTCGCGACCTCCTGGGCCTTAAACTTATTAAAAAAAAATTAACAAATCACTTTTAAAAATTCCATATTTAAGTACGTAATTAACCAAGGGTAGTTAATAGGCGTTGGAATACTGTTTTCCCGAATAAGAGAACGTATAAATGACATGAGTTTGCTTTTGTTCATTGTTGAATTTTCGTAGGCTACTCATGAAAAAGTACCATGACGCGGTTTTTTTTTTTTTTTTTTTTTTTTTTCTGTGTTAGATTTAAATTTTAAAAATTTTTTTTTTTTTTTTTTTTTTTTTTTTGGGGGGGGGGGGGGTATTATTTAATTCTGTGAATATCCACCAATCCTACTTATGAGAAGCAAATAATAAGGTAATTTTATTTTTATATACAGCTTCCTTTTGTAAACCATCGCTGGTCTTTGGTTCATTACAGCTAGAAGCACTAAGCATAAGATGTTAATGTGAAATATGAATTGTATCTTCATGGTACAGTATGGACACTTTCATGGGAATATCAAAAGTTCCTACAGTCACATATGTAAGTGTAGTGTATTTAAAAAAAACTCAAAACCAATGCAAATGATAAATCTATTCTTTACCGACGGTTCGAAAAGTAACTATGGAGTAGGAGCAGCTTTTGTAACTTAATTGCAAAAAAATAAATTTAAACTTCATCTTTTCACAACCATTTATTATTTAGCCTTAAACATGAAGTCCAAAATGAAGATAAATTTTATATTTTCACTGACTCTCAGCCAGCCCTTAAAAATACCTACTCAAAACATTCCATCATTATTTGAAATTTCAGAGGCCGACGTCAAAATAGAGGTAGTTTTTTACTGGGTTCCATGTCATATGGGGATTCCACTTAATGAAAAAGCTGACAATGCAACCAAAGAGGCTATATGCCTAAATTCAATAAATGGCTATATACTAGTGTACTCAAGGTGGCAGTGACATCAAAACCAGAATAAAATCAAATAGCAAAATGGCAGGTCACTTCGAAATACAAACTTAGGAAAACCAAAATGTCCAAAAAAAAACTGGCGCATCACTTTTAAGGAAAGTAGAACAATAGGTGGTCTTAGTGCATTAGCGAATCGGCCATACTCACCTCAATTACTTCCACCTCTTGGCTAAAGATGATTCTCCAGTATGCGTAATATGCGGAACTGGTTTATATGTAACACATTTTCCTGAAGTGAAAATGTGTTACATTGTAAAATGAATAAGCTACGGTTCCTTTCGTTGACAGTATAATTAAGAAGGCACACTTTGAACAAACATAATATCAACAATCAATTTAAATTTCTTTCTGCCAAATGCTTGATTTAACCCTTAGACCGGAACATCGGTAATTTATACCGCTAGAGAAAACTTAGAAGCCGCTAGGGGCGTTTCAGGTGTTGCTGGAGGGGAGTGGGGCGAGACGAGTCTCCGTGCACCTCTGACCATCAGGGAGGAAGGGTCTCGGAAACTGTTACTGTCAACAAGGCCTCCATTTTTATTCACTAACTGGTAAGTGGTCAGTTAAATTTACCGATGTTCCGTATGCGGTAATTTTTTTTTAATGTACGTAATTTTTACCGGTATTCCAAGTCTTCTCAAATATTTTTTACCGATGTTCCACCACTCTAACAGTACTTTTTACCGGTGTTCCAACATACTGTGAAGTGATGGTTATTCTCTGACAGAAGCCGAACAACAGTACTCAAAGCCCACCCAAGCCGTGATTAGACTCACCAAAGACATTACTGGTTCAAATCGTAATATAACCGTAGATAACTGGTTCACTTCCATCGAACTGGCTGAACTACTGTGGGAAAAAAAGTTGACACTCCTAGGAACTCTGAAAGCCAACAAGCCACAAATTCCTCCTGAGTTTTTGAAAAATGCTAGGAGACCAATCGAATCAAGAATGTATGGCTTCACCCAGAAATTCACGTTATTGTCGTATGTCCCAAAAAAAAATCGTGCTGTTGTTTTGCTATCATCGATGCACCACAGGCCATATGATGACCCTTCCAGTCAAAAACCTGAAATGATTGCATTGTATAATAAAACTAAAGGAGGAGTGGATCTACTAGATATGAAATGCAGCAACTACTGCGCTAACCGTCGGACCAGAAGGTGGCCGCTTGCGATCTTCTATCACGTCGTTGCTGCTAGCTGCTCCAATGCTTACGTACTGCACCATCACTACAAGGCAAAACAAATTAAACGTTATGATTTTATGTACCAGCTTGGGATGTCCCTTATTAGAACACATTTGCGACAAAGATTAGAAATTTCTAATTTACCTGTGGATCTCAGAGAAATGATAAAAAAAACTCTTTCTGAAACCCCGAAGCAAGAAGAAACTCAAAGCAGATTGGCTGAAACGAGTATTTCAGGAAAAAACGTAAAAACCCCTTCATGCATCAGGAAATCAGATAAACTAGAAAAACAGATTACTTGTCGCTACTGTCCGTATACATTGAAAAGAAAGACATCAACGAAGTGCGTAAACTGTGAAACTGCGAGCTGTCGTCAATGTTACAAGGCTCTATGTAATAGTTGCGTTACGGAACTGCTTTGAACTATTTTTACTGTAACTGCGGCTGTAATGAAGTGTGATTTAATTAAAGAAAGACAAGACTGAAAAAATTGTTAAATGTATATTATATTTTTGCCTCAAAAATAGTTGTTTTAAAATGTTATTCATGAATGCGAGACTGAAAAATTTTTGATTACTTTTACTTAATTGTTAGTTTACTTTAAAAAATGTTCTTTACTTGTTCTTTTTTTATAAAAATATTTGATTACACTTATTCACCTATATTTCAAATGTGATAAAAATTTTAATAAATGAAGAAAACTGAGTAATTATTTTATAAAATGTACAATATTATACTTATACGTTAGGGTGAAAAATATGTACATTCATTTTTATAAAGTTCCTAAATAAAAGTTTTGTGTTCCTCATTTGTATTTTTGCTAAATCCGAGCCCTAAGAAATAAAGTATAACAAGTTTTAAAAGAAAAACAAAATGGGGTAAAAAATACCGGTGTTCCAACTAACGAGGAGTACAAAATACCGATGTTCCGATAGAGCGAGTAAAAATCATGTTCCGGTCTAAGGGTTAACACTTGTTTCATTTTTTTCAGTCCTTCATCTAATACAGCGTACATCATACTAATGGTGGATGAAAGGTGGACGCCACCGGGCAAGACAATTATTAGACTCATAATAATATCAGAATTACCCAGACTCAACTTAGAGTACCAGATTCCGTGATGACTTAATCAGACTACTCAGTTTTGTTAATAAGAAGACAATTATTATCAATTCAAGTAGAAAACGATTCTTCGTCTCAAAAATCCCAGCAATTCAACAGTAATCCTTAACAACAAAGCTGTAAGCTTTATTGGCATTAATAGCCGGAAAGTTTGGCACGCCCCCAAAAAAAAGCCTTATGTTGAAGGATTACTGAATATATTATTTGAACGACTCATTTAGTATCTGCTTAGATTAGGCAGGTATCTGTCATGATACTTGCGTAATCTAATCAGATTCTAAGACATCTTCCACTAAATATGGATATAAATAAGGGTAAATGATGAAATTTATTTCACAGGCCACATAACAATGAGCATAAAATTGAAGACCAATAAGATTAGATCTGACTAGCCAAAATATCTCTTTCTAAACAGAGTTAATAGAAAAAATATTACAAGACAGACACAGAAAAAAAATTTTACATCTATTATGCTCTATAAACACTTTAGTAACTCTAAGACTAATAAGATAGTACAATAATAAATATTCGTCTTCCTCAAAACCATGAAAAATAAATAAATAAATTCAAGAGTTTTAAATTTTAATTTTTTTCCTCATATATATATATACATGTATTTTTTTTTATATTATTGTTATAGAGTAAAATTGTATATTTCGTATTAATATATAATTGTATTTTACACCTCTTGTATTTTAAATGTTTTCTCTTATTTCTAAACGTTATCAAGATTTTTAATTTATTCTTTATTTAAACACCTCCTCTCACCTCTCGACCGATAATAGCTATTAACTACTCATTCACAAACATATAGTTATAGATTGAATTCGGCTTCTTTATTTTAAAAATAATACACACACATACAATTAATTATTCTAAGATGATTTTAGTTGGGGTTCGGTCGAGGTAGATCCAAAAAAACACAAATAAAAAAATGTATTTTTTTTAAAGAAGGATTATCTGCCAACGTTTCGGCTTACATTGTAAGCCATCTTCAGGGCTGTAGAAATACAATGTCATAAGAATACAGTAATATTTGAAATTAGTAAAATAGAGAATTATAATATAATGTGATATCAAGAGTATGAAAGTAGAAAACTGTGTAAGACAATTAAAAGTTTATGAAAACAATATTGAAAACAAGAACCAATTTGAAAAAAACATGCAAACCAACAACTAATTGACAGGAAACAATTGAAATATTATTAAAGCAGTAATTTTGCCATCCAGTTAACGACAGAACAGACATAGAACAAATTTCCTCAACTTATTCTAACATTTTTAACATTTTAAAAACCAACAACCCTTCGTCTCAATAAACCTGTCAAAACATTTTTCTCAGTTCCAAAGTCACTTATTCCCAATAATACCCTTCCCTTTTTTTCCTTTGTCCTTTTATTGCCCTCTCTTGCAACAGGCCGCTTTCCATTTACACCTTCCGCCTGCCTTGTACCCGCTACCCCCTCTCCCCTTCCCATTTCATAACTCAAAACAAATCCATAATGTCCAGTCATGGAAATGTGAACCTAGGGACAAGACGTCCTCTCTCATCTTCATGATAGGTAGGTGTGGCAAAATTACTGCTTTAATAATATTTCAATTGTTTCCTGTCAATTAGTTGTTGGTTTGCATGTTTTTTTCAAATTGGTTCTTGTTTTCATAAACTTTTAATTGTCTTACACAGTTTTCTACTTTCATACTCTTGATATCACATTATATTATAATTCTCTATTTTACTAATTTCAAATATTACTGTATTCTCATGACATTGTATTTCTACAGCCCTGAAGATGGCTTACAATGTAAGCCGAAACGTTGGCAGATAATCCTTCATTAAAAAAATACATTTTTTTATTTGTTTTTTTGGATCTACCTCGACCGAACCCCAACTAAAATCATCTTAGAATAATATCTACGGTCAACAAACTCTCTTTTTGAACAATTAATTATTCTTACGTTTTTTTAATAAAATTTTTTTTAGTCAATTTAGGTTAAATCCTTGGACAAAAAACTTTTAAAAGTCCAAAAAAAAAAAGCATCAGAACATTTTAATTTACTCTTAACATATTTAAAGATGATCAGCAACTAGTAGAATAAAAAAAATAGCTGGTTCTAGCACACACAATGAGGCAAATGGCGGCGCCCATGGTTACCGACTAAACCTCTAGACCTATCTCATTGCTGGTGACATAGGCTAGAGGAGCGTCAAAGGCGAATTTTCCAATCTATTCCGTAGACGGGTGTGGCGGTATACTCGAGATTTAAGTCGGATTTCCTGCTTTATAACAACGGCATAATCAACTATTTAGGAGAACACAAGACATTATCTGTGATGGAGCTTAATTCCCCATCCATCTAGGATTGTCTATATATATCTTTCACCAGCACGTCTGAAGATGAGGTGGAGCAACATGAGAAGAGGACTCAAAAACTAAATTTGAAGATGAGAGGAAGTCTAAAGATGATGATGAAGGGGTTGAGAAGATTGCTTAAGTGGGCGGCTAAGAAGCCACTTTTTGCTTTTCATAGGGCAACAATTCACAACATAAAGCACCCTTCCCGGTGTAAAAGGTGATGCTAAAACTAGTTTGCAAGGGTTTGAGATGACAAGGAAACAGACCCAATGGAAATAAAAGCGTTAATTGGTTAGTTATATCTGGGTGGAGCATACCGGGGAAATCGTCTGAGTTAGGAATGGAGCTATGGGGGAGAGAAAGAGACGGCATTGAGGAATTTGACCTCATGATGAACATCAAGCGATTCAAGTTTATCATATGGTGTATTGTATTCGCTTTGATGATATGATCTAACGACCTGAGCTCAATGGAAGAAATAAAAAAAAAAAGGGCTTGCCTAATTCATGAATTTTTTGAAAGGTTCATTCAGAATTGTCAAAAAAATTACATCCCGGTGAAAATGTCACAATTGACGAGATGCTACCAGGGTTCCCAGGAAGATATGGATTTCGACAGTATATACCCTCGAAACCAACCAAGTACAGAATATCAAGACATTTGCCCTAACTGATGCACTTTATGGGAGAGGGCCAAACATAATAGCTGACAATTGATTTACAATGTAGATTTTGTTAAAAATTTAAAAACTAAGAATATATCATATGTTGGAACTATAAGAAAAAACAACACGGCAGTTACCACCCAGCTTTGTCTATGTAAAAGAGAGGGCTCAGCAGTACAGCAGCATGTTTTGCTTTAACAAGGAAACTCTCAAGTTTCCCACGTATCAAAAATAGTGGTCCACATTTCCTCACTCCACCACAATGCAATTGACCAGAATACAGGACAGCAGAAGCCTGATGTTATTACTTAGTATAAAACCAAAGCTGGAGTGGACACAACTGATGAAATGTGCCGTACTTTCAGTGTGAGGCGCTGCTTAAGGTCATATTTTTTGCTTGCCAGAACGTAGCTGGCATCAATTCACATAAGTGATTTCAATTGAAAATCAGCGGGAAGCACTAAAACAGAATATTTCTCAAATCCTTGGCTCATCTACTTGTGGTTGAACAAATAACCCGGCTGAATACAAGTGGAATGCCATTTCATTTTCAAAATTACTTAACAAGTTTTTGCCCCACAAAGAATGTGAAAAAAAACCAGATCACCACTTAAAACTACCTCACAAAGAAGAAAGTGTGGAATTTGTATGATGTTAGAGAGAGAGAATTTAGGAGAGGATTGATAAACTATGAATGTTTAGGTTGCCATCAAACGATTAGTTCACATAAATACTCTGTGCCAAACATTTTTTGGCGGTTGATTTAGGAGCATTTGCATCCGTATCTGACATCAGCAGTGATAAATGTAAACTTTGTAAAAAAAAAAAATTAAAAAGTTTTGTGTATATAGTTGGTATTAATGATAAACTTGGTTGGTATTTTTTTGCATTCAGTTTGGTACAATTCTTTTCCTCTAACTCTTAGTTAAGATTTGACCAATATTTTTTATTACATTATATAGAGGAAGAAGTGAGCTAAAATATGAGAATGGCCTCTCAGGCCAGGTGAATCCCTAGGGGGTTAGGAAAATGCATATCATATAGAATAATTCTTTATTTTTTTTAACACCATATGATTTCTTTATTTTCATCTCTTATTATTATTATTACATAAATTCATCTTTTTTTGCAATCTCATTTGAATTATAATTTTTGTTACAAAATTAGATATTCTTGCCAATATTATTCTACATAAGGATTAGAAATAGGTATTTTATTTAAGCTGGTAGCAGCAGACACCTGTCTCCAGTTTTAACTTGTTTAATCATATTCTGGTAAAAGGATTAGAAATAGGCTTCCTCTTATTTATCCAGTTGGCAGTTAAGACTCTACCGCTTTATTTTAGCCTGTCCTCATACAAAATACAGCTCAGAAGAGAATGTTAGTACCCAGGACAGAGCAGGAGCATTTTCGAGAAACCATAGATAGAAGCCTTTTGAAGTGAGAAAATACTCCTGCTGCAAATGTTCACTCAAAGCTCCATAAATAATATCTGAAAAAAAAGAAGTAATAATAATTAACACCAATAACAATCGTACTTATAAAACAACTTTATATAGACAATAAGAAATTTTGATGCTTGAAAGACTTGAATGTCAAATAGTGCAGGTCTTATTGTTCACAGCACTCAGCAATTAGCAGGAAATAGATTGTACAATCCTAGTCATGCTTATGCATTCTTAAGTGTGCAACTTATCTCACTGTTCACAAATCTATTTTTATTTGTTGCCTCTTGGAAGATGCACCCATAAGCATCATATGCGAATTCGCTTTCCTTGACGATGTCGAACTATTTGGCTCTTCTCTGTTGGGACTGAGGGATTATAGATTCCTTTTTTAATCCTTTTCCCTTATAGCTCCTAATTATTTATGCTGGGATTCACCAGAGCCCATTATATTTCACATTTAATTAATACGCTAATAGATTGTACTTTTTTAACAATATATTTTATTATTGCACCAAAAATTTTATAATTGCAGAAGAAAATATTGAAACAGAATTAGTACAATAAAGATAATAAATTATAATACACCTAGAAATGTTGGGTATAAAATCTGTCTCTAGCCCTCTGGTTGTATTAATAAAAAGGACCTTCTGATCTAATCAAAATTATTTTATACTAAACTATTATCTTAAATTTGAACAAAACTAGTCAAAAATGTTTTCTGACTCATGTATGTTAAGATTTCTCATCATCTTCTAAATAAGAATTTTTTTATAAGCCATCCATCATAAAATAGTGCTAGCCCAAATAAAATTGGCTTGCAGAAAACTGATTAGAAATATTCGGCGGTTTTTATGTTAGAATGAGTTAGATATGAAATTTAAATGTAAATTTACTTTTATCTGTAAATAAATTTTTATCTTAACTTCACAACTATTATTTTCTGCATAGCTTAATAATATAAAAAAATTGAATAACATTAAATTAAAACTGTCAGCTTAATATACTATAAATACACTAGATAATAAATACTAGATGTCATTATTAGCATAAGCTTACTTTCTATTATAGCATTCGTGTCCAAACTAATATTAGATAAGCTAATACTGTCCTACTATGAATGCATTAATAATGTTTGAAAATATAGCTTGGCAAATTAAAAATAACAACAAATATTTTTAAACCATTTTGTATGCTCATAAGAAGAACAAAATCCACACAGCTTTTGTTCACTATGTAGCTAATTAAGGAAATCCTCTGCAACTCTTATTCAACACCATTTCTAAAGAATAAACAATTATACACAACTATATGCAGAAGTATTAGAACTTTCTGATTGAAAATTTAAAAAATCAGCTAAAAAAAAATGTAATGTTTAAAAACAGAATTTCATAAATTTGTACTATAAAAAAACCCGATAAAGCAGCTAAAAACCAAAATAGAATATATTTGGCATATAACTATTAAAAGAAACCACTTTCAAAGCAAGATCAGTACTGAGAATTTAGTTTGAACAAATTTATAACTTAATAACTGTTAAAATTAACAATATTTTATAAATTAACATTTTATTAAACCAGAACCATTGAATTAGATAATAGTTTAAATTTAATACTAAAGAAACTGTTCAGATTCAGAGTTTAATCAACAGATTTCAGATGAAACACGGATAAGATTTTATTCATCATAACAGTTTCTTCACTAACAAATAACAATAAAATAGTTTGACACTTACCACTTTCAAGATGATGAATATAGTAACTAAGCTGAAAATCAATAGAATAAACTGATGCTCCAAATTCACTATGACAACTGTCATCAAACCCAGTTACAAATCAAATCCTGCCTTAAGTACAACTCTGAAGGGGACATGCTAAAATAAATAATAAGCTAAAATAAGTTCTTTCTCATATATTTTTTTTTACTAAAGAAAAGCAAATAAAATACAAAAAATGTAACCAAGAAACAAATAATACTCTAAGACAACAGTTGTAAAAGAACATACAATATGAAACACCAAGTTACATATAATAATTATTTTTTTATATCTTACGTGTTTAATAATATTTTTTCATGTTTGTGCTACATAATGCAATACAAAAATTGAAAATAAAGTCAATTATTGGATACCATGAATATGAAATAATCTATTTTAGAAAGGAATATAGATGACAAATGAAATGGAAAAAAATACTTTTAACACATTTGTCAATTAAAAAGCATTGGTGTAAAACTAATTCTTTAATAATTCAGGTATTTATTAAGACACACCTCACTAGTACCAACAACAATCAATTTTTATGGAAATCAGTTAAGAACCATTCGGTTTTCAATTTTCATATTTTTTTCAAGTTGGCCATAATAGAATTAGATACTAAACCAAAAGCATACGCACAGTCATAAAGACTCCTATAAAATATCAATTTGGGGAATAACCAATGAAGATTATGCAAAAACAAAGGAAAAAAATTTTCTTTAGAGAGGATAAGCTCCAACCCATTAAGATAAAGACACTAACTACAAGAACAACAAGTGATTGGCTCTTATTAATAGGAGCGCGAAATATACTCTAAGCTATGATAAACTAAGAGTTTTTAAGATATAAGACTCTAGCTAAAGATCAATAGGTGTTAGGCTCTTATTAATAAGGGTACAAGAGTAACTCAGAGCGATGTTAAACTAAGAGTTTTAAGATAAAGACACTACTACAGATCAATCAAAGTACAGTTTCGCATCAAAAAACTTTTTAAATTTGAATAAACGATAAAATTATTTCTCACCTTAACTTCCTGTTTATTTTTAAGGTCAATGGAAGAGCCATAATCAAGCCAACATTCCCAACAGGAACTAAGCTTTTTCAGCAAATGTTAACTCTCAGACAAATGCCTCAGTTGCATCAAAATAACTAAGAATAAAATACTTAAACTCAGTAAATCAGACACATACAAGAAGGTAGCTATGAATTATCATCATGGAGTTAACATTTTTCACTAAATCAAACAAATCAAATCAAGTTCTTAAAACCATTAATTCCAAGGGGGGTCCTATTAGAAATTCATAATAAACTGTTTTGTTTTTTTTTTTTTTTATTTTTGTTATTATAGTGTTAGCCTCTTTTTTATCCACTATGGGTCAAAGAGGGAGGGGGCTATCTATAGGTTGCCACCTTATCCAAAACACACAATGGCACAGGACAAGCTTTTATTTATAAATAAAAAATTGCCCTGGGGAAATTTGATACTGCAGTGTCAAGATTGCAAGACCTAACAAGAATTTCAAACAATTATTTTATAGAAGGGTCCATTAATGGTTTTCAAAGAGGGATTCATATGAGAGTAGATGTTGAACACAAATAGGTCTCTCGGTTGGCATAACTCTTACTTTCACTGTCTTTTTTTATAAATATTCATTCCTATAAATCACTTCTTAATCTAACATAATTAAATAAAATTTCTAAAAATATAATAACATTGATTAGAACTAAACCTCTTATTTAAGACTACAGTATAAGAAATAACAATTAAAGAGATAATACTTTATTAAACTGAAACAATAAAAATTATCTTTTTAAAAGCCCAACTGCTTTTATTGTTCTGGATTGGTATCCCATATGAAAAAAGAGAATATTTGATAAGGTATGTTCCAACTTCCTGACAGAGGAGTTGTTTAAAAACTTGAAATATTTTTTTACATACATAAACATGCACTTGCTGTGACAAAACAGCATATGTAAGGAAGGAATACAACAAGCAAGACAGTTTTTCTTTTCTTCTTGTCAAACAGACTTCACAGCACTCAGGCATTAATGTTGCACTTTTATATTAATAAAACAGCCATTAGGTTGTTTCAATCTTTTAAATAAAGATAAAGGTGCATAAAATATAAAAGCTTTTTTTTTCTTTGGACATTTATGAAGAATATATTGTAAGTAAAACCATTGAAGAACTTGACATGAGATTTTAGTATCTAATACCCTAACAGTTGCGCTTTAGACCTCATAAATAGAAGTACTATCTGCCTAAATGAAAACATTAGGAATTAAGAAATAATATAAGTGCAACATCAAGACTAAGATGTTGAAAGCTTGTAAGTATTTAATACAATTTTCTGTGGTCATCTTTGAAGTGAAAAAGAAGATACTAATCTCTATGTACCTGAAATATCGAATTTGGTTTTTATTTCAACTTTCCAGAAACATACACTTTAGAATCAACAGAAGACTATAGAGGAGAAAATTATTAAAAACCATGTCATTGTACCAAAGTGCCCATTGTACTTAAAGTTTTTTCATGCAAATACATCATACAATAGGAAAAATATTCAGAAACAAGCTCTTTTTTTATTACTACTTCCTACACATTGCCACAAGTTTTACTGGTAGAGATCTTCCACTGTTTTAAAATTCTTTAGCTCAAAACAAATTTTTAAATATCACTATGTATCAGCAATAAATTTGTAGGATCCACCCACAGAAGTAACCAAATTCTCTTAATTTTTTTTTTAATAAGCTAAAAAAATTTTAATTATATATTTTAACACGGATATTTTAAATAAAAAATGTGTAACTAAAATTTTCAGATAAAAATAATTTATAATTTGAGTTACACATTAAATAACTCAAAAGCTAAATCAAAAACTAAAGGAAATCTAAGTTAAAAAAAAATTACAGAATAAAGGAAATCAAGCTATGTATATTAGGGAGACCATAATGAAGTTTTTAGGGTGAAAGACTAGCTACTAAATGCCTTGAGTTCAAATACGCCCCCCCCCCCCAGTCCTCTTTCTGAACTATTAATTTTCAAGTACATACCAGGGTATTCTAATGCCACGCAAAGTTAGAGTATTCTAAAAATGCATGGCATACATACAGCGGGTTGGTATTGTGCATCTTCCAGGACAGGCATTGCTCCAGCTATGAAAAAGATGACATCACACAGATAGATGAGTTCTGTGTCAGTGTCAGCCAACAAGTGACGAATCTATCTCAAGAAATAAAACCCTACACAAAATCATAGGTCCTCTAGGGTTAGGAGTGGGGCCTATCACATATTTAAGAGTATGTGTGTGAGTGTGCAGGAAAAAGATATTGATTCCATGAGGAAAAGGAGAAAAAAACTCATGAGTTGGATTAAGAAAAAAAAAATTGAACTTAACTTTAGAGATATTAAAAAATGACTTATCTATCATTGGGTTCCAAGGATGGGCCAAAAGATATTGGAAGAAAATATCTACTACTGCTAATGGGAATAACTATACTGAAAAAAAAAAAATGGCAAGTCCTGTGAATTTGGGTGCTCCCAAAACATTGTTCAAAATAGACAAAATTTTGTAGGGAATTTTTCCTCCTTGAATCTAATTTTTAGGACCAAGCCAGTAGTAAATTATTTTTATTGACTTAAGACGTGTGTGCACTCCCATGGTGGGTGTGTGCTGATGCCCTAGACAAAATCCTCTTTTCTATATCTATATCTATTTTTTTACTTGAACTGCAAATTAAGTTCTTAAGGCTAAAATAACATTGCAACCTCATGACACTACGACTTAACCATACTTCCCAGTAATTAATAATACTTGAGACAATAACTCACTCAGCATACTAGCAATTTAAATAGCAATTATTCAATTAGTAGGCGTAAAGCATGTTAACAGCAGCACAAGACTACATACTAAAAAATAGAAACTCCCAAATTGAGCCAATTATAAGCAAAAAGTTATTTAAGACTGAAAACTTAATAAAAAAATTCAGTACTTAGGATTAGTTATAAATTTGAATTTATTTCTAATGAGAATTGTAACTACATGTACCTTATACAGACAATATTTACTTTATTCATACGATAATTAAGTGAACTTATAATCGAGTGAAAAATTTGCTAAGCATTATAGCTAACTATACCTTTTAATTTTTATAATAAAAAACTTAATTACACAATTATAAAGAGCTATGGTAAATAAAAAAAAAAGTAAAAATAAGATTGAAAAATTAAAAATCTGAGTTATATCATCATAAATTAAATAAATTGATAAAACATTATCAGATGGCCGTTCTATGATCGTCACAAATTGATCAGAACAGGTCAATGATATTTTGAACTATCATCATTCAATGTTTTGTTTCCATTTAAATTAGATTTATTTTTTATAAAATATTCAAGTTGCATAAACATCAGAATACCAAAACAAACAAAAATATATTTTTTTCATGTAAATAGCAACCATACTTATCAGGATCACAAAAACACCAATCTTAGTTACAATTGAAAGGAAGTGATTTTTGAGCATTATCAGATGGCCGTTCTATGATCATCAGAAATGAATCAGAACAGGTCAATGATATTATGAACAATCATCATTTAATGCTTCTTAGGTGTTTCTATTCCAATTAATTTATTTTTTATCCAAAATTATAGATACATCAATCAGTCAGAAAAATTTTGTTTTTAAGACAAAACTAACCTCACTATTCCAAATTCCATTAAAGAATTGATTTATTAATTATGCAGTTTTTAGATAACTGAACAAATTGAAAGTTTAAGAATGCCCTACTCCTAATTGTTCAATTTTAGTGTGCGATAAAATGAAAATAAAATTATTAACAGTAGAAATACAATAAATTACACAATCAAATTGAATTTGTAGAATCTGTACAATAAATTTAGACTTAAAAGAATTGAAATTGTCCCAGCCTTGATTCACTCCAAAAAGGAAAAATTTGACTAATCAGAGGCGACAAGGTGGTTTAATATAGCATTATTTATTAAAAGTAGGAAAGATACAGGACCATTCCTTGAGCCTCAAACAATGCAGAAAAGAAGCCAAGCACTAAGGTTCTTAAAACTTAAACTTAAAAAAAAAAAAAAAATTGTCTGCTTTGACTCACAAATAAGTGAGTCTTTTATTATTATTTCGACATCTAAATTAAACTTGCAAAGAAAAAGGATTAATTTTAAAACCTTCTAATTTCTTTTTTTTTTAAAAGCTAATTAGTATAATTTAAAATTATGAAGGAGAGAAATTATAGTCCCTTGACCGGAAACAACCAACCTTCTCTTTAGATAATTATTTTTATTAATATTAATATATTAATAATATAATTTAATTATTTAATTATTAGCATAAGATTATCATCAAATTCAATATCAAATTATAATGTTGCAACTATTAACTTCTTCATTAAAATGAAGAACTTCATATGGGTTAAGACATGGAAAATTTCTAATATGATAAATCCAAGGATCAACATTTGGTGTTTACTAGGTTTGGGATTGAAATCTATTAGCTCCATAGCTGAGCCATTTAAAAAGGAATTTTGGATATTTATGTTTCAATATATTTTACCCTGGCTAAATAATTCATGATTTGGTCACGGATTATTAAAAGCAGAACATTTTGACAACTCTAGTTTAATTATTGCCTATTAATTTTAAACTTAAAAACAAGTGAAAATGAGATAGCTGGGATAAAATAAAATAAAATATTAATAAACAAGGATTATTCCTTATTTAATATGATTTTATTTAAATCCTTAACATAGCAGATAAAAAAGATCTTGAACATAAATTTAATATATAAGTGTTAAGAAAGATTTGAATTAATCAAGTAGAATTCTCACCTTTTCCATTATTGGATCATATAAGAAAGAAAGGTCACTAAACTAAGTCAGATACCAGACTGACCAGAAACCGAGATGAAAATTTATGGTGGCAAACAAAAATATTTTCCTCAAGACTAAATTAATTTGAAAAAAAAAAGTAATAATAATAAAAGATAATAGAACTAAAATGTTCACCTCTTAAACACCCATAAAATTTAAAACCAAATTTGATTTACTACAATTAAAAAAATGAAAGGGGGGCCATTCAACCCTCATAGGCACTACTGTCTTAAATATCCATTTTTCATGCTTTAAATGGTGTAAGTCCATCAGAACTGCAGGTATATCCTCATTATTTATTAGCTTATGTGTGATTTTGTCATCATCTGGACTTAGTATATCCTTATTACCATGATAAATATTAATGAAAATATAGAAAATATATTTTAGTTTAGAAAAACTGTATTTAACTTCTAATATTTATGAAGAAGTTAATAATTAATTAAGATGTAACAAAATCATATTTTTAACATAATTATAATTCTGCTAGAAGAATGTGTATAACATTAAAACCTACCACAAATACCTTTTAATGACCATGAAAAATAATTGCACATTATAGAAATGGCAAAATAAATTAGCTAACATTATTCAGAATTAGTAATACAATTAATTCAATTTAACAATTAATTAATTGAATTATTAATTTAACAATTAATTAATGTACTTTAATGGCATTAAAATGCCATCATTTTTTTTTACAAACTAAAGTTAGACTAAAACATAATTCTAAAAATTCAGTCAATAACAAACAATATTATATTTAATTTTTTATTTAAAGTTAGTATTTCAGAGGTTGAGATTTCATATTAAATTTAATCAATAGGAAATGGGCTGTAATTTTTTAAATAATATTAGTAATCTTTATATTAGAATCTGAACTGTGTCTTTTGGAAAGAGACAAATCAGAAACTTATTTTTTTATTATATCTCAATTTTTTTAAATATTTATTATAATGTTGTAAATAGAATGTTAATCACATTATTTATAATCCTCACCACTATGAATAAAAAAATAAGTATATATGTGTATGCATACACACACACACACACATATATATACTTGTGAAAGGATAAATTCCTAAATGTAGCTATCATGGGTTAGCATATCGTCCACTTAAATGAAATATAGGAAATTTGCTTAGATTGTGCAGCTCCTGCATGACAAAACATTTAGTTTGGATCCACTATAGCTAACACCTTCAATAAACTCTCTTACAGATAATAAAAAAAAATCAAAGTTAGTTAATGGCGGAATGTAAGTATAAATCTCAATTGTTACGCCAAGTGCTACTCCCTGGTACTGTGTACAGTATTTATTTTTTCTATTCTCTCTACCAAAAATTTCTGAAAAAGCCTGATCCAGAAAAAAAAACAATACTATTATCTTAATATTTGAACATAACTAGTCAAAAATGTTTTCTGACTAGTGTAGTTAAGATATCCCATTATCTTCTACATAAGAATTTTTTTATAAGCCATAATAAAATAGTGCTAACCCAAATAAAATTGGCATACAGAAAACTGATTAAGAAATATTCTGTGGTTTTTAATTTAGAATGAATTAGATATGAAAATTAAATGTAAATCTACTTTTATCTGTAAATAAATTTTTATCTTAACTTTACAACTATTATTTTCTGCATAGCTTAATAATATAAAAAAATTTAATAACATTAAATTAAAACTGTCAGCTTAATGTACTATAAATACATAAATACACTAGTTAATAAATACTAGATGTCATTAGCATAAGCTTACTTTCTATTATAGCATTAGTGTCCAAACTAATATTAGATAAGCTAATTAATACTGTCCTACTATGAATGCATTATTAATGTTTGAAAATATAGCTTGGAAAATTAGAAATAACAACAAATGTTTTTAAAACCCTTTTATATACTCATATAAAGAACAAAATCCACACAGCTTTTGTTCACTATGTAACTAATTAAGGAGTTCCTCTGCAACTCTTATTCAACACCATTTCTAATGAATAAACAATCACGCGCAACTATAGGCAGAAGTATTAGAACTTTCTTATTGAAAATTTAAAAAATGTAATGTTTAAAAACAAAATTTCATAAATTCGTACTAAAAAAAAACAGATCAAGCAGCTGTTCAGTAAGAACCAGAATAGAATATATTTGGCATATAACTATTATAAAAAAAACACTTTCAAAGCAAGATCGGTACTGAGAATTTAGTTTGAACAATTTATAACTTAATAACTGTTAAAATTAACAATATTTTTTAAATTAACATTTTATTAATCCAGAACCATTGAATTAGATAATAGTTTAAATTTAATACAAAAGAAACTGTTCAGATTCAGAGTTTAATCAACAGATTTCAGATGAAACACGGATAAGATTTTATTCATCATAACAGTTTCTTCACTAACAAATAACAATAAAATAGTTTGACACTTACCACTTTCAAGATGATGAATATAGTAACAAAGCTGAAAATCAATAGAATAAACTGATGCTCCAAATTCACTATGACAACTGTCAAATCCTGCCTTAAGTACAACTCTGAAGGGGACATGCTAAAATAAATAATAAGCTAAAATAAGTTCTTTCTCATATATTTTTTTTTACTAAAGAGAAGCAAATAAAATACAAAAATGTAACCAAGAAACTAATAATACTCTAAGACAACAGTTGTAATGTATCTTTAAGAATTCATCTTTTTATTCGCTGTCTCCTTCATCTGCCAATAAAGTCAGATCCTATAGATATATTGATTAGAATAGAATAGAATAGAACAGTAGAGAACATCACAACCTAATTTGTATTAAATAAAAATCTGTTCTTGAAAGAACTATTATAATATATTAATGAACTATCATAATATATTTTTTTCTTAAGAAAAAACTGTTAAAAACATAAAAAAAACATAACATGCCACTTTGCTGATTTACCAAATGTATTAAACTATCTAATCCACATGAAGTAGATATTATCAAATATCCATTTACTATTTAAATCAGATTTAAAACAATGATTTTTAAAATAAACTACATACTAGAAATTTTAAATGCACTATATTTTAGCTTCTAAAAAGTACCATTGAAAAATATAAGAACTTTTTTTTTAGCCAAACAATAGTTCTAACCCAAATAAAATTGGATTGCAGAAAACTGATTAGAAATATTCGGTGGTTTTTATTTTAGAATGAGTTAGATCTGAAATTTAAATGAATTTAATGAAATTAAATGAAATTTACTTTTATCTGTAAATAAATTTTTATCTTAACAACTATTATTTTCTGCATAGCTTATGACTTACTAATTGCAAAATTGGGAGATTACACTAAAAAAATAATTATATAGACGAAAATTCACTAACTAACATAGATTTAAAAAAAATTGAATAACATTAAATTAAAACTGTCAGCTTAATATACTATAAATACACTAGATAATAAATACTAGATGTCATTATTAGCATAAGCTTACTTTCTATTATAGCATTCGTGTCCAAACTAATATTAGACAAGCTAATACTGTCCTACTATGAATGCATTATCAATGTTTGAAAATATAGCTTGGCAAACTAGATATAACAAAAAATGTTTTTAAAACCCTTTTATATACTCATATGAAGAACAAAATCCACACAGCTTTTGTTCACTATGTAGCTAATTAAGGAAATCCTCTGCAACTCTTATTCAACACCATTTCTAAAAGATGAACAATCACAAGCAACTAAAGGCAGAAAGTTTGCTAAATCTTCAAGACTGTTTTTCCCTGCTGGAAAAAACATCAATGACTTTTTATATTAAATCTTAATTCTTAAGCAATTTTCATTGAGGACATTACTTATTATCGTAACAGAACCCCTTTTATTGTAATTAAATTATTTCTAACAAACATAAGCAATGGCATTTAATCTTATAAGAATGTCCAAAACAGGTTTCTCATTCAGTAAATTCAAAATGAGCAAAATTATTGTTGGAGAGCACAATAGCTAGGCAATATTTACTGCTTTAGTCAATTTCAGTTTAAAACCTGAAAAATCATATTTTATAGGCAGCACAATATTTAATTCCTAAAAAATTATTAGATTTAAATTTGAACTGAACTGCACTGTTAATTTTTTTTTTTTTTTTTTTTTAATAACTTTACTATATTATTTTCAGCAAGGCTTATGACCTGTTAATTCTAAAAGAAAAATCTTATTAGAGACGAAAATTAGCTACATGTTTAAAAAACTCAGAAAATAAATACATATCCATGGAATAATAATATTAAATTAAAATTGTCAGCTTATACTTCAAATACATGAGATAAGAAATCTAATGCCATGAGTATAGGCATAATTACTTTCTAATATAGCATTGTGCAAACTATAATTAGATGAAGCTATAAAATAGTCAGAAGAGCAATGCATTATCAATATTTGAAAATAAAACATACAGAGCTTAGGTAACTAAAAATGTTTTAAGACTTCTATATATATGAATATATGAATGTGGATAGCAAAATCCACAAGGCTCTTATCAATAAAGCAATCTCTTTAATACCCACCCTTTTTAGATTATTACAAAAAAATGAGCGAGTGTAAGGTAGAAATTATGCTGCAACTTATATATGATTTATCTTGATAAAAAAGAATTATGATTGTTTCCTTTAAATCTAAATCCTTAATACTAATTTCTTATTGTTTTCAACCTAACTTACAAGATAATTTCATCTCATAAAGATGGCTAAAACAGGTGATTTCATGAGTAAATCAAGTGATTAAAAAATGATACGAGTGTAAAGTAAAGTAGTTTAGGTCATTTCTTTCTTCAGCCACTACAACTTGAACAAACATAGTTTCAAAAGGTGGCACTAGCTGTATTATTATTTAGCATTCTTACACAACAAATATCAGATGAACTACAACTAAACCCAAAAATGAATAAATTTATATTTTAAATAATACATTATGTATTAGATTAATTTTGAATAAATAGTATTTAATATACAAAGCTTACATATGAATACAGAAGTGAAATCTATAAAGCATATGGACGAGATTTATATTTAGTTGACTCCATTTAAAGACTTTCTACACTATCAGATGGGATAAGAGTATTACGTATTAAATCTTAGTACTAATGTTAAAAGTACTTTATAGAATTCTAAAAGCATTCTCAGATGGCCGTTCTAAGATCGTCACAGAATAATCAGAACAGGTCAATGATATTTGAACATTCATCACTGAATGCTTATAAATAATTAATATCAAGCATAACACCCATTGTGGATTCTTTTCTTCTCTCTAAAAAATGATTAAACATAAACAAGTTGTTTTCTTAACATTTATCCTTTCTAAACTGATTTTAGATCTTAAAAAACAATTAAAAGCTATAAACAATGAATATCAGTTTTTCTTAATATGTGTGTGTGTAATTTCTCCTCCCTTTATAATTCCCTCCTCCTTAGCCCATTAGCTTAGTCAAGAAGAATCTAAAATGACATAATATAATATTAACAACCCATTGTCGGAATCAGTGAAAATCTATATGAAAAGCTTGATTTACTTATGGGAAAAAAAAAAAAAAAACCCTATTTTTATTTAAAGTTCTCTTTACTCCGATTTTTTTTTTTTAAAACTAAAATACTAACATTTTAATATTAACATGCTAATTAAAATATAAAATTTTATCTGAAAATAATGAGTATTTGAGTGACATAACAAATAATTACTTTAAATTTACTAAAAACAATAAATTGTTTCATCCTTGATTCACTCCAAAAAGCAAAAAAAGGCTAGTCAGAGGCGACAAGTTGATTTAATATGGCATTATTGTACAAAAGGAAAGACAGAATCATTTCCACAAGCCTCACAACTAATGCAAAGATTTTACTAGGCTTCATCATAAAACTTCAGATATCGTAATAATTTGGATTTTATGGTTAGGCAAACAAAAATCATCTATGAAGAATTTAACAAGCCTAATCACTTGAATTTTCTCATTGCTCAATCAAAAGGTCAAGATAATGAGGTATTATTTCTGTATTCTGTATTTAAAAAAAAAAAAAAAATTCTGACAATCTAAAAGTGAGTTAGGTAATAAAAAGTAAAAAAATATTATAACTAAATGAACTTCCAGGAGTTACAAATATTACAATATTTGAATTAGGAAATGTTGAAGAAATTTAACCAGGATAAGAGATAAAAAAAACTAATACCCAACGATTCTTCTTCTTTTCTATAGCACTCCTTACGAACTACGAATGGATTTCAATCCCAAACGTAGTAGATACCAAAGTGCCCTCTACGACAAAACTCAATTTCTGAACTTTAACAAAACTTGAGTTCATATCAATTCAATTTTAATTAACGAAGCATATTTAAATATTCCTTTCAAAAATAACAAAAACTTTTGAGCTTAAACAAAGTATAAATATTATTATTAAATATATCCAAATAATACTTATTAAAAATATAACAATTAAAATTATCACAGACTGCTTTTCAGTATTAAGTATTCAAATATAAACAAATTTAAGGACTGTTGTGGCTTTCATTATTATCATTCTACAATAGAATTTAAAGGTTAAAATTTTCATTTGTATGGAAATGATTAACTACAATGATTCATTTACTAATTTTAGTTTTAAGAATACAATTAAAACAACACTAAGGGGAAAAAATTAAATAACACTGGCTTTGAGATCAAACTATCCCCTTTGAACTTTATGTTATGATTGATAAATCTTATAAAGATCATGTAAGCAGAATTTCCAGCCAAAGAGACTATGGAATAAAAAATCAATTCGGAGGATAGTTCTACTCCATTACTATACCAATACATGAACACTGATTACTTATGAGAAGATCACAGCTGCCTAGATAGTATTGGATGAAGCTTATCATGAAAAAGCCAAGCTAAGTCTGCTCAAGATTAATACATTTAAATAAATTCACAAATTAAATTTGCAAGTACTGTTAATTTAGGTTATGAGATAAATATGTTTCATTTTTTTTAATCATTAAGGAAAAAATTATTTTACCATAAAAACTATTTTTAGCAGAATTTTTAATAGACAGCAATTCACACTACTTCTGTTAATAGCAAAAACTTATTTTTAAAATATGACATTTGCAATTTAAAAACATTTAACACAAGGAAAAAGCCAACTGGTATCAGGACAATAATTTATATCTGTGGAATTATCATGATTAATAACAAAAACATTGACATAAATAAAAACCAAGTCATTTCACTTTTATCACTAGTTGAAAATAATTACCATTTGCCACTTCAAACTAAAACTCTCAAGCAGGTCACTAGGCCAACTCAAAAGACAAAGTTTGAATCCACGAAGTTAATTTTAATAATACTAGATAAGTGAATAAAATCACTTTTAACCAGAACAACTAACTAAAAACATAATTAATACCCTCAAAACTGAGAAAACTTTATTACATAAAATTTACTTCAGCAAAAAAAATTTTAATTACTATTTTAATTGGTTTTTAATGTTTAAATATTAATCACAACTATAAAAATTAGTTTTGCCATATGATGAACTATTAACTTTTTAAAAACACAATATTTTTTAATTAACCTTCCATATACATAGTAATTAAATTAGATGTTTTAAGAAAATATGGAGAAGAAAAAGTATGGCACAATGTAAGCAGATTTTCCAGCCAAAAAAACCATGGATTAAAAAATCAATTTGGAGGATAGTTCTACTCCAATAATCTACCAATACATGAACACTGACTAACATACAAGAAGATAGCAGCTGCCTATATTGTACTGGAAGAAGCCTAGCTTTGTATGAGACAAATGAAAGAATTCCTTTAATGAAGTATAAAAAAAAATTTTTAAAAGAAGAAGACATCATTAGAAAAAAATTAGTGAACCAATAGCTTTTCAGGGACTCAGTATGATTTCTTAATAAGTAAAGTTATTAATTAGCAATAATTTTAAAGACATTTTTTAATTTATTACTTTATTTTAAGTTATTACAGAGCTTGGAAGTTTAATGAGACATATTTGGCCATAAAGTCTAGGTTTACTTAAATACCAAACTTCGGTAGAATAATCTTTAGCCCTGATAACACAACCATGAATTGATATGCATTTATATGAAAATGCTTTTCAGTACCTCAAAACGTGTGTAACTATACATTTTAACTAAAATTGCTATACATCCTATTTCATCGAACAGAGTTAATTCTTAGTATTTTAATTTCATTAGGGAAAAAATATGAAAAAAAAGAAAAAAAAAGGCTGGTTTTTGGAATGACAATGGTCTCCGCTAATTGAATGCATAGTAGATTAGTTTTAAGAGTTCGATTAAGATTAAGTTAACACACCAGATTACCTATTTCAAATAATTTAATGCAAGAACTAAATGTATCCCTCATTTTTGTGGGAAGGTGTATTTGATGGAATTGGTGTATTTAAGTACATGAATATTCAGTAGGAAAGGATTTACAGAAAAAAAATCTGGTATAATAAAACTAACAAGAATTAGTGCATAAATTAAGAATAACTTTTTTATAAACTTTAAAGCTTAGCTTGCCACTATTATCAGTACAGAAAATTGTGTACATAGTAGGCCAAATTTGAGCATTTAAGAACAAATACTTGATAATTTTCTAAACCATTTCGAAGTAAACAAAAAGAGGCAAAAATAATTAGACAATAAATATTGTAAGTAAAACTTCTATCAACAGAAAACATTCTTCTGGTGATCTATCTAATACTAATTCAATATTGCAAAATCATCCAAACATCAAGAGGAACAAATCCTCCGTGTTGGCTTGATTGTGCTTAAACAAAGTTCCATTATTTATTTCAACATTAGGACAAATTTAACATATTCAGCACAAAAACTTATTTCCATTCTGTGTCATTGACTTAACCAAGAACATTCTTACTTCCTTTTAGTAATCAGCCAGTTGAGCCAGAAAAATTTTTTTAGTCTAGGGATAGTCCCCTATTCAAAGCATTTTCAATATTATTTAACAGGAAAAATCAGAACAAAGATTAAAATTGGAAAAACTACATTCACAATCATTTACTTACATATTTTTTTTTTAATTTACAATAACACTACATAAGGATATATGATGAATCAAATTGCACTATTCAAAAATGGTACCTCCAGAATAGGGAATCGCCTGCAATTTATATATATATATATATATATATNTATATATATATAATATAAAATTCAGTTCTTGAACTACTAACAAAATTAAAAGTAGAATTAACAGCTAGAATTATAAAAATGAAAAGAATGCAGATAATTATTACTAGTTGACTTAATATCTGTATAAATCTCACCTTTTCAAAGCCTATATCTACACCTTTCCAACGGTTCTGAAAGTAGCAGTTGCACAAACAGATCAAGTAATGCGATTAACTGCCTTTGCTTTTTTTGCAGTTGAAAGAACTAGATCTATAAAGCTGTAAAATAACTGTTCTAGCAACAGCTTTAGAAAAACGTGGCTTCAACTGTTCCATTATGATTCCGACAACCACGTGGCACTAAGTAAGGTAAATAAACGCCAGAAACGTGAAATTAAATAGTCTTGAACAACTAAAATGAATAAAAGACATTGTAAATAAACTAAAGTAAGGAAATAATTAAGGATCAAAAAGATAAATTCAGATAAAATATAATGAACGAACCTTACTCGAAGACCATACCTTCCAAAGTGATGCACAAACTGAAAATGGCCGTTTACCACCAGTTGGTAGTTGAAGGGGAAGAGAGAACAGAGCGCGCTGAGAATCAGTATACAAAGAGGTTGAAGAGTTCTTAAAGTCTTACTTCTATTATTTTCTTTATAATTTCTCCTTTAATAATTTATTATTTTCTGAAATATCACTTTCACTCATCATCACTCATTAATAGTATCATGTAAATATGCATAAATGTCCCATAATTAATACTTCTATAACACAATAGTGATTATTGTACTTATTAACATAAATTCATGCCGGCGTGATAAGGAATGAAAGCAACATCCTCTTTGAATTGCTAGATTCTATCATATTATATGAAGGCTGAATTATAAGTGAATGTCAGGATACATTTGTATTTGGTATACAATAAAATTTGGTAACTATATGTTAAAAATTCATATTTTGAAGTTTCTTTAATATCAATACTAAAAAAAAACAAAAAAACAGATTCTGTGTTGACTGGAATAAGGTCTTTGGTTTCGTTGGGGTCACTATAACAGGTACGAAATGCTTAGGTAGCCTCCTGGAATGCTGGAATGTGACTGTCCTGAAGTCCTGCCTCTGTAAGATTTCAGGTCCTTTGGTACCTGAGAATTTGGTACATTCCAAGGGCCCATTTATTTTTTTCTCGGGATATATTTCTCAATTAGTTAGGTAGGACTGGATGCTGTAGCGCTTGACTTTGCGGTGCCTTTATTGATTATTTAAGAGAAATCTGCTTTTTTTTTAATTTATTTTACTATTAGTTACTACGAGTTGTGACGACAAGAGTTTGTATTTGGTGATTATGAATTATTTTGCCTCTATCTAATTGGAAGAAAAGCGTAACCTTTGGGTAACATCCATTAAACTTCTTACAGACGTTTGAGCTTGAGATGTTTCAAACTCTTGTGTATTTCCATTAATAAATTAGGAAATGGATATTAAAGCTCAGGCTGAATTAAGGCGGAAAAAAATTCTTGCAAATGCTGAAGCAAGGTTGAAAAAGATCACAGGAAAGCCAATAGAAAATATTAAAGGTTGTGAGGCTCCTGATGCCATTGTTTTTAATTATTCTTTTAATAGCCTTAAAATTGTTTATTTATGAGATATTTTTAGTTACAGATGGAACTGAAAATCCTCAACCTGTGAATGGAGTACTCCATGACTGTCCAGAACCGGCAAGAACAACCAGTAGTGATGAAACAGAATCTTCATTCACCCCTCCTAATGATAGTTTCAGTGGTCTAGAAGATGACATTTTTAGTCGGACTCATGGTTCAGGTTCACAAAGAAATAAAAGTGAATCTCTCCCTGACACTTCAGATGTGTTTGGAAAAATAGACAGTCAAAATATCAGACTTCAGTACTATCTATTTCTGATACTTGGATTCACAGTTAGGCTGGTTCTATACCTAGGCTTTTCAGAAATACTTTTCAGAGTGAGTTTATTTTATTTATTCATTTATATTGTGTGCATTTTTCTGTAAAAAAAAAAATTGGTTAGTCTCTCGATACTCAGACTCTGGCCTGTTACTCTACCCTATATTTTTATAATATTGATTTTTGCTTTGTAAAATTCTAATAGGGAGCCCCTCAAAACCACTGAAAAATAATTTGTGGAGGGGAGGTAAGATCACTGGGGATAAGTAAATCACCTTTAGTACTTGTCATCTTGAACCTGTTTGGTTAGCAACTGATAAATAAAAAGAGATTAACTCCTCCAATTTTTTCTTACTAAATAAAATGAAATTTAACCATGTTCAGAGTATGCATGAGTCTGACTATTATAGGTCAGAAAAGCATCTTCCTCGCTTCTTTGCTGCAAGCTTGCTAAGAACAATTACTCATATTTGCTCTTTTTTGCCTAGCTATGTTTTTCAGTGTTATAGGTTCAGTTAGCCTGGTCAAAGCTTCTCTTATTTTTCACCTCTCCAGTGATCCTGCCAGCAAGATATATTTTCTGAGGAGGGTGTTTTTAAGATTTTTGTTTGTATTATAATTATCTTACTTTGCTGTTTCTTCAGATTTCTGAATTTTTCTGATTGCTCAAATGCCACTGGAGCAAATTATTGTCCAATTGAGCTTTACTGTGTCAACACATTGTGATGCTACAGGTCCTCCTCATGAGTCAAGTTATCCTGGTCCTTAATTTGATCCTTCTGCTACAACATCTTTTAAATGGGTTTCTAATCTAGATTTTGTGCAGCAAAAATAAATTTAATGGAGTAAATTAAATAAATTTAGGGGATAATTAAAATAATTATTATTTTTCTTAATATACATTTTTCTTCATATTGTACACCAGATTAGTTTTAGATATATGTTTCTATACTAACCACTGAACAACTTTATTAGCTTGTTCAGATGGCTCGAAAAAGATGAAGTTTTAAATCTTTTCTGCTCCAAAATTTCTTAATTCCATTTTGAAGTGTTATTTGCTAAAAGCAAACAAAGAATACAAAAAAAATTAATAATTACTGAGAATATAAGTAATTTTAGTTTTAGATCAGGTTATATCCATAAAAATAATGTTTTTTATGCAGTGAGCAGTTTTACAATCATTCTGGTTGTTTTGCAATCATCAGTTTTGTTTGTGTATATACATAAATGATATAGATTATAACATCACACTTCATTATAACCAATAGTTGATATAAGCTATAACAGCTGAGATGGCTAATGTAGCAGCTAGTCATTGATTTTGGTCCATCTCAGAAATGTTTTTTTTTTTTTTTTTTTTAAATATTTTTTATTAATGAAATGAAATTTATTATGAGAGGCCGTAGGGCTAGTGGATGTCTTCTATTGAAAAAAATTTTTGTTGTATCTGTATGGTTAACTTAAGCTGAAAACCAACTTTTATAGTAGAATGAAATAATAAAATGTCTTCCCCACATCTATTCATTTATTCTTAAAAATTTTCACCCCTAATGGGCCATCTTCTGGACCTCTTCAATATAATGCCTTGTGAAGATATCTAAAATATTGAAGAGCTCCTTAAAATGAATCATTAGAGACAAAAATGCTTGAGAGGAAAATCAATAATTTAGGGTTAGACAAATTTTATTATTTATTACCCTTATCAAGAAACCCACAATCTGTTTTGACCAATATGAATATTAATAGTTGTAGTGAGTGCCCTAATTTACTTTCACATGAAGTGGGACTTCCAGGTTTGATGAAAATGATAATCCATTTAGTATCATTACCTTTTTTAAATCTTTGAGAGGGTATTTCTTAGCCCTTAATAAATCAATGCCTAATAATTCTCAATTCTTAATGAGCTTTAAAATGGTTAATATTGTGTGGTGGACCATTAAATAAAAATATTTAAAATATTCAGTAGAAAAAAACTTGCTCTTTAAATTATAATTTTTTTTTTTTAAATTCATTTAGTCAAGTAGCTCATTATACAGTTTCACACCCTGAGTTAATACAATTGTCTGTACTGACCATGAATAATTAGATAAACATGTAATACAATACCATGATTAGTCTGGAAATTCTATTTATCAGACTGGAGACAATAAGAAAATCATAGTCATGATTATCTTATTTTATCCAGCCTTGTAAAAGACATTTCCAAACTATTCATTGTCCTGAATAATACCTTTTATCTTTAGTCTCATTTCTTTTACGAAGAGGAGACCTGCTTTTATGAATTTATTTGAGAATTACTTCTTCAAAGATAGTCTGGCAGTGTTCCTGGTTTCCAACTCTAGCAATAATCTATTTACATATATTGTGTAGTAAGTCAGTTGAAGCATGTCAACTTAATCTCTAGAGCAGAATTTCAAAGGTCATGTAGGCCTGTAGGTTAGCAGTAAGATGTTTCTGTTATATACTATCAATATGATATTTATAATAATTTGTTTAAATATAAGTATTGGTAGCACCATCTCAATCTGTTTTGATTTCAGAGAGCACTCTGCCTATTATAACTATCTGCTAAATGTGTGGGTAAACCTCCTAAGTGCTAGTCTTTTGTCGGACAACACTTCCAGTTGTCTTAATTTTTTACTTATTTTCCATTAACTTATCACTAATGTTTCAGAATGCCCTGGGCCCATTCCTTGTGGTCTGCATCCCCTTGCTACCTCGGATATACAGTAGTGCAGCAAATACACCAGGACTTATTAGCCTCACTTCTCTTGCCGGCAGCCATCACTACAAGCTACAAATCTTTATTAAAATTATTTCCACTATCAGAGCTACTTCACAGTTCTTTGCCTTGTATTTCTTTTCATTTGTTTTGACTCATTCAATTTTAGGGCAAAAACTTTCACGGTGAATTTTAATTTTTTGGATAATAACATGCATGTCAGTTTGAAAACTATAATTTGATATGGAGTGAACATAAGAATGTTATTTATATTTTTATAGATTTGTTTTTAGGACACACAAGTAAACTAGTTTGACTTTTAAAGTAATAAATTTTGATATAATTGTTAAAAGAAAATCTATAAAACTTATATTGCTCAATTATGTTCCCTTAGTGAAACTTAAATTAATTTTGTTAAAGAAACTAAAGTCCAAATACATTCTAAAACAATTATTTTGTATTTTTAATTTAGCTAATTTTTTCTATAAAATAAATTTGAAAATTTTAACCAGAATTAGGAAGGAAAGGTTGAGAAGGGCTAAGTTTAGTGGTCACTTATATTGACATTCACAATGTAATTAATGTTTTGAGCTATTTGGATTATAATTAATTTTAGTTTTAAAAACTTTTTAATGGCAAACTTATTTTATTATGGCTATAGTCATTAAAAAATTTCAAGGTCCTCAGGCATGTTGATTACCTTGCCAAACTGTAGTACTTTCTTGCTGTTTGCAGTAGTTGTCCTTATTTACATAGAAAGTAGCATTCACTTGCTAGCCATATTATACAGATCCAAATTATTCTAATTCTAGTTGCTTTTGATTAAATGCTTATTTTCTTTTCAAAGAAAATAATATTCCCCAGTTTCATATATATAATAGAAAATCATTTTTGTTGTTAAATAAAAAATCATTAACTTTAACTTTTAAATCTTTAGTACATAAACAAGAATATAAGTAAAAAGAGGTATCAATCAATTAAATGGTAGCTTAGAAAAGAACTGTCGTCCTTAAAAGCTGTATATAGTTATATGGGTTGTGCAATAAAAATCTCACATGATTTTCAGACTTTTCCAGAATATGTACATTCTAATTGCCTTAAGGTAAGTATTGAAAGAAATCCCCTACCACAAAAATTGTATTAGAACTCTTGTAGAAGGAGCCGTCCTAACTTATTCAATATATTATTTATTTTCTAAAAATGGGTACAAAAATATTTGAATTGTGTAAAATAATTTGAGCTTTAATTTTTTTTTTCAGTGTATTATGTAAATAAAATAATTAATGTTGGTGTGATTTCTTATTTATTTATTGAGATCCTAATGTCTACAATGAAAAAAGTAAAACATAATCAATCATTATTATTTTGAAATTTACTTCAAAAACTCTTATTTCTCCTGAGGTTATTGATTTCATGAGTTTAAAATATTCAATTTCTAATATAAATATTTATTTGGTTGTGGTTTATTATCCCACGTAAATTTTAAACAATTAATGAGAGGGAATAGAACAAAAAATTTAAATGTCCCAGCCAGGACTCAAACCTGGATCTCCCGGTATGCTAAACCAATAAATAAACCACCAGGACGAGCTAGATATCTTATTAAATTCCCACCACAATAGCGAGAGCCTAACCCACGAGAAAGATAAAGAATACATAGTCTTACACTCGAAGGAGAGTTAGGAGGGTTAGGCTCTAGTTATTGTGATGGGAATTTAATAAGATATCTAGCTCGTCCCGGTGGTGTAATGGTTTAGCATACCGGCCCGGATAGTAGGAGATCCAGATTCGAATCCTGGCTGGGACAGATAGATTTTTTTATTCTATTCCCTCTCATTAATTGTTTAAATTTCTAATTTATTTTTAAAAAATAAGCAAAAATATTTTGTCAGAAGTTTATTCTTCTATAATATAAATTGTTTTATATTACAAAAGATCATAATTTATGAGCTTCTGCTGACAGTATACTGCTCAGATCACCTTATTGGAATTTAATATTAAGTAATATAATTGAAGAAGTTTGGAAGTTAAAATTAATAAATAAATTTTAAAAAAGTGTTTATTGTAGTATTATTAAATCGATTTGACCAGATAAACTAATTAGTATTTACAAGTAAAATGACAGAAACTTAATTGTCCATTAAGTTTTATGGATATTACTATTAATCATAAGAGTATTATAATTAGAATATTAAGAAGAAAAATGGTGAAACTCTCTAACACATATATATTACATGTACACAATTTTGAATGGACCATCTTAGCTTCTCCTATGTAGCATTGCTGAAATTCTGTAAATATTTTTCAAAAGTTGTGACATGATACCAATGTGAATAGCTTGATGTCACTTATGGAAATCTGCTAAAAGGTTTGGTACAGAACAATTAAATAAAGTAGAAAGTGGTAAGCGAGCCATCCACCTCTTTACAAGGACTCACCACTGCTTAAAAAAGCCTCCGAAAAGAGACATGGTACCTATTTACCAGCTGGAAGAATTTCTTTATTTAACCCTAGTTTCTGAATTTTTCAATGTTTTCCTGCTGATCTTTCATATTTTAAATATATGAGTTAAACAAAAATAAAAAAAACTTATAGAACAAAAATGTTACAAAATTAAATTTTGCACTTATTTTTTTGTTAGGCTAACATTAATATAGGTATTATTTATACCTATATTAATTAATTAATATAAAGATTCAAATTAAATCTTTAGATTAATTTAAACATTTAAATTTTTGTCTGTATCTAGAATCCCCTCCCCCTTGACTGTTTCAGCCATTAATGAACTTATCCAATGATTTGCAAAAAGAAGCTTAAATACCATATTTGGTTTATTTATTTTAAAAATTGCTCCGCTAGAGCAGGTACAGACAAATATATAATAGATTTTACAGACAAAAAAAATAATAGATGATAACAAAACTGTTATCAACTTATCTGTATCATTCTGATGTAGAGAGAGAAAAATTTCAAAAGATCTTAACTGATCTTAGATTGAAGAATGAAAAATTCAGTGAAAGCAGTTCCATTGCGTTTGTTAAAAATTATATATATATATATATNATATAAAACTATTATTTTAATATTTTATTCTACCTCTAACGCGACTTCATTAAAATTATAAGATTAAATTATACATTCATATAAAATACTAAACAAGCAGTCAGCAATAATTTTATTTTTGTCTAGAATGACCTTTTTTTAGAAACCATTGGCACTGCTGTTATAGTGGATATATCTATGTATTTCACAGAATAAAAATAATTCACAATACAATACGTTGAGTGTAGTAAGTTTCAAATAAATTTATTTTAATTTAATTTATGTTGAAAAGTTATAAATTGTTAAATTCAAAATATATTTAATTCAGAAATATTTTCTGGTACTGTTTTTATATACCTTTAATAGTTGAACTAATGTATCAACATATTTAACAAGTAACATAGAAGAAGCCCATTTCTAGAAGAACTAGAGTTTTGTGCAATTAAATTACTTGCTACCTCAGGGCTTGAAGAAGAACAGATTAAAAATCATAAGAAATTATGTGCTTATACTATTTTGAGGGAAATATAATTTCTATTTGATTTATTTATTTTAATCTGCCCTTAGACTTTTTTGTTATTTGTATTTAATGGAAAATAAAACTTTATAGTTATTGCTTTATATTTCTATCTAAGATTTATGCATATAAAGTTCTTTTTAGGTATTCAGACCAACATTTAATTTAGAAGCCTGACATTTAATATCAAATAGTTGAAGTAAAAAGGTCAACA
>KZ807206.1:8960-29662 GCA_000696205.2 Oncopeltus fasciatus | reverse complement strand
TTTAATTTATTTTTAAAATTGTATTTATATAATAAAATAAATTGATGGAAATGAGCAAACTCTTTCTGAAAATTTGGATAGAGGAAAAAATTCCAGACGATTGGCGGGTCGCATTAATTCATCCATTGCACAAAAAAAAGCTCATAAACTCGTTTCAATAATTACAATTAAATCTACCTGTTACTGGTCATGTATAGAATATTTTCCAAACTAATTCTTAATAGACTTGATCTACAGATTGAATCAAAGCTTGATAAATCGAGACCATCAAACATTTGATGTATCCAGGGGTTCCAGTCCAAATTCCTTAGCACAATCCTGAACACTCCTCCCTACGTACCAAAAAAACCATCCACTCTGACCTGCAAGTACCTTTTGTTTCCGAGCTCATACCCTCCAGGTTTGATAAGTTCCATACAAACCTCCAAGGACAATCAAATCCTCTAGTCCTCTCCCTTGCATCCCACGTTCATCACGACCACCCTCCCCGACGCATCAAGAGGAGTTGGCCAAGGGACCTACTCCAGCCAGTTTAGTTACAATAACAAGGGAGTGAATACACTGGCATTTTCTCACCCTCTCACTCCCTCCTTAACTCCCTGCCTAGTCTCCTTATTATCCTAGGATAAGGAGAAGATGGGTGCCAGATAGTCTATCGCAGGTTAACCTGGGGTTAACTATGAGCCCACTCCTCTCTGAGGATGGGTTACGTCCCGGGGTAGACGAGCAAGGACAATAATGTACCCCATCAAAAATTATAATGTATATATGTACTGAATAATTTTTTCCGATAAAGAGTTATATATAATTCTCAAAAAAAAAAAAAAAAAAAAAAAAAAAAGGTTGGTAAATAACAGGGTGGATTCAGAAAAAATATATATTGTATAAAATAAGTCTTTAGCTTTAGAATGATTCTAAAATATTCCAAATATGTCTTTATTTCATTTATAGATTTTTAAAAAGCCTACAATTCAGTGGATAGAGAAACAGTATTCGACACACTAAAAGTATGCCAAGTAAATAAAAAAAAAAAAAAAAAAATGCAAATTTAATAGAACTCACTTCCTAGCACCAATGGCCTTAACAGTCGACACACAGAAAATAAAAGAGTAAACTCAGTGTCAAAAATCAAGTTTCTAGATGATGTAAGAGAGCTATTCCAAATAAAAATGGGACTAAGGCAAGGGCATGGTCTCTCACTAATGCTCTTTTAACTTGGTTTTGGATAAGGTTATGAAAATATTTTGGAAAGAATGACTCGAGTGCAAAAATAGAAACAAAAATCCAGAACATTATGATTAATTGCTTAGCTTTTGCTGTCAACTTAGCTCATTTGCGCATCTTAGCAGAATCAGAATAAGAGGCCATTAACCAAACAAATTAACAAGTTGAAATAAGTTGCTGAGAAAACTGGCTTGCAGGTAACCTTTTCAAAAACCTGAAAATATGACAATTGACAATAATTATATGAAGAAGGCAAAATTAAGGTCTCAAATTAAGTATCTTGGAGAACTAATTAGTAGAAATGGAGCAGTTAAACTAGTGGTGGAGACCAAAAAGGGGAAATTGGAACAACTAAATTCCTGCTAAAAAAATATGATAAAAAGAACTTGTCAATAAATGCCAAATTAAAGCATTATTGCACAGTAGTAAGACTACTTGTAATAATAATAACTATCTTGTATGGCATGAAAACTATAATAGTATAGAAAATTTACTACTTAAGAAGGCTACAGACTGAGATCAAATGAAGAGATATACTATAAAATTGAAGGCCTGGTAGTAATACAAAGGAATAGCTGATTAAAATTCTATGGAGGTATAGTCTAGGCTGTACAAGCATATTTTAAGTAAACCCTGAAGCTATAAAGATCAAGGTGGCTATGTTAAACAAAAGAAGAAAGAGCTAAAAATAATTCGACATTTTAGAAAAAGACTTTCTGGTTCTAGAAGAGTACAGAAAGAAAAATTTTGAATTAAAGGTTCCTGCTGGTAAAAAAAGGAGTACAATAGAAGAAAATTGACTGAAGAAAAGAGAGGCAAATAGTCTGAAAGGTTGAAGAACTTCTGAAAGAGAAAGAAGGAAACTATAAAATATATTTGTGTGGCCCTTGATGGCTTATCCACGTACAAAAAAAAAAAAAAAAAAATTGGTTTAGGTTATACGAAATGAGATACGATATGCACAAATTGATTTTTACTCTTAATTTATTTTTAAGATAACTGAAATAAAATATGTTTTATATTGTTTTGTTGCTGGAATCTGAAGCAATGAAGTAAAAGGCTTCACATATGTGATAAAATTTATGTAAGCTACTTTTCGTTTTTAAAGTATCTTTTTTTTTTTTTTTTTTATGGCNTTTAATGGCTTGTCAACTTTAGGTCATTATTTTTATATTATTAGAAGAGGGAAGATATTAAAGTATCTTTAAATACTGATAATTTGTTTATAATAAAAGACATATTTTAAAATTGATAAAAAAAAGAAATACAATAAAAATTAAATAAATATTTGTATAGAATATAAATATTTGTCTTCCCCTAACTGTTTTGTCAATCAGCTTCTACTTTTAGTCTTATTAGACCATCTTCGCTATAGATATTACTTTCAGAGTGTTACATCTCAATGTCCACTAGAGCTGAATAATGAATTAGTTGTGGGGAAGACAACTTGTTATTTCATCCTAATATGGCGACCATCAATCTGGCTTACGAAGATAAATAAACATTCAATCTTCAAGAATTGATAACTAAATTGCTTGAAAATAATCTAAAGAAAATAATGGTATTTGTTTTAGCTCTTCAATTTGGATTTTTTTTTTTTGTTCTGGATAATTAAAATTTTTTTAATTGTCTGTAATTAACTAAATGTTTTATTTACTTATTATGTTTTAAAAAAATGTATTCTTATTAGTATTCTATTTTTTTTTTTCAGTCCTGAATGTTATGTTATACAATTTAAACTCTTGAATCTAAAAAAAAAGGAAAATGTTTAGATATGAACTGTTACTTGTTCTTGTGACTACTTCTCTTGCTATTAAGGTAAATTCATTGCTATTTGTACATTTGAGATTTATGACTTTTAATATTTTTTTTAAATTTGGTATTTTAAATAACTTATTTAGAATTGTACTATTGTTTATTGTGTAGACTCCCCCAAATGAAGATTTCTACAGAGCTGCAGTAGTTGAGTATTCACCTATAAATACCAATGACTCCATTGTAGACAATGCTAAAGAGTATGCTTCAATCATCCAGATGGCAGGTCAAATGGTACTGAGTTATTACTTCTAATATTTTATTCATACTCTTAAGTAAAATCTAATGGCTTCAGGCCAATGACAAACTTTTCTTTGTACGAGTTTATATTACTATAGACAAACATTACCTGAGCAGAAATCTGTTGTAGAAATCTTAAGTACTAATATAAAGCAACTTTCGTACCGCCTTGCTAATTTATATATGGAAACTGATTTACGTCTAAACTTAGAGGGACTTTTTACTGTGAGAAAGGGGTAATATATTTAAAACTATGAATATAAATTCTACTTAATATTTTATATTGGGAAAATTCTGGAAAACCCAGGATTTTTTATTTTGACTTATGGGGGTACTAAAAAAAATAAAATAATTCCATTGAAAGCAAAAAATTTTCATGTTTCTTGATATATATGGTAGGATTTGAATGTGACGTCTAACAACATCTAGATAAATTCTGGCCATGACTGGTTTACTTTTACTCAGTGGATCCAGAAATATAGTGAAAAATCATCAAAAAAATATAAAAGAATATTTCATATAAATTTTTCATTTAATTCTTGCTGCTCTTTTAATTGAAGGATTCAGTAGATGAAGGTTATGAGTAATATTTTTCTCATTTTGACAAGGCTTAAGTCAAAAGTTTTGCATTTTTAAGTTTTTATAATAGTGTTTTTTTTTTTTTAGGAAAATAGATTAATTTTGATTTAAAAAATTAATTAATTATTATTAGATGTTTTTTTGTTCGGTCAAGGTAGATCCAAAAAAATACAAATTTTAAAAATGTGTATTTTTTAAATTATCTGCCTGTAGGCATGCCATATTTGACGTAGTAAGTCTAAGCTGTGCATTGTTTTGGCATGTAACAATGATATGACTGATGGAGTACCAGAATATTTATAGCAATTGCTTCTTATGGATGTTATAATGGCTTATTCTGGACATTATATTATCATGAATGATTTTTAAATAGCAATAAACAAAATGATTGAATCAGCTTTAAAAATAATTTTTTCCCAATTTTCTGACTCTATAGTGATTCATTTTGCAGGGTCAAACTGGTATATGGCCCTCTTCAGTTACATCTTAACAATAGACCTACAAAATTTTCATAAATTTCTGGTATTCGTCTTTGATTCTACTCTAAAATAGAAAGGTTATATAGAATTCAAGGCTAAAAATGTAAACTTGGCATAAACTTATTAAAGGCCATATAAGCTCTTTCAAATGGGGTGAAAATAAAGAAATATTGCTATCAATTTTTAATTTGTGACTCCATTCCAAGCTTGACTATGTCAGCACTATTTAAGCTGTGCTTGCAAGTCTTGGTTGAAAAAAAAAAGCCAAATATGCAAAAGTGGTCTAAGGATCTGCATTAGGGCATTCAAAACCATTAACTTATATTCTATTTATATAGAAAGCAAACAGTACAGCAAGGTGTAGTTTGATACTGAATGCAGTTGGTGAAACTTTTAGCACAGCAATATCTTCCAAGACAGTATGACTATGCATGGTTTAGACAGTGTTGTAATTGACTTTTTGTTTGTTCGCTCTAATATTTATTATATAATACAAATAACCCTGCCTTAAAAAAACAAGAAAAAATGAAAAATATTGTCTGGAAGAAATGGTAGTATAACTGGTCTAGAATTATAACACTTCTTGGGTTAATAAAGAGGTCCATCTGACCAGCTGCGTACAAGAGAGGGCTGATGAGAAAGGAGGAAGTTGTCCATACTTGCCTGTGAATTGGCCTCACTTGACTCACACATGAATATTGCTGCACACTTTGAAGAACTTTAACAGAGGATTATATACTGCTTGAATGTAGAAGCCTGAAAGCACTTTGAAATAAACATAACCTAAGAGGTTAACTAGAATAAATTATTTTTTCATATTTTTTTTAATTTCTAAAGGAATTTAGCTATGAATAAAATAAAATATAATGTTGAAATTCTTGCTTGCCAGTTGTCATAGAAATCAAGGAAGAATAAATAAAATAAAATAAATAAGGTTAATAGTTATTACTGAACTTCAGTTTTCACTCAAAATTAAATCAGTCTGAAGTGATGTCTATGTGTTAAGAAGATTTTCCTCTTTTTAGGTTTAATTTAGATAAACTCTTAAAAATTTAGATAAACCTGAAGGTATTTTCATTGAGCATTAAATAAATCTAACATACGTCACTAAAAATTTGATAACTCATGAGTGATGTTCACTTATAACATTAATATTGAGTGAACTCCTATCAGTATTAGTTGAATCTGTAATGTCGTCTACCATAAATGTAAAAAAAAATATAGAATGGTTTCACACTAAAATTTATAAATCTAGTGTGACTCTCACAACAAACAATCTGTGCTTCAAAGAAATGTCTTCCCTGCATTAAAAAAAATATTCAGTGATTTTTACTTCTAAATCATTGTAATTTAATAATTATTTTTTACTGGTTTTTTACATTCCTTGTAAAATTAATATTGTATCAAATATAATTAAACTACCATTTTTAAAAATAATCTTAAAATGTATTGAGAGGTATATTAGCCAATAGAATTATTTTAAATATATATTATTTCTTTATTCATATTAATTAAACTATAAAAATCATAAATTTATTTTTTATCTTGTGGCAAAATTTAACTATTTGCGTTGTTTTAATTTTATCTAAATTTTTGAGTACGACATGGAAACTGATATGATCCCAATGATTAGTGGGCCGACTAGTTAGATAAACTATTAAAATTCCGGATTCTGTATAATTAAAGCTACCTATTTGTAAAGGAAAATGCTATTTATTTATTTGTCAATTTGAAATAAAAATCAGTCTATTTATTGTCTATAATATTGGGATATTTTTGAATCTTCATCTCACCCAGTATTTTTATTTTGTTTCTCAGGNAAAGTTATAGTTATTGTCCATAAAAAAAAAAAAATTAAAAAAAAAAAAAAGTTGCTATTGAATTTTTATATTCATGTTCAAGACAGCAAAATTTTATTTTAAACCACTCTTTTAGCATATTTCTAGGTAGGAAATCAAGCTATTCAAATAACCATGGCAAAATTTTTGAAAAATTGAGGATGCTAGAGCATGTAGACAAGTATATATATGTATTTATGTAATATTGTGCCATTCTACTTTCAACTTAAATTTCCACATTTATTCTTATTTATATCAATCTTAATCTAACACAGGAAATCTGCTCAGATTATGCAGCTTCTGTATGACAGGCTTTTTTATAACTACATTTTACAGCCTTGATATGTAATTTAAAACTTTAGAAAAAATGACCTTGTTTTTATTTTGTTCTTTTGCCATCTTAGTAATTTATAGTCTCTGCATAATCGTATTTGTATTTAATGGTCACTTATACTGAATCATTATCTTTTTTTATTAGGCTCTGCAAATAATATCTCATGAGGCAAGGAATCAAAATGTTTATGTTACAATTAATGTTCATGAAGAATTCACATCCGACAAGACCTATCATTATAACACTAATGTTATATTCAACAGAACAGGTCATGTTATAGGAAGGTAAAGATTTTTCATCTTATTATTTCCCTGATTCTATAGTTAAGGTTATTATTTCTCTATAATAATGACTGTATAGAGAAATAATTACATTAAAATGATAATAATTTCTCTATAACCATTGTAAATATACAAAGGTTTAATATATATATCTATATANTTTATTTATAATATAGAAGCTTGTCCTGAGCCATGGGTGTTTAAAATAGGGTGGCAACCTGTAGATAGCCCCTTCCTCCATGACCCTAAGTGGTTGAATGGAAGGCTAACACGCAAAAAAAAAGCAATAAGTTTTTAGAGCTTCTTTCCACTACTCTCAGAATGAGTTGGTTAATGTCTGTAATTGGCCTAGAGTAGTGGTTTTAAGGAAGACATAATTTATATTTATTGATATTATTGGTGCTACAACAATTTTTATAGAACCTAAAATGTGTAAAATGTGATATTCTAATATTTATAATCTATAAAATGTTTTCCAAAACTCTTATTAAGGAAGTTATTTAGGAATAGAAGTGGGAGAGTTTGGCCGGCTCTCTCTTTATAATAAAGAAATCAAGTTCAGTATTTCAGCTTCTTTATACATGACATTTCTTGAGTTTGTTAATGACTGAAATAAAGCAAGGAGAAGGCATATTAAGAAATCACTAACATTTCCATTAGTATGTAGTAATATTATGATATTCATAATCTTAGTAAATATCTTACAATATTTTTCAAATATATATAATCTATATATTCATAATATAGTTCATAGACTATAGTAGGAAGAAAAATTTAATTTTCTAACATTAATGTTCTCTAAAATCCATAAGAAAAACCTATTTTAAATTCAATATTTAAGTCATTTTTTAAATTTATCATTTCAAGTTCATGAGATTATTTTACTGTGTTTGAAGCCAACCTGATTTTTAAAGTAACAAGATCATTCAAATTTGTGTAACCTCTAATTCTATTGGACTGATAATGAAGCAATTATTTATTTGTTCTAAGAAAATAACTTGTAGAATCACGCATTAAAACTCTAAATATTTGTTTTAATTTTCAAGTTTTACTGATTTTGTTCTTGTGAACAAGCATTTGCAAATTAACTAATGTCAATAAAACTTCTCAAATTCATTAAGCACTTGTGCCATAAACTAATTTTAAGCAATTTTATAAGAAGTATGATTGTGACAATGATTGAATTAAGGATTTCCTGCTTTTAATTGTAGAAAGTTGCTCCATTTGGCCCTTTTGAAGCACATTTATGTTATTTCTATAAAATTGTTTTAATTTTTTTTCTAGCTGTACAAACACAAGCAGGATGGGCACATGCTCTGGATGTTAACTTCTTAGCCTCGGGTGGAAATAAGGTGCTGACATCTAACACTGGCAGTGGGATATATGCTGGGAAGAAGGGCCCAGTGATCTACATCCAGGCTCAAAGGGACCAAACTAGTGTGCTCTTTGCAAAACTCATTAAGAAAGGCAGAAAGGGTAAGTTTCCTCCTGTTTTAATTTATTGTATAAATATTAAAAAGATTATTGTCTCTTCCCATGCATTTTTTAAATGTTTTATTTATTTATTAGAGAGACCTGATTTTGAGTTAAATTTTGTTATTAATGCAGATAATATTTATGACTTAAATTCAAGGCAATTATAAAAATTTGTTATTGTGATACTAGATTTCCTAATGCATAACATAACATATATATGTGAATATAATATTATATTGCTCAATATACATTATATCGCTTATATAACTTAACTTATCAAATTATCCTACACAAACATAATTCAATTTCACAAATACATGATAAAGAATAGAATGGATTTTTTGTTTGCAGAAATCTTAACATATATTAGACTAGACGTTGCTCACGTCATGTAAAACATGTAATAAATACTGGTGTATCATTATCAATAATACACGAATATTTAATAAAAAAAGTATAAAATTCATATACATAATATCATATACTTTTGGATGTATCATATTGCACAATGTGTGTATATATATATATTGCTTACCAAAATAGGTAATAGGTTATAAATTTCACTAAAATTTTCACAAGCACACATGTGTGTCAATGCCATTATGCTACAGCTTCCTGTAAATCATAGTGAAGTCTGGCTTTTAGCTTGAAAATGCAAAATAAAAACCCTGTTCATTATTGAGAAAAAAAATTGACCAATAGGAGTAGAATTACCTAAAATATTATGCCTGTTACATAAAAAAAGTTTTTTCTTTAAATATAATAATATTGTATTAGTTAAGAGTAGTGAAACTGAATATAGTTTTTTTTTCTAATTTATAAAAGAAGTTTTTCATTCATTTTACAATTTTTTCAGCAAAATTGTAAAATGAATGATTGGGAGTGGCATTTAACCTGAACCATAAATTTTAATTTAATGGCCTAGCAGAATCAAGCATGATTTAGTTTAAAGTAATGGAAGCCTACTAAGACAGATATATTTTAGGAGTGAATGAATTGATAGCCAAAAATGCTAATTTTTTTGCCTAAAAACAATTTAGTTGTTTTTCTTATTGAAAATAGGTGTTCTGCTTTTAAATATAAAATAAAAGGCTTAGTTTCTTATTGAGCAAAATTGAATGAATGGGAGTGGGAGATCAACTGAAATGAAAAGTGGGAGTAAAAATAAGTTGATTTTTTTGTTGCGGTGGGTGATAATTAGTTTGGAGTAATGAAACTCAACACAAATTTCTCTGACAAATAAAAAAGAAGAAAAGTACTTTATGAGTTACTCATTGAAACTGTACCGTTAGAAGTATAACAGTATAGAGGCTACTATTAGTTATCTTAATAAAATTTGGATTATGGCTTTTAAATGCAAACAAGAAAGTCAATTTTGGTATTGAATGAATATGAAAATATTTGCAAATTGAACGATTATTACGGGGATTACCTTAAATGTCCAGTGCAAATTTAAAAAAATATTAGATGCTCTTGTCATAATATTTAGTTGAATGCAATGAATAGCTTAACAAAGATTTGTTTTTTTAAAGAATAAATATTTAATTAGTTGTTCACGTAGGCCCTTTGCATTTCCTGTATAAAATTTAATGTGGGATTACATACCACAATTAATATCATTATATAATATCAAAATTGTATATTAAATGAAACCAAAAGTCATTTATTACCTATTAAAGGTATAGTCATGTAAAAATTGATCTAGCTATGAAACAAAAGATATTGTAGTGTTAGGTTTAGCATTAATGTTGATATCATTATTTTTTAGCTAATATAATATGAGGCTTCCCAGTCAAAGTTCTTCCATATCATCATTTTTCTCTGACTTGGTGGAATAGTGGCCTAACCACTTAGATGATGCTTTTCATTAACCCCAATTACTTTTATGGGACTTTCCTTCCTTTGAGGATGTACCTTATGATCCTTACTTCTATTGTAACTCTGAAGAAGGTCAGAGCATGATAAGTGAAAGCTTGGCTGTTGAAAATAAAGGGACAAGGTCCAAACTGAAAAAAGAAAATATGAATATTGTCTCAGACTGTGGAAGTCTTCGAGAACATCATAGTTTAACTTCAAATGAATGTTCATACTCTAATAAAGCAAAAACATACTATCTGCATAATTTATAATGCTTAAGTAAATATCCACACATCTGGCAACTTTTATTCATTTGTTCATAATTATAAAAATATAGTTGGTAGCTCACAACTATTGTTGGATAATCTACTTTTTATCCATAAGGAAAATTAACTGAAATTCAGTAAAACTAAAGAAATGCTTGAATTAAAATAACAATAAAAAATTTATTTTAAAATCAGTCTACATAATGCTACTAACTAATCTATAGAAATGCTAAACACTTTAAAAGAGCTACAAAATATTATATTTAACTTAGCCCTGTGATAACACCCTCATAGCTGGTGTAGAAGGATCTTGCATATTGATGAAGCATAGATTCTGGTAATTAAAATATTATTAGAATAGAATATAAATTTCAAGTAAAAAATTTCGCATTTTCACAAGCTTTTTTAAAATCTACCACTTTCATATTATATAAAGGAAAAAAGCTGAATATTCACTGAAGATTTTGACTAACTATGGGCGATGGAGATCTTTGTCCATTTTCCTGTTTTATTACGTCATTTATTTGCCTTAGGAAGCTGGTTCTGGAGCTGATTATTTAGGATACATTATGAGGTACTATGAGAAGAAAAGTAACAAAAGAGTAATTGAGAGAACTTTGAAATAATTGACTAAGTGGTTAGGCTGCTATGAGTATAAGGCCTTGCAAGGGGAAAACAAGCGAAGATTATTTTTGCATGATACTTCAATCATAATTTTCAATTTTAGTTTTTATTAATTGTTTTAATTTTTATAATCCAATATTAATTATGTAAATTAAAATAAAATCTCATTCTAGTTTCTATAACTATTTTTAATTTTAATCTTCAATTTGTTTACTTTTATATTTATGAAAATTTTGTTTCAGATACAGAAAATTCAACCTTTTTGCTGAGCCTTTGAATGTGACTGCTGAACCTGAATATGTATTTTTTGACTCAGATTTTGGAGTACGGTTTGGCACTTTCATCTGTTTTGATTTACTTTTTGGAAAGCCTGCTGTAGACCTGGTCAGGAAGTACAATGTTACTGATATTCTTTATCCTACATTCTGGTATTCAGGACTTCCTTTCTTCACAGGTAAAAAAACATTTAGTTAACATTAATGAAACATATATCATTATTTTTCATCGGATAGCTGATATATGATTTACCATTATTATTTTAAAAGATTAAAATCAGGATGCATGTAAAAAAAGTCCATTAGCTGAGTAGATAAAGCAAATATCACATTTGCTTTATCTACTCTACTAAATTATTATCATGAATAAATTATTAATCATGAACTTAAACAAAAGTAAAAGCAAAAAGGATTATTAGGAGAAATTTAATATTGCTGAAGAAAGTTCTGTGGGGAAGCGTTGAACCTTTCTAGTTATTTTCCTAAATATATTCCTTATTGTATTCCTTTCATGTTTAAAAAAATATAGAACCTAATTTAAAAAAACTGCATTTTATGCCAATTATGTTTAATACATTATTTTCTCATAAAATTAATAATAACAATGATATTGATGGTTTTTCAATTTAGTCTTCCCATAACCTTCCTTCCCTCTTCATCTTATTTCAGCCATTATCAAATATGGAAAAATTTGCAGAGGAAGAATTCTAAGTACAGAATGTTCTGTTTCTTTTTTAAAAGAAGGGAGCCTGTTCAACCTTCATAGTTAAATTTTTCAAATATTTGCAATTATTATATTACATTTATTTTTAAAAGTTATACAAGAAATGCAAAGGGTGCCTGAAAAAAAAAATTACTACCTCAGCCGGGAATGGAACCCGGATTCAATTCTCGGCTGAGGTAGTTAGATTTTTTTAATTGACAATGTTAACTTCTTCGAGTATAAGACGATATATTCATCTCACTTGGGGGTTTAGACTCAGGAAAAGTGCGGGGAGTTGGAGAGATTATCTAACCTGCCTTGGTGTTGTAGGGGTCAGCATACCTGGAAAGTAGGAGATTTGGGTTTGATTCCCGGCTGAGGTAGTAAGATTTTTTTTCAGGCTCCCTTTGCATTTTTTGTATAAAATTTAACATGGGATTACATTTCACAATTAATATCATGATTCAAATAAGAAATATGGAAAGAATGAGAGTAACAAATAGCCGACAATGTTAGTTCTTTCGAGTATAAGACAATATATGCGTCTTACTTGGGGATTTAGGCTCGATGTAAAGTGTGGAGAGTTGGAGAGATTATCTAACCTGTCTCGGTGATGTAGGGGTTGGCATACCTACCCGGAAAGTAGGAGACCCAGGTTCGATTTCCCTCTGAGGTAGTAAGATTTTTTTGAGGCTCCCTCCCTTTGCATTTCCTGTATAAAATTTAATGTGGGATTACATACCACAATTAATATCATTATTTAAAAGTTATATTCTATGAATACTAATGAAAGTATTATGACTTTAAATTTTGGGGTGATTCTAAATCTCCCTCCCTCTCAGCCATTTTCTACTGTTGAAGTTGATGAATTTGGTTTCGTTATTTTTTTTTTATATTGAGGACTCTGCTAGGGAGTGAAAACTTATGATTTTAAATAACCTGGTATTTATAAATTTTTCCTCAAGACAAGCAATCAATCTGTTTACTTTAGTCTCAAGACAGAGTACCCATCTTACTTAACTTTTTATGATAAAAATTTGGTATTTTCAAATTTTAAATAAAAGAATGTGTTTATATATTTGCATCTACAATTTAATATAAAAAAAAACTGTTTTTATTTATTTTTAACATGGTTTTATTTATTTTTAACAGAATGTAAGATGTAAATAAAGGTTATAAAAAAGGGGACGCCAGGCTAGCTCAGGGGATCCGTACGGGTCTCGCAATCCTGATGCCGCGGGTTCAAATCCCGCCCAGGTCAATCTTTTATTTATAATATAGAAGCTTGTCCTGAGCCATGGGTGTTTAAAATAGGGTGGCAACCTGTAGATAGCCCCTTCCTCCATGACCCTAAGTGGTTGAATGGAAGGCTAACACGCAAAAAAAAAGCAATAAGTTTTTAGAGCTTCTTTCCACTACTCTCAGAATGAGTTGGTTAATGTCTGTAATTGGCCTAGAGTAGTGGTTTTAAGGAAGACATAATTTATATTTATTGATATTATTGGTGCTACAACAATTTTTATAGAACCTAAAATGTGTAAAATGTGATATTCTAATATTTATAATCTATAAAATGTTTTCCAAAACTCTTATTAAGGAAGTTATTTAGGAATAGAAGTGGGAGAGTTTGGCCGGCTCTCTCTTTATAATAAAGAAATCAAGTTCAGTATTTCAGCTTCTTTATACATGACATTTCTTGAGTTTGTTAATGACTGAAATAAAGCAAGGAGAAGGCATATTAAGAAATCACTAACATTTCCATTAGTATGTAGTAATATTATGATATTCATAATCTTAGTAAATATCTTACAATATTTTTCAAATATATATAATCTATATATTCATAATATAGTTCATAGACTATAGTAGGAAGAAAAATTTAATTTTCTAACATTAATGTTCTCTAAAATCCATAAGAAAAACCTATTTTAAATTCAATATTTAAGTCATTTTTTAAATTTATCATTTCAAGTTCATGAGATTATTTTACTGTGTTTGAAGCCAACCTGATTTTTAAAGTAACAAGATCATTCAAATTTGTGTAACCTCTAATTCTATTGGACTGATAATGAAGCAATTATTTATTTGTTCTAAGAAAATAACTTGTAGAATCACGCATTAAAACTCTAAATATTTGTTTTAATTTTCAAGTTTTACTGATTTTGTTCTTGTGAACAAGCATTTGCAAATTAACTAATGTCAATAAAACTTCTCAAATTCATTAAGCACTTGTGCCATAAACTAATTTTAAGCAATTTTATAAGAAGTATGATTGTGACAATGATTGAATTAAGGATTTCCTGCTTTTAATTGTAGAAAGTTGCTCCATTTGGCCCTTTTGAAGCACATTTATGTTATTTCTATAAAATTGTTTTAATTTTTTTTCTAGCTGTACAAACACAAGCAGGATGGGCACATGCTCTGGATGTTAACTTCTTAGCCTCGGGTGGAAATAAGGTGCTGACATCTAACACTGGCAGTGGGATATATGCTGGGAAGAAGGGCCCAGTGATCTACATCCAGGCTCAAAGGGACCAAACTAGTGTGCTCTTTGCAAAACTCATTAAGAAAGGCAGAAAGGGTAAGTTTCCTCCTGTTTTAATTTATTGTATAAATATTAAAAAGATTATTGTCTCTTCCCATGCATTTTTTAAATGTTTTATTTATTTATTAGAGAGACCTGATTTTGAGTTAAATTTTGTTATTAATGCAGATAATATTTATGACTTAAATTCAAGGCAATTATAAAAATTTGTTATTGTGATACTAGATTTCCTAATGCATAACATAACATATATATGTGAATATAATATTATATTGCTCAATATACATTATATCGCTTATATAACTTAACTTATCAAATTATCCTACACAAACATAATTCAATTTCACAAATACATGATAAAGAATAGAATGGATTTTTTGTTTGCAGAAATCTTAACATATATTAGACTAGACGTTGCTCACGTCATGTAAAACATGTAATAAATACTGGTGTATCATTATCAATAATACACGAATATTTAATAAAAAAAGTATAAAATTCATATACATAATATCATATACTTTTGGATGTATCATATTGCACAATGTGTGTATATATATATATTGCTTACCAAAATAGGTAATAGGTTATAAATTTCACTAAAATTTTCACAAGCACACATGTGTGTCAATGCCATTATGCTACAGCTTCCTGTAAATCATAGTGAAGTCTGGCTTTTAGCTTGAAAATGCAAAATAAAAACCCTGTTCATTATTGAGAAAAAAAATTGACCAATAGGAGTAGAATTACCTAAAATATTATGCCTGTTACATAAAAAAAGTTTTTTCTTTAAATATAATAATATTGTATTAGTTAAGAGTAGTGAAACTGAATATAGTTTTTTTTTCTAATTTATAAAAGAAGTTTTTCATTCATTTTACAATTTTTTCAGCAAAATTGTAAAATGAATGATTGGGAGTGGCATTTAACCTGAACCATAAATTTTAATTTAATGGCCTAGCAGAATCAAGCATGATTTAGTTTAAAGTAATGGAAGCCTACTAAGACAGATATATTTTAGGAGTGAATGAATTGATAGCCAAAAATGCTAATTTTTTTGCCTAAAAACAATTTAGTTGTTTTTCTTATTGAAAATAGGTGTTCTGCTTTTAAATATAAAATAAAAGGCTTAGTTTCTTATTGAGCAAAATTGAATGAATGGGAGTGGGAGATCAACTGAAATGAAAAGTGGGAGTAAAAATAAGTTGATTTTTTTGTTGCGGTGGGTGATAATTAGTTTGGAGTAATGAAACTCAACACAAATTTCTCTGACAAATAAAAAAGAAGAAAAGTACTTTATGAGTTACTCATTGAAACTGTACCGTTAGAAGTATAACAGTATAGAGGCTACTATTAGTTATCTTAATAAAATTTGGATTATGGCTTTTAAATGCAAACAAGAAAGTCAATTTTGGTATTGAATGAATATGAAAATATTTGCAAATTGAACGATTATTACGGGGATTACCTTAAATGTCCAGTGCAAATTTAAAAAAATATTAGATGCTCTTGTCATAATATTTAGTTGAATGCAATGAATAGCTTAACAAAGATTTGTTTTTTTAAAGAATAAATATTTAATTAGTTGTTCACGTAGGCTTCGACGGTCGTCAGATGTATTTACCGTTTCTTCTTCCGGGTTCGACCTTTTCAGCCCTGAAGAAGCCATCACATGATGTGCGAAAGCTCGGCAAATAACAACAATTTGACTCGGTCCAACCCGGAAGAAGAAACGGTAAATATTTAATTAGTTGCACAGTGAAAAAGAACAATTAGATGTGGAGGTTTACCTGAACCAAAAATTTTAAATTTTATAAATATTATTTTTTTGTGGTATTTAATCCCACATAAATTTTACTAATTTTTAGTGCAAGGGAACAGAATAAAAAATCTAACTGTCCCAGCCAGGACTCGAACCTGGATCTCCTGCTATCCGGGCTCGACAATGTCAGCTCGTCCGAGCATAATGATGTATTCATCAGCCTCGACACTAGTGCGAGGAATTTAATAACTTTTCAGACTGGTCCCGGTATCATAATTGGTAAATGGCCCGGACAGCAGGAAATTCAGGTTCGAGTCCTGGCTGGGACAGTTAGACTTTTTATTCTGTTCCCTTGCACTAAAAATTAGCAAAAATTTTAAATCTTAATGAATTTTGGCATGGTGTTTTAATTGTTTAATGAAAGACTAAGTTCTTTATTGAGCAAAATTTAACAAATTGGAGGAGTATTACCTGGAATTCAAGTGCAAGTAAAAACATTTTTTATCAAAGAACATAATATTTAGAACAATAAAGCTGAACACAGATTTTTTTATTGATTAGATATATATTCTATAAGGTTGGGAATTGAATGGGGCGGTAAGTTTATGAACAAATATTCATCAGTTTTTGGAGTTTCTGAGTGAGAGACATTTTCACAATTAGTTTCACTTATCTTCTCGTTATTAGTATACATTACTAGTGTATTATTATTAATATTTAATTATTCTAAACTATTTACAATGTAAACATTTAATTTTCAGGCACTTCAACAGGTCACATCAGAAATATTAAAAAAATAGGGCCACTTGAGCATTTGCACTTGTGGGATGATCCAGTTGTTCACCATATGAAGAGCTCACTAATCACACCACAATCGTATAATTCTTCTACATTTAGGAAAGTAGTAAATCCTAAAGATTTGTCTGTTACCATTGTGTCACAGCATGAAATTAAGGAAACTATTTGCCACGGAAAGTTATGCTGTAGCTTCTCTGTGAATATGTTAGCCATATTCAAAACACAAAATGAGTCAAGCTCATACCCGTCTGTTAATCCATATCAATATAGACTAGCAGTGTTTGATGGTATCACAAAGTACAATTTGGTAAATGCAGGAGCTGAAGTGTGTGCCATCATCTCTTGCTTGAATGACTCAGTTCAAAGCTGTGGGAAAGAAATTGATAAGAAAATATCCTCTCTGAATTTTGAAACAAAGGAATTTGGTAGAATTTATCTTTACTCTACATTCTTTACTAATGTAGAAATTAAGACAGAAACTTTGGACAAAGAAACATTTTTGATGCCTTCCCTTCTTGAGCTGGCTGAATTTGAAGAAGTCTTCGGATCTCTGATGAATATTAGCCAGTTTTCATTTCACAGTGAGGGAAATACTGGTAATATCACATTTTTCTCTGATAGCCTTATAACGGGTGGGTTTTATGGAAGAGTGTTCTCTAGAGATGGAAAATCCTCTGCCAGTGTGCCTAGTTATTTCACTACAACTTTAATTATTTCAATTACTTTGGTTTTATTTTATATGTATTACCAGAAGATATAATTGAGTGACTGATAATAACGTAAACAAAATAATGTCCATAAATTAAAATTTCACTATTGGCAAAATTTGTATATCAGGAAAAAAAATTATTGAAAGCCCTCTAATATGATCAGAGATCAGAAAAATCTGCTATTAAGCATCATATTAAAACCACTTAAGGATAGACTTTATGGTCTATATCTTTCACAATTAAACATTCAGAAATTTTTTTTCCTAAGATAGGTGTTATATTATTGCAGTACACAGTCTGTCACAAAAATAATTTTTACTTAGGCAGAGATTTGTTGAAGGCTTAATGGTTGTAACTGGGTTAATCTCAGTTTCTATTTTCATTCATTTTTATCTTCCATACAGTCACTTAGTTTGCCATTATGCTACAGCTTCCTGTAAATCATAGTGAAGTCTGGCTTTTAGCTTGAAAATGCAAAATAAAAACCCTGTTCATTATTGAGAAAAAAAATTGACCAATAGGAGTAGAATTACNAAAAAAAAAAAAAAAAAAAAAAAAAAAAAAAAAAAAAAAAAAAAAAAAAAAAAAAGGATGAGTTCGCAATTTATTAAAATAGGACCAAAAAGATTGAGGATTACCTCAGTGAAGAAAAATGTTTTTGGCTACAGTGGGCATAATATTTATATTAAAGCAATGAAACTCAAAACAGATTTGTATGTCAAGAAAAAGAATATTTTTGGAGTTAATCAGAGAAATTGAGCCAAGAGGAGTGGGGTTTTACCTTAAACCTAAGCTTTAATTTTTCGATCTGTAAGCCAGAATTAGGTGATTTGCTAATCCAATTTGGTTTTTCAATGTGTCACTTATAATCTATTTTCAGTCTTTTTTCGTTTTCTTATTACATACATTTTAGGATTCGTTAGCTTGACGGACAAAAAAAAACCTCGTCTACTACTTTCACACTCTCTGTTACGTTAATATTGAACAATTCACTTTCATTTTAATCTTTTGAAATCTTTCTAATTGCTTTGGAAATGTGTAATATAAGGCGGCTTATATGGGACATTTCTTTCATGGTACTGGGTTTTAAGACGTACGCTTAAAACAGTTTAGCGATAACTTGTAGTTTATTTTCTTAGCATTTCTTGCAGTTGAAATAAATTTTCACAGATTAGGAGTACCCTTATCACATAAAGGGCAGATTTAGCCGTGTAAAGATACAAACCCGGTGTTCTTGAAGAGGGGAAGGAACTTAGTGTGCCACCGAAAATACCGTAGACTATTCGCCAGGGTTATTTCAGTCTTGGTCGCCAGGGGAGAAGACCTAGCGCCGTTGGGGCACGCTCCCACGAGGTGCAGACTCTCATATAGATGTCTCAATGCATCATCTGCTATAGATATCACAATACATGATCTGCTGTAGATACCGCAACACATGAACTGATATAGATATCTCAATACATGATCTGGTATGCATACCTCAATACATCATCTGATATAGATATCTTAATACATGATCTGGTATGTATATCTCAATACATCGTCTAATGTAGATATCTCAATACATGATCTGGTATGCATACCATGATCTGGTATGCATACATTATTAGATACCTCAATACATGACCTGATATAGATATCTCAATATATGATACGATACAGCCTCAATATATGATCTGGTATAATACCTCAATACATGATTTGATTAAGTACCAAGCAGAAAAAGTTAGTACCTTTATCTGTATTGTAAGAATTTTATGTTGAAATAGCTCTAATTAAAAATGTATATTATTCCTCTGGGAGATATTTGTAACACCTAAAAATAAATAAATGTTTTAAAAAATTATAAAACTAAAAAGTACTTGGACTATAACAAATAAAATTGTCTTTCTTTTATGAACATGTTCAAATTAGAGTTTGTTTTTTTTCTATTTTTCGTAAAGCTTATGCATATCTAAAGATATTATAATGACGATTAACAAACATGTTGATTTCTCTTCTAACATGTCAATATTTACTTATCAGTGCTAAAACTACACAAGGACATTTCACTCTCGAAACGATTTTATTTCAATTGAAGGGTATAAGAGGACACCATAATGGAGGAATTTATTTCTTGGCATGCTGCAGACATTTTACGATATACACAACATCAATACTAGAAAAATATATTCCCGAAATTCCGATGAAACATGTTCCATTTTGAAAACAAATATTTTTGGGTTGAAAAAACCAACAGACTTACTGACAGCCAAAAAAATCTAATTTCCTACTATTGTTTCCTTTTTTTTTTTTCTCCAACAATTAGAAACTATTGTTTCATCCATTTTGTGAATGCTCTAGGGGTTTCATAAGTATTGTTAAAAACTAGGGAGGTAGGTCGTGTGAGGACTAGAAAGGGAAAGGGAAGGGGCCAATTGAAGGATGACATCTGCTTCACTTTGTCAGGAAAGAGAAGTACGATTACTAAGAAATTCTATTTAGAACCTTCTAAGTCTGCTTAGTCATTTTCACGAAGTTACAAAAGCGGCTCGCCAGCGGCTCCAGAGTCAGTGATAAATTAGTGTTACTCAGTGGCAGATTCCGTGCCACAGAGCATCGGGCTGGTTGTAGTCTCTGTGGTGCCGCCAACAGTTAAGTAATAAGTGACAGTAATTTAATTTTACACCTCTTTTGTATTATACAATTGCTTTTGTCATGCTATTAATAACAAAAATATTAAGAAGACTGAATTAAAAAGTTAGTCTTCCTCTAACCCCTTCAGCCCCAGGCTTCGATCTACAAGGATCCATTGAGTAAGAAGACTCCCTCTGTAGCTTTTTTTAAAGCTTTAATCCTAAAAAAAATTCTAATTATTTATATATGTATTAATTTCTTAAAAATTTGGTTATATGTT
>KZ807205.1:436898-505016 GCA_000696205.2 Oncopeltus fasciatus | reverse complement strand
TAACTACTTTTTACTATAAATTAATATGTTTCATAATTAGAAAGCCTGGTAATAGCTGTGAGATAGTATTATTATATTATCTTTTAAAGAAAAATAATTATTTTGTAGCAAAAAGAAAATTAAGGCTGGAAACCAAATGTTCCAGCTCAGGAAAATCAATAGTCTGGCATTGCAAGGAAAATATGGTGCAATGTTTCCATTCCCTATTTATCCTAGCTTAAAGCAATTTCTCAATTTTGAATCCTTAAACCAAGAAAGATAAATGATACCTCAAGACTTAGTTTAACTCACAAAAAGTTAAAAATATACATTATACTATTAAAAAAAGAAAAAAAAAATTTAAGTGTTTTTAAAGAAATTTACTTCTACACACAAAATATCAACAAAAAAACACACATTTAAATAAATAATTATGGCAATAAAATTATAGTACTTACCAATCTCAACAATGATGTCCTTAGCTCCAATATCACTACATAGTCCTTGTTTTTCTTCTTTCTCTGCTTTCTTGGATTCATTAGGCTTGGTTGGCCTTATTGGTGATGGTGGTTCAGGCTCTTCTATTTCCTTACCAGAGTCTAGAGGTTTAAAGTCAGGTTCAGGGCTGGATTCAAACCTGTCTGGAGATTCGTCCCTCAGATTTTGATGTTTGGGGACAGGAGGGGGAATGGGAGATTCCTCTCGGCTAATTGTATTAGGAGAATAGTCTCCCCTAGCACCAACAAATTCCGCTAATTCATCATCTTTGTCTTCAGTCTGAATGGAGCCTCCATTAGTTTCTGATTTCAGGAAATCAGAAACCACTTGGTGGGGTTCAGGAGGAAGTGGTTTGTTAAAACCAAATGTTTCTTCCACTTTTAGGGGATCGGAAGATGGTTCTTCATGGAGCATTTCGGGGCTAGGGCTCTTCCGCAGAAGCTCATCTGCTGGATCGTTTCTTTCAGGGAAAGTAACATCAGTGACATTTTCACCTGAGGGCGATGTCAAAGTGCTTTCAAATTGAGGTTGTACAATTGGCTCACTCTTTTTATTGGACTCAAGTTCACCCTTGGCAAGGAGTTCAGGGTGACTGTTGAGAGAGGGTTCAAATTCACTATTAACAAGGGATTCGGGCTCATTTTTGCCATGGAGTTCAGGTTCACTCTTGACAGGGGGTTTAGGCTCACTCTTGATGGGAGGTTCAGGCTCATTCTTGACAGGGGGTTCAGGCTCACTCTTGACAGAAGTTTCAGGCTCAAACTTCACAGGGGGTTCAGGCTCATTCATGAGTAACGAAGCTTCATCTTTGATTAGAGCAGGTTCACTTAGAGGTCCCTGCTTAAAGGGAACAGATTCATTCTTTGGGGGTTCAGGATCTTTCTTTGGGGGTTCGGTTTCATTCACAAGACGTTCAGGAGCAGAATGAATAAGAGGGACATGCTCACTTTTGACCAAAGGTTCAGATTCGGCTATGACAGAGTCAGGAAGACCGTGTTGTTGTGGTTTGGCGGCAGTCTCCGATACGCCGACATCCAAATCAACGAGAAGATCCTTAGCCAAGTGGCTGTCAATGTTTTGCGACAATTCCGATGCCATTGTTCAGAACGAATGCGGTAGATCAGTTGGTAAGAAGAGCCGGGCCGGCGTCTTGAATTGCTTAGTGGGCCGGTGCGGACTGGGCCCTGCTGACAGCTAGAGATGAGATCACCACCTCCCCTCCCTGCCCCTCCAACCCCCACCCTTCCACCTCGTGTCTCCACTCTAATTACCTTAACACCTCATTCTCTGATAAAATTGTAGTATTAGTATTTGTCTAGATGTTTTATCTTTGATAAAAGGACAGTGTAGAGTTTTTCGTTTTCCATTCGAATTATAATATTCGTCAAGTTGGGGAGAATAGTGGAGCTGAACCGGCTCAAAATTTGACCCAAAAATTACTCCTTTCGTTTTTTTGAAATGAAAAGTAATAAAGTTCGTAAAAAGAAATGGAAGGAAGATGAAAATGTCATTTTAAATGGAGGAATAACAGAGTGTAATTCTAACATAACCAAAACTGATACAGCTAACCACAGCGATGTAAGTGAAAATATCTTAGTCATTATATTACAAAAATCATCAAATTGTTACAAGAAAAATCGGTTAAAGACCAGACTTTGAAATCTCAGATTAGTAATTTTAACTGATTATTGTTAGAAACATCTTTTTTATTTATAACCTTACTTATATGGCTCTGTAATTAATTATATTTATTTACTTTGTGTTTTACTTTCTTCGTATTTTTCAGATCAGTCTTCAGAATGGGAAAGGGCAGAAGGAAAGAGTTTCGAAAGAGTCATTCGAACAGGTCCCTATCCATACAGCACTTATGACATATCTGGGTTTCTACATTCTCATGTTTTTGGGTTATATAAACCAATTGTTTTTTGTTCCTGCAGTTGCTACTGAAAAAAACAGAGATGTAAGTAAGAACAGATTTAAGATTCAGAAATTGGTATGTTTTATTTGAGCATTTCTCAAAGGGGAAAAAGTTGAAGGGAATCTTGCTAATTCATATAAATGTAGATTATGGAATTACATCATTTCCTGTGAATATTGGTAGTACTTAATGAAGTTTTAAGAGGTTATTTTCTTTAAACACATTTATGCCAATCTTCAGACTTCTATTATGTCCATTTACTTTTTGGGGAGTGACAAGATAATAAATGTATTAATTTTGTTTCATGTAAAAGAAAATTAGATAGGTAAGGCCTTTCTTTTAAGTTCATATTATATTTTTTGAATAGATGCTATCTTCTGATTTGCATCTTCTGGGGGTCATTTAAGAGATTATTTACAATTATAAATGTAGTAATCTGAATAAGATTTAATTGCTGTATCTGCCTACACCTTCTATAATTACCTACTTCAAAGTGCTAAGAGAGAATTTGTTGTTTAAGTATTTATAAACAAATAAATCTGCAGATCATTTTATAATTTTATGCAATTAATTAAGAATGCAAATTAAAGAGTGTGCATTACTAAAAAAACTTTCCCTTTGATTTTCTATGGATGTTAATATTATATAGGAATAAGAGCTTGTTAATATAATGATAAAAAGCAAAAACCTGGGCATTGTTCTGATGAACTATGTGTTAGTGGACTACTTTAAACAATATATTAGTCAGAAGGGTCCTTTACCTTTTTAAAACTTCCTTAAATTTCCCTATTAATCCTTCGATTTTAGAGTTTATCTGTTTATTTTCTGTGTGGATGGTTTAACTCTTTAAAATAAGGCCAATAAGTGGCCCTTCTTGTTGAAAAATAAATTACAAGTTTTTCCTATTTTTTTTTAAAAGCTATAATCTTTTGTTGATTAATTTCATATTAATGCACCAATTGTCTAAATCCTGCTTAATAATAGAGAATATTCGGTAAGGTGATAAGGCTGTTCAGGTTGGTCTCATGATGCATCTTTTGAAAAATATTTTTGATTATTCCTCGATTCTATTTAAGAGAAGGTAAAAATTTAGTCTTCAAAATTTTTACATGTAGGTGTGTATATATATATATATATGCGTGACAAAGGAAAAACTGACTAATAGGAGTACGGGTTTATCTGAAATGTCAATTGTGAATCACGATATCTAGAATATTTATTTATTCTCAAATAAAATATTCTAAGAGGCTAACGCTAAATTAAATAAATAGTAATTTGCACCGTAAATTTTAACTTTAGAGTTTATAAGCCAAAATTATTTGTTTTGAGTTTAATGGTTTTGAGTTTGTTAATTTGCAAAAATCGGTAGAGAAGAAGGAAGGGGGAAATTTCATGAAAGGTCAAGTTAAAAGATGACATGAAAAAACACAAATATTCATCAAATAAATACGGAGGAATTTNTAAAATAAAATAAATAAATAATAATAATTGCCATCTTTTAATGAATAAAAAATATTAATTGGGTATTATTTGTTTATTGATCTCAACATTTTGGTTTAAGCCATATTCAGTGATGAAATCATATAATAATAATGCGTGTTTGTAATATAAAAATGAAACTATAAATATAAGAAAAAGAAGAATATTAGAATACAATATAATTAAATGCTATTTAATTTCAATAAAAATTTGATAAACAATTACCTTTGTATATGCTTAATATAAACCTTAAATTTTATAAATTTTCCTTGTATTCTATATTGTTTGTACATATCTGATGCAATATATACTTTGCTAATCTACATTTATTTACATTTACAACATTAAATGATATCCTATGAAACAATCCAAAACCATGCTAGCAATCCCTTTTTCATGATGTTTATTTACAGAAGGTAAGACAGGTATTTTAATCTATAATACCTTTAAGTCATTCTTCTCCCCCAAAATTTTTTTCCCCTATTGCCTAATTTTAGTAACATGCAAGTTGTTATAACGATAACAAAACATTTCAGGGAATAAAACCCTAACATGTTTGCTGATATTGTCTGGTAAGAAAAAATTTTTTAGGACTTCTGTTGTTTTCAATTTGTGTGTAAAAGTCATATGGGAATGGAATTCCTCTGGCGACTTTTACACTCTCTGTCATATAAATTTCATAGTCTAAATTATGTCATAAATCTATGATACAGTATTGTTGTACTTACATTTTACCATGGCTTTTGCAAGTAAAAGCAATAAAGTAATCAACCAGAAATTAATAGTTATATTTGAGGAACTAGCTACCTTATATTTAAAATAATTTGTTTTCCCAAAAACTTAAAAAAAAAAAAAAAAAAAAAAAAATTATGTTTGAAATGTTTACAATTCGGTAATACAACTAGTTCCAAAAGAATGAATAGTTTTTCAAAATGTATGAACCTCGGATTTTTGTTCTAAGATGAGAAGGAATGCTTCCTTTGGTACTCAGACTAATGACTAAATTTCTTATTTTGATGGTATCTGTTACATTTTATTTATTATGTAATTATCTATCAATAATTTCATATACTTTTTTACAGGGATATCCTCCTCTTTATGACAGATTTGAAAGGTTTTATTTGCGCTATGTATTCAGGAGGGTGAAGGACTGCTGGGATCGCCCTATTACAAGTGTACCTGGAGCAGTAGTTACTGTCAAGGAGAGGGTTTCAGATGATTACTGGTGGACATCCAGGTGAGATAACCTTTTTGCATAGTATATGCTTTTATGTATAAATTTTGTTTCATAAAGAAGTATGTTGTGCACACTTTTCATTGTGCCTGTCATTGCTCTACAGGCTGCAATTTTCAGTTTTTCTTAACGAAATTTGCCTTTTAGCTTTTAAATGCAAGTTTATTATTAAGCAGAATTGGACCTATAGGAGTATCAAGGGGGGGGGGAAGAAATAGTTATTTTGATAAAGTGAGTTTAATATTTACTTTAAAAAAATTAAACTCATGTATATTGGAAAAAAAAAATATCAAGTTATACAGCAAAATTCAACTTTAAGTTGACTAAGGTTTTAAAGTTAACTTTAATGCTATATACCTTTTTTATTGTTAAGTTTAAGTATAAACTAAGACTTTTAAATAATAAAATTTCAATTATTTTATCACTCTTAGGTAAATCCTATTTTGTATTATAGGATGTATTTTAAATTGAAAGTTTTAAAATTATTTATTGTAATGGTAATTGAAGTAAATTTTTTAAGTTAGTATTTAATAATAATACTTATAACTTACCCTGAGTTTAATTAAGTTTGAAAAACAATTTAAAAGAAATTATAACCAAATTATTTTGTGGATTAAAACTTTTTTTTTTTATTGAAATGTAGAATTTCAATGATTAGAGAACAAAAATGCATAATAATATTAAAATGCACTTGTCAAGATTCCATATTATTCACCAGTAATTCATTGATAATTTTTATTAGTGACCCAGACAACAGGGGGGAGCAAACATAATAATTTGTCATTAATTAATTTTTAAATCTTTCACTCTACTAGTTTCTTGCTCTTTATTACCATCTCTACAGAGGTTTAACTTGGTGTTAGCATGCCCACTGTTGCTTATATGGTTTGATCCTATTTTATTTTAGCTAAAGCTGCCTTGCTAACAATGGCGTTAAAATAGATTAAAGCTCCTGAAGTTATGCCAATAACACCCATGAAGCTAGTAGGGAGAAAAAGTAATAAATAAATTATTTAAGGAAAATCTTTTTAATTTTTTTCACATCCTGTTAACTGGATAACTATTTTTAATATTATGTCTTATTTATTTTTAAAAAATGATGTCCGAAAGAGCATAGCTCCTTTAAAAATTTTAATTAAACCATTTATTTAATTCATGTTCATGTTTTTTTATTCATTAGTGAAATAAATTATATAATCATGATTTTATTCAGTTTCACATTTTTAAAATATAACTTGTGGGCACAAAAGAGCAAAGCCATTATTATATTTTGAATTACAGGTATTCTGCTTGCTATATTTCGGTCTTGATTTCTTAATAATTTATTCTTTGATTTTGTTTTTCTTTACCTTAAATATAAATTATGGTACCTAAAATCATTTCATTGAAATTTTGATGTATTGCGTTTCATTGTATTAAGTAATTCAATTAATGTATTAATTAATTACTCATTAATTAATGTGTATTAATGTTCATTGTATTATATAATTTTATTATGACTATGCTGGTAAAGATAAAAGTAGAAAAGTATTATTTATTGTCATTTTTGTCATACCTGGAATCTATTCCCTATATTTAAAATTAAATAAATTTTGTAAAATTTAAAGTATGGTTACCTCTCAACCAAGGTAAAGTATGGTTCAAGCTTTTGTTATCTACCAAGATTGGATCCTTTGACCAGTTGATATGAGAGTTTCAAATTGAATGAAACATGTGTGAAAAATGTTGACATTCTAAGTTCTGTCAGTATTTATTTAGTATCTTCCAAACTTTTTTCAATTCTCGAGTGACTCATGTTGAGTTTTATTCTATTCAATTTTAGTGCAGTGATTAGTACTGCATATTCATTGATTTAAATAGCAATAGAGCTACCTAGTTTTTTTTTTACTAATAGTACAAGTACAAAATGCTTTGTTTTCTGCATGATTTGTTCTATATTTTTAGTATTTTTAATGTTTTCTAGTAATTTATGTTATTATGTAGGGTTTTTTATGCAGATTGGAAGATTATATATTGAATAAGAAGCACATTAAAGCAAAAACACTTAAGAGCTGACAAAAAAATGGTGTGCCAATAAACCATTTAAATTGTTCAGGATCTTGGATGTTACATCGGTACTATTCATCTAGGTTCAAAACTTTATGAAGGGCATGATGAAAATCTTATTCACATATAGCAGGCTTTAGATTTTATCTATGATCTAATACAATTTACAAATATGATTTATTCTTTAGTTGAGGAAGTATATCCAACATTACTCTGATCTACATTTTTTATTAGCTTAAATTTTTTACAGGTTCACTGGGCAGGAGATTCCCTGTCTCAACCTTGGTTCATACAATTACCTGGGATTTGCTCAGTCTACAGGACCATGTGCTGATCATGCTGTGGCAGCCATCAAGGAGTTTGGATGGGCTACATGCTCCAGCAGACATGAAATTGGTATGTATTGTGATATTATTTCTTTAAGGTCCTCTTGTTTTTCCCATTCTATGAACAAATAATATTCAAGAGAGTTGGGTTTACTGAAAGGATACATTTGGTCTTGCACTGTGGTGAGTTCAAGTCCTTATCAGGTGGACCCAGTGGTATGGGTCTTTAGGATAGTTTGACTACTTGAAAATCTATCTCTCCCTATCTCTCTCTCTCTCTCTGTCTATGTGAACCACATTTATGAAAAAAATTATTTTTTTCTTTTCCATACCATTCTTATAAACTGGTAAAATAACAATTATGAGGTCAAATAGAGATAATCAGATATTTTAAAAGAGAATTAATAAAAATATAAAAAAAACTAGAAATTTGTCTAATGCTAATATTAATTACATTTTATATTTACTCAATGTGTAAACAAAAAATAAAAATAAAATAAGTTCTGTATATATATAAAAAAAAAAGAATCATACTTATTATTGAAGAAAAACTGTTGATCATTCTTATTAAACAATGATGAAGCCCTTATACCTATATTTTACTGCCTAGTTTTATATAAAAGATTCAAGTAAAAGATAAAAAATTAGAAATAAAATTATTTTGTATTCTGAGTCTGGTTAAGTAAAATGATAGCATTTCGCAACCAGCTTTAATAATACAAAACACTTTATATTTCTACTAATATACTGTGATAGCAACTAGGCTATGGGTAAATATTACTGTAATAAATCTTATTTGCAAGATTTAATTATGTGATCAGAGTTTGAAAGACTATTGGGTACATACCCAGTATGTTTATTCTAAATTTAATTGGTTCATCTTACCTTTTATATACCTCCTTCTGTTCCTAGGGATATTTTAGAACCATTTGTAACAAAGCTCTGTTTTGATCATTTTACTCTAATAGTTACTTTTTAACTAATTTTATTTAGCTATTGAACATAAATTTCAAAATATCTATCCAATTTTAATTTGTAGGTTGTGTGAAAAACTTTAATTGTATGCTTAAATAAAATCTCTGACTGTTAAGGAGATAAATTCAGTTTATAGCACAAGTATTTATAAGTGTTTAAGTCAGGGTTTAGAGTGAAGAGACACTCCAATCATTGCTTTTTCTCCAAGAGTATGACTGATTTGAATCACTGAATGCTATCATACTTAAGTAGCATAATAATCCTAGTTTTTATTAACATATGCAATCAAATGGCAGGAGAAGGAATTAATTCACAAGGTTTGTCCTACCACCCTTTGGCATTCTAAGGAGAGTGTATTGCTTAGATAACACGGGAACAATTTGAAACTCAATTTCTGTTGAGTTAGATTTTTTTTAGCTTGAGCTGGCCATCTTTCATCATCTTAGGGCATTGAACAGTGTGAATGAGTTTCTTTTAAAAAATTTCCTATAGGAAACATAGACATTAAGGTTGTTACACTTATAAGGTTTTCAAAATGTTTCTTCGCATTAACATTACTTTGTGAAAATTCAATAATGAGTATAATTAAATGACTTAGTGTGACTTTATTACTAAAGATTAGTACATTACTCTGCTAAAAGTAATTTTTTTTTTTTTTTTGCATTGTCACACTATGGATTGTATGGAAAACAAATTCTATTTACAAATTCTATTCAATAATTATTCTCAATAAAAATTATATTCTATTTCTTATGTTTTATTAAGTAAGTTTAATTAGATTATCCAATAGTACTATATTATCTGATTTAGGTACAACATTAAAGGAAAAAGAGTTAGAGAAGTTAACAGCCCAATTTCTTGGAGTTGAAGCTGCTATTATATTTGGAATGGGCTTTGCTACAAATGCCCTTAACCTTCCTACTATTCTTAGTGAGGGCTGCCTTGTAATGAGTGATGAGAAGAATCATGCTTCTTTGATACTTGGCCTCAGACTCTCCAAAGCAACTATTCGAGTCTTCAAACATAATAGTTAGTCCTTTATATTGTTATTTCTTTGTTTAATCACTTATTTTTGTACCTTCTTTAATATTATTATATGTTTTTTATTAAGAAAAGCCTAAATTCTTGCCAATTGGTTTCTGACTCTATTTTTAATCTCTACTATAGTCAACGAATACATTATTTTAAACTATTTTGATGGTCTAATATTTTGTTGTTTATGTCATATTTGTTTCATATATGCCACTAACTAGTTTTCTTTTAACCTAGTTTTTTAATTTTTCTCAGTAACATTAAATTTTAAAGAAGAAAAAGTAACAAGTTATTTTAGTTTATAGATAGATTTTTCTTGACCAATATTAATCACATTATTAATTGATATTAATAATCAGAGATTACCTATTATTTTGGAAATTAAATATTTTTTCACACACAATTACTCAAATTCATGAGAAATAAGAGGTTCATAAAATATACTTAAGCCTTAAACTGATTTTTTTATGCATATTTTTCACCCTACTGCATTTTTCTATTGGCATTGTATTACTGACAGAAACACGACTAACTAAAAAGGCTATCACACTTATAGGACAGACCATCCTCACAGGTGAGCTCATGGTGGAACTGCTCTTCTTATCAAGAAATCGAATACCCATAATATTTTACCCTCCACTCCCTCAGAGTCCCATAAATTCACAACAATGTATTTTTCTACATCCACTGCTCATATCACACCCAGCAGCCTATCCTTTACCATTAATCTTTAGCAAAGTATATGGATGGCTAATATCAAACCAAAATTTGCAAAGCACTCTTTTAAGTCCTCAAACTACTCCCATATTCGCTTAAAAAGCTTATCGTAGCGAAATGTTGCTCAAGAGTATTCTTCCAAAAATAAAGATTTCAATCGTCTTTCCCGGATGGTAAAATAAAAATTATGTGCTTTATAAAATGAGCTCTTTAATGCCTATCTGTCTACCCTCTCAGCAGGAGACAAATCACTATGGATTGCTACTTGCAGAATCCTTTAGAGCCATGAAGTTTCTATTTCTTGTGCAGAGGAGATAGTTCCTGGGCCTCTTCTGACAAAGACAAGGTTGAAATTTTTGCCCTGCACCTCAAGCAAACATTTACTCCTCATTTAGATCCTTAAAAACTGTCCAATGCCATGGAGACTGAGGAGTCTGAACATGCCATTCAAGGTAGTAACACCTGAGGTCAAGTAAATAATCTCTCATCCACCTAAGTGGACAGCACAAAGAGTATTTTCCAGATGTTTTTTGATATTTCTTAGTCATTCTGTAGAATCCGGCTTTGTGGTTTTTGTTTAAACTGAAATCCATACTTCCTAGTAACATTTACTTGGCCCTAAAGTCTTACTTATCCAAACACTTCTTTAGGGTTTAGCAAAGTTTAGATTACTCCGATTTTCACCAAGTTGAAGCAGGATTTCCACAAAGTTGTGAGCTTCAACCTATCCTATTCATTCAGTACACTGCTGACATCTCTACCCATTCAAGTACCTCTTAGCTCTATTTGCAGGCAAAAACTGCTATCTAAAAACAATCTATAAGCTCATCTCGAAATCGAGAATAAAAATCAATGAAGCAAAATATGCTCAAGTTAATTTATAATTGCAGAAGAAAAACTTTCCTAAAATTGTGAAATTTAACAACTTTCCTTTACCACTCTCAAATTCCGTTTTTTACCTGGGTTCTATTTTGACCCACGACTCACATACTAAAATTAAGAGACAAGAACTCAGTCGACTAAAAGGACTTCTATACAGGCTCATGAATAGGAACTCCAATCATACAATAGAAAACAAACTGACGCTCTGTAGGACTTTACTAAGGCCAATATGATATAGAAATATGGAGTGCTGCCAAGCCTTTTAAAATCCATAGAATTCAGCCTTTCAATCCAAAACCCTCACAATAATAGCTGATGCTCAGTATTACATATCTAATTTACCAGCCAAAAGTGTGTCAAGATGAGTTCTTATGTATCAAGATGAGAAGATGAGTTCTTATTTAATCCAATTTAAATTTTGAACACATTTTTCTGGTGCCCCAAATACATTAATGATGTTGTAAATTGTACTTTAGTGCTTTTGATTAAGATTATTTGTTGTATGAGGTCAAATAAAAGATATCCTTGCCTTATAAACAACAATCTTAATGGGGATGATAGTTCTCTCTACATATTTCTTCTATCATTACTCATCATGGCATTGATAGAGGCTGGACATGCCATGCAATATGGGCATGAAATACAGCTAAAGTCAAGGTTTTTCACATTCAACCATGCCACTGACTGCTAAAAATTGCATGCCACTGAATGAAACAAATGACATTTACTTAGTTTGATCATGTGGTATTTTCTATAGAAAAGTTATTAATATTTATAATAAAATATTAGTAGTAAAGAACCAAGAATTATAATTTCAATTTCAACATTATGTCAAGTAAGCATCAAAATACAATTCTTTCTTTTCAAGACTTATTTATTACTTTTATATCTCTTACCAAACCTCCACTATGGTATCTACTTATTGAACCCAATAGTACTCTTCACACCTGTCAAAGTTGCTTTTACAAGTCAGAATTATTAACTATTTGAACATTTACCTAATTTTATTCATTTTGCATGGGTTTTACAATAACCAAATATTTCTAAATTATTCTAATTCTACATATTTTTAAATTTAAAACAAGGAAGTAATGCATGGCCATCTCCTCACAGAATCTTAATGCTCACATGCAGCGTTAATAATAAAGTTACTTTCACTATTTGGGCTGTTAGTTGTGTGAGTGCAAATGGACAATGCAACGTTTATTTCATCTTAAGTATTTTTTTATTGCACAATAAATTCCTGTAAGGAACTCGACCTACTGATATTAGTCCCAAGGCGCGATCTTTGGAAAATTTATTTGATTCTTGGTGATTCTTAAGAGAAGCTAAAAATTGGCTCATATAAATCAATTAATGCAAGGGAATAGAATAAAAAATCTAACTGTCCCAGAAAGTTTTAAAAATATTTTTTTATTTTTTAATCTATTCCCTTGCATTAATTAATTTAAATTTACATGGGATTAAAAACCACAAATAACATTAATATTTCTAAAAATATGGCTCCTATATTAATTTTCTACCTTTCAATTATGAATGTGAGTACTCAAATCAATAGCATACGGATACAGGAGATTATTATCTTATTTTAATAAATCCAATCTACAATAAACAATTTATCTAGACTACTATATTTATGAATACTTTCATTATGTGAATATTATCTTTATCAGATTACTCATGCTAAGTTTGGATAAGCGGCTTCTCTATAGTTCTTACTTAGGTGAAGCTAAAAATATAATTTTTCAAAATTTTACATATACACACAACGCATGTAATTAAATGTATACATTAAAAATTAATTATACATGTATATATTTGTTTGTGTGTGGCCCATAGGTTGCTGGGTTGTTTAATTTTATTATTTTTTCTCAAGATTAATGTGTGTTAATTTCTAAACTTACTTGAAGAAAATGAATAAAATTAGACAACTCAGCAATCTATGGGCCACACATCACACATATATAAATATGTGTGTATATATGTATATATATTTATTTATTTATTTATATTGTTCAATTTTATGAAATAGCATTTTAAACTTTTTTCTTGTATTATAAGATGAATGAGTGTCGAGTTTTATTGTATTAAAATTATTATTATGCATTCATTTAAAACAAAAATAACTTCACGTGATTTAGTCCTATCTTTTACCTTTCTATTTTTTGTGTGAGAGCTTAAATCTGCCATCAATATAACTAGTTAGGTTGTAAAAAGACCATCTAATGTTTTGAGACAAATGTATTCTATTGAGGAAGCAATTTTAGCTTTTAAAAACTATGCTAATATCAAAAAGATTCAAGACTTTTCCCCTTCACCTCTCTCACAAGAATTTTGGGGTTCACTGAAAGTGTGCCAAGTTTGTATTGTTTTCGTGTATTGTCTTGGTTTTAAACCTCTTCAAAATGAGGTATATCATCCTAGATGATCAAGAATGTCTTAAACTAAATGTGGAATTGTTCTGCCAATGCTGTTATTCCAGATATGAAGCACCTAGAGAAGCTCTTAAGGGAAGCTATACTGTATGGGCAGCCTAAAACAGAGAAGCCTTGGAAGAAAATAGTGATAGTGGCAGAGGGTGTTTATAGCATGGAGGGCTCCATTGTTAACCTCCCACAACTAGTGGTTTTGAAAAAAAAATATAAGGTATATTACTTCTTTCGCTAATCTTTTTTCATTTATATATTTATTTTTTCCATTTATGGTAGATTTTGTGAATCACACCAAAATATAAGGTCAGTTGAACTGACTAATATTCCTGCCAGGACATTAATAGTTCCTTTTTAGAAACAGAGTAAATTATACTGTAGTCCTCCTATTAGTGTAATTTGGAACCAAATAGTAGGCATCATCTATTACCTAAGTGAAGCCGGTTAGATCAAGTCTGGAAAACAAAATTATTATTAAACTTTTATTTATTTATTACATTCTGTTAAGTAAAAAAATTTTCTAATTTGATCACAATGAAGTTAAAATGACATTCAATGTCAATCACATGAGGAGAGAAGGTGACCAATGACACCACTCTCAAATTATTTACAGAATATGTTCCCAGGAGGTCACGGGGCCTCTTCGTTTGAGTCGACGGGGAGGGTTGTAGGGGTTGGAGCTGGTCTGTGCTAGTGGATTAGGATGGTATGGCAGTTTACTGTAGAAAAGGGTGCAGCGGGAAGAAATAAAGTCTTGAACAAAAGGGATATGAAGATCGTGGTGAAGAGATGAATTGGATACTTAATATGGAGCATTTGTAATTATACTCAGGGTTTTAGATTGAAAGGACTGGATTCTTTGGATGTTGGAAGGCTTAGCGTCACCCCAGATTTCTACTCCGTAAGTTCAGATAGGTCGTAATAAGATTTTGTAGAGGGTCAGTTTGTTTTCTATCGTAAGATTGGAGTTCTTATTCATGAGTCTGTATAAAAATCCCCATGTAAGCCGTGAGTCAAGATGAAACCCAAGGTAACAATCAGAATTTGAATGTGATAAAGGAATATTGTTAAATTTCACAATTTCTGGGAAGTCTTTTTTCCGCAATTGGAAATTAACTTGAACGTATTTTTCTTCATTGATTTTTATTCTCCATTTTCCTCACCATTGTTTTTCGAGGTGATCTTGTAGGTTTTTAGAAGCAGTTTTAGGATCGGGATGGGAGGATAGGATAGTTTTGTCGTCCGCAAATAGAGCTAAGAGGGAACTTGGATGGTTAGGGATGTCAGAAGTGTACAGGATAAATAGGATAGGTCCAAGCTCACTACCTTAAGGAACTCCTGCTTCCACTTGGTAGAAATTGGAGTAATCTAATCCTTGCTGAACCCGAAATAAACGGTTGGATAGTGTTACTAGAAAGTATGGATTTCAGTTTAAACAGAAGATCACTGTGCCAGACTCTATCAAATGCTTGGGAAACATCCAAAATAGCTCCTGGGCAGTACTCTTTGCGCTCAAGGGAAGAGGCAATGTAGTCTACGACACCAAAAACTTGCTGGACAGTAATTCTACTGAAGCCTTACTTCTGAAGCCGAACTGATGATTTGGGAGGATATTGAAGGGTTCAATGGAAGGCATCATTTGTTTTAACAGTATTTTTTCAAAAACCTTTGACTTAAAGGGCGATAGGATGAGGGGTTATATGGTGATTTTCCAGGTTTGGAAATAGCATTATATATTCCAGAGGAGAGTGAAGTGAGTAGTTCTGAATATGAAATTATAAATGTAGGTCAAGAATACAATTGTCTTCTTGGGAAGATTATGGAGAATTTGGCTGGTGATTAAATCATATCCGGGTGATTTGAGCTTAGGCAGATGAGAGATTATATGCTTGACCTCAGAAGGTGTTGCTGCCTTGAATGGCAAGGACATAGGTAATGGCATGTCCAGGAACTCCTCAGTCTCCGCGGTATTGGACAGGTCTAAGGGATCTGAGTGAGGAGTAAATGTTTGCTTGAGGTGCTGGGCAAACATTTCGGCCTTGTCTTAGAAGAGGCCCAGGAACCATCTCCTCGATGTAATGGAGTGAAAGCTTCATGGCTCTTAAGGATTCTGCAAGTAGCAATCCAAAGGGTTTGTCTCCTGCTGAGAGGGTAGACAGATAGGCATTAGGGGCCTCATTTCGTAAAATACCAAATTTTTTTATAAGTCTGGAAAGATGATTAAAGTTTTGAAGTCTGAGGGGTGTCTATATTTTTGGAACAATGCTCTTGAGCGGCCTTTTGCTATGATGAGCTTTTTAAACAAATCTGGGAGTTGTTTTTGGGACTCAGAAGAGTATTTGGTAAATTTTGGTTTGAGATTAGCCATATACATGCACTGCTGAACATTTGTGGTAAAGGAATGTACAGCGTTATCTTGATCATCTGATGTTGTCAGAGAAATTCCGGAAAACAAAATAAGCATATAAGTTTTTAAATCTTTGATTCATTATTTGAACAGTAGGATCTGATCTAGGAACTCCAGTCAAAGTCCAACTTCCCATTACTAATCTTTTGTTTTTACTTCATTATTTTCTATTAATAAATTATGCATAATGTTTTTACAATAGATTTAACATGCTAGAAATTAAATAAAGTTTACCACAGAGTCAGGGGCTACCTCCTTGTTCTTTGATTGCCTGTAGGTTACCTAAATGTTGTTTTGTCTATGAAGATTAATCACAAATACATTGTTGATCACTATTGGCATTTGCAGTTGGGGGGAAATTGGTAAAATGAAGGTCTCACTATTTGTATGGGATCCCATGAGGGTACTTCTTGAAAGATACTGAGGCTCAAGTTGCTTCAATATGGACAGTTCATTTATTATCAATAAAAAAATAAAAAAATGACTGGTAAAACAACAAAAAGTTGTTTCTTGCCAGGCTTTTGCTCAAATATTCAGAAACTTCTAAAGATAATTAAGACTAACCGAATATAAAAGTTAAACTTTTGATCAGAAATGAAATTTCTTAAAAATAATGTAAAAGGAAAAATTAATTATATTCACTTTATTATTATCTATCTTATTCATTATAATATTTCTATTTTTTAAAGTTAATCCTGGAACTCCAAAGCTTTTAACCTAGGATAATATAATGATAATATAATATAATTTTATCAACAATCTGAATTTATATCAATTTTTTGGTTGTGAAAAAAAAAGCATTCAAGGAATAAAGTCAAGTTAAAAAAAAATTTAATTCTAGGATTTGATTTTATTCCTAACAAATCATGTATAAATTTAATTTAACATTAAAATTGTATCAGCGAGCAAAAATGTATCAGTGAGCGTAACAATTGCAATGAATTAAAAATAACCTGATGGAACAAAGAGCAAACAAATCAAGCACAGTATGTTAGCTATAAGTTTAGAATAAAATAGGAGACAGAAGAGGAGAGCTTGGTACATAAATGATTAATTATCTTTTATGTAAGTGATAAATTGAGTCATAAACATTAAGAAAAGGAGGCAGATGGAGGATATCAAGCAAGGCAGGAAGCTGATTATTTAAGTCATGAACAATAAAAATATTAATCTATTAATTACTTATATTATTCTCAATTCTGAATTTTCCCTATATGAATTTATTGATATATTCCTGTGAGCAATATATTTATTTATTGATTAAAGAAGAGAAGAGTAATGTGTGTAGGTGTATGTGGGCACACATGTGCATTTATATGTGAGTTTTAATTTAAAACTGATATTTTTCAAATTATTTTATGTCTGGTATACATGCTGGGGTTATACTTAGTTATTAAATTTTTATATTTCTCACAATCCATAGCAAAACTTTATATTTATGTTTATAAACAATTGCTCATTATTCTGATAAATATGTTCTCAATCTTTGTTATTTTAAGGTTTTGCTTTGAATAAAATTATGAAACACAGACAAAATTTAATTTTCAGGCATATCTTTATATAGATGAGGCCCATAGCATTGGAGCCATGGGTGAAAGTGGTCGTGGAGTTGTGGATTACTGGGGTGTGGATCCTAAAGATATTGATGTTCATATGGGCACTTTCACTAAGTCCTTCGGAAGTGCAGGTGGCTACCTTGCTGGTAGTAAGGTATACTATTTCTTAACAATATTTTTAAATTAAATTAATTTTGTCTAGTTCTTTTATTTTGGCTAGATTTCCCCCCATCTCACAAAAATATAGGAGATATTCTTGCTTCATTACAAAAAAATTTTGACTTTTTCATTTTCTCTTACCTCCCATTTTTCATTTTGTGTAATAAAGGATTTCATGACTACTTAGTATGAAGTTATTTATTTCGTTTTTTCTAAGAAATAATAACACAAATAATAATATTCAACAATCAAAATACAAAAATATTTAAAAAATAAATTAGTTCTTCTATACAGTGATTATTAAAGTAAAAATATATAATTTATTTCATAGAAAGACTAAAATTTAAATTGGAAATTAAAATAATTTTATTGATTTACATCTTCTCTTCAAATGAGAAAGTAATTTTTTTAAACAGGGTATATTTAATTTATCACTTATTCTCATTTCAGTAGAACTATTGACTTATATAGTGTTAGTTCTTAAGTGGTGATTTTTATATGTGTGCACATGTTGGAAATGGAAAAATATATTTCTGGATATTAAAATTTTATATTGGATATTAGATGTTCACAAGTGACGTAATTAAATGGTTTAATTTCTCTGTCCACTGGTTATTCATAAGAATAAACTGCAGTGTTTTTTACTAAGGGACAATTATCCCCTTTAAATTTTTTTTCTTTGTTGTGAAATAATAGGTATTATAATTAGTCATTTATTTAATTTAATTAATTATTCATGTAAAATATGCTATTAGGTCAGTTAAATTTATTGTATGCTCTCTTCTATAGAGAAAAACAAAAATCCTTGAAACATCCCATTTTATAAATACTCTGGAGTTTTTCCATAGCCTAAGTGTAATCAACCTAATGATATATGTTACATTTCATAAATTAAATAAGCATTTGATATTTTTCTTAGTTAAATCAGATGTCAAGTTTTTAAAAACTATGTTTCAAAGCATTTGAAATTTGATTAGTCCATTTGTTAGTTTTATTTAGTATATTTTTGCAAAAAGTGTCATAAGCGATTATTTTTTGCATAAGTGAAATAATATTTCTGTATGTGATTGTGTATTGCATTTGCTATATGAAATCTTAATGTTTCAGAGCAGGCAAAGAATAGCAAGGACATAGGTAATGGCATGTCCAGGAACTCCTCAGTCTCCGCGGTATTGGACAGGTCTAAGGGATCTGAGTGAGGAGTAAATGTTTGCTTGAGGTGCTGGGCAAACATTTCGGCCTTGTCTTAGAAGAGGCCCAGGAACCATCTCCTCGATGTAATGGAGTGAAAGCTTCATGGCTCTTAAGGATTCTGCAAGTAGCAATCCAAAGGGTTTGTCTCCTGCTGAGAGGGTAGACAGATAGGCATTAGGGGCCTCATTTCGTAAAATACCAAATTTTTTTATAAGTCTGGAAAGATGATTAAAGTTTTGAAGTCTGAGGGGTGTCTATATTTTTGGAACAATGCTCTTGAGCGGCCTTTTGCTATGATGAGCTTTTTAAACAAATCTGGGAGTTGTTTTTGGGACTCAGAAGAGTATTTGGTAAATTTTGGTTTGAGATTAGCCATATACATGCACTGCTGAACATTTGTGGTAAAGGAATGTACAGCGTTATCTTGATCATCTGATGTTGTCAGAGAAATTCCGGAAAACAAAATAAGCATATAAGTTTTTAAATCTTTGATTCATTATTTGAACAGTAGGATCTGATCTAGGAACTCCAGTCAAAGTCCAACTTCCCATTACTAATCTTTTGTTTTTACTTCATTATTTTCTATTAATAAATTATGCATAATGTTTTTACAATAGATTTNATTTTAAAATTAAAAATATTTATTTTATTTTCTTGTCATTTATTCTCTTTTCAATACAATTGTGTTCTTTAATTGTTTGCATACTTATTTTTATCATTGCAGTTTTCTCAAATTTTCATTTTCAAATGGTATTAGTTACCAAATATATATTCATTTATATGACTATGTATTTTTTAAATTTATTATATATAAAACATCTTTTTTCTCACCTCCCAACTAATATTTGTTCATTTTCACTTATAAATTTACTAGTTAAGTGGCTAAAATCATTTGCAAATAGGAATTGGTTGAACACATTCGACGGAAGAGCCATGCTGCCTGTTATGCTTCTTCCATGTCTCCTCCTGTAGTCCAACAAATTATTTCCTCTATGCGCATCATCATGGGAGAGGATGGCACCAATGAAGGTATGCAATTTGAAAAAGATGGAGGGACTATGTTTTAAAATAATATTGGTTTACTGAGAATTATTTATATGTCTCCAGGGCAGAGTTATTCTTGTAACTCCTAGTCTTGGACTAGGATTAGGATCCAATATGATCATAACTTTTCTGTAATTTGATTTATATTTTTTACAGTAAAGATATTAATATATTATTAAAAATTTCCCCCCTGAAAGGATCACAGAATTTTTAAAAAGTCATTCATATTTTTAACTGATTTATAATTTACGAATTTTTGAATATCTAACAGTATAGGTCTCACTGCCTTATTTCCTAATCTGAACTGAATATAGAGCAGAAATGCTGGTTAAATAATTTGTTCTGTTCTAAATTTGAATACAATCGATATTTCTTCCTTGTACTGCTAGGAAAAAAAAAAATTCTGATTGCATAATTTAATTCAATAGGTTTCATTCTCATAGACATGCATAAGCATATTTTAAAAATTTTCTTTTTCTTTTATTCTTTTCTCCCAATTCTCCAATGAAAAAATTGAATTATTGTATCTTGAATTCTAAGAAAATTTATAGGAAGAAAAATTTTTTATTAGTGGCTTAGTTTTGAAGCAATTTAGTTTCAATTGTAGATTATTTTCAACTTTCATACCGAATCATTTTAAATCTAAACATCTTATCAATCAAGTGAATATAGCACAAATTTTTCAGAATTCTTAAGGAAAAAAATGAAATATGTATTTGTCATTCACTTCAAAAACATAATTTTTTCCTGAAATTTCTGATCTTATGTCTTTGTACTTCAGTTTTTCATGAACTATCATGCTTTTTTTTTATTATTTTAATTTTATATTATTCAATTTTATTCTATATTGATGCCACTTTGATAGTTAAATCAATGTTATTATTTTTTTATTTTTTTTTCTTACCTTCCATACAACCATCATGAAGAGAGGGGCTATCCAAAAGTAGCCATCCTATTCAAACAAAATAGGAAAAATTGTATAGGAGTATTATTAATTGTAAAATTAGGTAGAGTAGGAAGGGAGCTTAATTGGGGAATGAAACCTTATACAATGGCCTTTGACTTTGCCGCATTCAAACATAATCTGTTTTGAACAGCCCAGCTATTGATTTTGTCGAGCTCACTTTGGATCAAATGAACAGCCATACTCAGTTCCGAAGGAGGGTTTGTTTTCCAGGAACAGCGACATTTGGATTTGTATTAGTTTCACAAGTGGTTTGGAGAGATTAGGGGAAGGAGTAGGGATTTTACTTAGAGGCTTAACAGTGGCTGTTTTCCATGCTTTTGGGAAGACTGAATTTTGTAATGAAAAATTATAGATGTGGGCGAGTACTGAAAGGATGACGGGTAGGCTTAATTTTATAAAATGAATTGGGAGACAATCGTGTCCTACAGCCTTCGTTTGGTTTTTCATAATGGTTTCTAATATGTCGGAGGGGGTAATATAAGTGAAATAAAAGTTTTCGTCACTGAAGCATGGGTAGTTTTCATTAAGAAGTAATTGTAAGTACCAAGATAGTTCATAAAAATATTTATTAACTAAGTTGCTGAAGAATTCACTTTTATTATGCAGTTCCTCTATACAGTCTTAAAAATTATATTTTCACTTATTAAGGAAAATATTCACAAGAACATACTATAAAAATTTAGCTCTTTATGTTTAAAAAAAAAATCAACTTTATTTTGACTGTCGGAATAGCTGCCATTATTTAGAATTAATGTTCTAGTTAGGACAGATAACATTTCTGTCCTTCAAGGCAGTCAGTCAGTAGTATTCTCTGGCTCACTGATGTAGCCTCAGCTATTCCACAATAATCTCTCCCATAAACAATTGTAAGTGTAAATTCCTATATCTTAATTTTACAACTCCAAACATTTAAGGACTTACTTATTACCTTATGGTTTTTATTCTTTAATTTGATTTAACATAAGACTTTTGATCTCTTATGAGAAATAACTCTTTGTACGTGATCTCAAGCAGTTAAATCATTTTAGAGGACGTTCAGCGTAGAGTTAATTGTTAATTATTAATTCACATAAATAAAGGAATTATTTTGTTTAAATCTTTCTTTTTTTAACTATCCTCACATTTATCTTAATAGGATTGATAAGGGTCTTTATTCCTTCACCCTGGTGGCAGCATTTAATGTTGTCATTTGAGTTGAACTCCTATTTAACTGTCCTAATAGAACATGATCCAGGCTAATGCTGTCAGAGAAACCCTAGAAACCGAACTGTAATTCTACTGAATTATTTTCCAAGACACTAGAATAGCCATCAGAAATTAAGAATTTTTTTTTTTAAATAAGTATTATTTTCTTTCTCTTATTGGATTTGGTTGGTCACTGAAGTTATCCATCCCTTTAAAAGTTATATAATTAATGTTTTGAATTATTAATTTAACTTTTTAAACAAATTAATAGAACTATTATTTACAGGCCAAAGAAGAATTAAACAACTAGCAGATAACACTCGTTACTTCAGGGATAGACTGAACCAAATAGGAGTAATCATTTATGGAAACGATGATTCCCCAGTAATCCCTCTTCTTGTCTACCTCTTCTCTAAGATAGGGTGAATTTGTTTTATCTTAGTGAATTTGTGAAACATTGAACATATTTAGTTAATATTAATTAATTATTATTAACTTACCAATTTTTCAAAATATGAATTTATTTGATTGATGAACTTACACGATTTAAAGATTTCTGTAGGAAAATTAATTTTAAGTATGTACATCTGCTTATCTTGTGCACTAATTATGTGTCAATAATGACTTGGCAAGTGTACTGTGAGTAACTGTCTACTTATCAGTTTTATCACAAGTTAGGGATCAATGAAAAAATAAATTAATACTTAACTAGTGAAGACTTCCAGTAGTGTTGTTGGAGTGCATTCGAGGATTGAGTAAGAGGTTCTGTTTTCATTTTTAGAGCTATGGTGTTCAATTTTTAATTTTGTAATCATTCAACCTCTAGCCCTTGGTAAACCTTACTTGTATGGGATGAAATTATTATATTGTAATTTCTTTGTTCAAATATCTAGAATGTCTCACTATAATTTTGAATTTAAAATAAATTTTAAAAAATCCATGACATTTACAGTATTTTCTGAATAAAAATTCTCCTATTTTATTTAGAAAATACTGAAATGAATATCTTAGTGTTACACATTAGAACAGTGTGAAAGTAATTTTTAGATAGCTTTAACTTAATGTTTTTTAGTTTTTTTTGCTGATATGCTGTTCCTAGAACTTTAATTCTGGTCCAAATTTTAGACAAATAAATATAATAAGATCTTTATATAATTCTTTAATTAGCCAGGGTTTTGATATGAAAGTTAGAAGAATTTGATGCAAGAAATATGTCTTTCCAAACACTTTTACATAAATGATAGATCTGCTGAAGAAAGTTGAATTTTATGAACTTTAAAGAGTATGAAAGAGAAATTATTCTACATATTTCTTGCAGATGTATTATTTAGTCCTTTATGATATGATATGTTATTATGGAAAGAGCTATTTTTACCATAAAAAGGGAGATTGATAAGAAGTATTTTCAACATCTTCCTTTGAACATTGCTATTAATTGCAAAAAATAATTAATGTTGTGTACAATTTTTATTTTTTAACTGCAAATGTGAAAGGAAACTTAAAGGTTATGAATCTTCTATAGCTCATAGATATTAGTTGTTGTCCAGCTCTGACTTATTCACTAAAGGAATGGAGGAGAAACTTGTCAATAATTAGCTACCTCTTCGCACTAGACTTTTGTAATTTTCTAAGAAATAGCTAGTTAAAATAAATATGTCAAAAAATAGCTATGCCTGCAATTTAAATCTTGTTTTCTGTTTGTTTAAATAAAAAGAATTAGTTAAACAGAACAGTAAAAATATATGAAGTTCCTAAATAGCCCAAATTTAAATAACTGTCTGCACTTCAAAATCTATCAATGTGGGCTGGTAAATGTGTGAAATATTATGAATGCAACTGTGTACCAGAATGAAGACAGCACTATGCTTATATTTACTGGCTCTATGCTGGTATGATAGCAGTTATCTAGTGGGAAATGTTGAGTGTGTGAGGAGTCGTCCCTAACAGTGTACTCATTGAACACGGTTGTAAGGAAGAAGAGTGGATGTACTGGGCAGAAAATGATGCTAGATCCCACATCATCAGAAACTGAACAGGGAGTTTTAGCACTTGTTGGAGGTAGTCACGATTTATCAGTTGATAGTTGAACAATGTAAAGGAAGTCAATAGTTTGTAGAGTTTGTAAATAATACATAATAATAATGTAAATAATATAATAAATGAAGTTAAGGTAATGAGTTTCATTACATAAAGCTCCTTTCATGATAGAATAAGATAATTTAGTGGTTGTTGGTAGTTTATGACAGTACTAACAAGGTGCTTTCATGGAACAGCTCTTATGAGAGACCTCATTTTTAAAAAAGGCTGAACTAAATCAGAAAATATGACAGGAGCATAAGTTTGTTTTACTTACCAACCCCATTCATATATTTGTTTATATATTCAAATGGAGATTTTTTTTACCGTAGACGTTATTATTAGATTTTTTGTTGGGGTTCGGTCAAGGTAGATCCAAAACATTTTTATTTTTTTTTATTAATCTGCCAACATTTTGACTTACATTGTAAGCCATCTTTAGGGCCTTCGTGAAGGCGAGAGGGGATGTCGTGTCACCAAGATTCCATTTTCATGACTGGAATCTTTTATCTTAGCCCTGAAGATGGCTTGCAGTATTAGCCAAAACTTTGGCAGATAATTTAAAAAATACACATTTAAAAAAAAATTTTTTTTTTGGATCTACCTTGACCGAATACCAACAAAAAAAACATCTAATAATATTCGTTTATATAGTGTTTTATTATGTCTTCTTCTTTTAAGAAAATAAGTTTTACTATAAAAATTAATTTTATTATTTTTAGTTTTGATGATTAGTTAACCTAGATTTTAGATAGATAAATTTTTATATTTTACATTGACCTAAGTTTGTTTTTATGACAGTGCGGTAGTGCGTGGTCTGACTAAAAAAAATATTGCGACTGTGGGAGTTGGATTCCCAGCAACTCCTCTCATGGAAGGAAGGATTAGATTCTGCATGTCTGCTTCACACACAAAGGAACAATTAGATTACGTAAGTTTACTTGGGTTTTTTTTCTCCATGTACTATAAATTTCTATTTATATATCTATGACTTTAAAGCACTGAACATTTTTCTGATTTTCCAAATCCCATTTAGTTAGTTTTTATTTTCTCCTATAATGGATGTATAAAGTTAAAAGTTTTAAATTTTGTATCTGATAGTTTTAAAATAGATAACAATCCAAGAAAATAAATTGAAAAAATATGGGTTATATATCTGAATACTTTTTAAATTATGTAACTTATTTTTTTACTTATTTTGAATTCTTATTAATGTATTTTTATATTAGTATTTTATAATATATTTTATTTTTTATTAGGCACTTGAAACAATTGATGAAATGGCTGATGAACTTGGTCTTAAGTATTCTCAAAAACGTAGGAGCAGCCAACCAGTGATTTATGGGGGAAGAAATTCTGAAGATAGTACTACCAGCAAAGGTCTTAGCTCAATGTGAGAAATACTTAAAGTGATAATGCCTATGGAATGCAATAATTGCTGCAATATAATATAAAAATTAATGTAAAAAAAAAAAAAAATACCTAATCGTGTGTGTATATAAACAGACATACACAATTGTATAAATGCACAAGTTGTCATGTGTAAACTAAAACTCAATTATGAAGTTGTTATATGAAATATTGATTATATATACTGATAATTTTTATAAATTTTTTGGAATTTTTTTATGCATTATAATCTAAAATCTTAACCCTTCCCCACTATTTCTAGTTGTTCAGATAGAGATTGAATTCTGCATGATAATTATTTGTTTTATTTAGTTGGTTTTTAGGTATCTTTTTTCATCCCATATATGGGTTTAAAGTTTAGGTTTTATATGTCCCTTTACACAAATTTTGTCTGTTAACTATTACAATCAAGGTATTTGTCCCAACTTTGATAACTCAATCTACTTTTCATTGAAATCTACTAAACCCTCCTAGATTGTATTTAAGTGCTTCAGTTGGATTTTTTGAAAATTATTTTACTCTGACCTAATACCACTTGCATATGAATATGCAAAGGTTGTCTATATCTCAGAGCTTTATCTGCCTTACATACTATTGTAATGTATAATATATATTTCAGGTAGTCTGTTAGTTGTTTTTTACTGAAGAAGTTAGTTAATCCTGTCTATGAACGTTGTATATGAACTTTATAATGTAAGTTAATCCTACCTATGAACTTCGTGATCACTTTATAATGTAATCTATTAAAATATGTCATCAATGAAGAATAGTTGTTGTAAAGGCAGTTTTGGTAAGTGTCTATCTATATTTGTGTTGGGTTATTAGTTTAATGGTCTTACCATAAATATTTTTATTGTGATAAAAGCTTTTTGACTGATATCTTTTTCAAGTTTTAGTTGAAGAAAAATGCTCTTGTTTTAACTCTATTCAGATAAACATTTTTCTTCTTGCCGCTTGGGTATAAATGGATCTCAGCCTAAGATTAACTTCGTAACTGAATCAATTGATTGTTTCTTTTACTTTGTATATGAAGAAAACCTTCCTTTTATTAATTTATTTACTTTACTGTCTCTAAGTATTGCAGTTTTAACAAAGGTAGAGAGAATTATGAATTATGAACAAAACGAAAACTACTTTTAAATTTTCATGTGAAAAAACCACTTCCTAATATTCATAACACCAATGTCAGCAATTGGGACTAATATGACTTTTCTCCCTTCTTTTTATATAATTTGATTTAATTCTTTTTGAACCTCTAACATGCACAACATGGAAAACTATTATGTTTCAACATAGCTGTGTTCGGGTCAGATATGCAGAAATACAAATTATATGCAGAACAGTTTTAATAAATATTTTTTAAGCTTTAAATATATATATTTTTAATATAAAATTTAATTCACTCTGACCTTAATTTAACTCAGTACCCTTATCCTTTAATCTAATTATCTGTGTGTGTGTGTGTGTGTGTATGTGTGTTATCCATTAATACCAATGGATTTTTATTATGTTTAATTCGAATGAAATGTTTTGAAAAGTTTCCAAGCCTACGTGAACAACAAGTTTCCAACCGTCACCTCTCTCATTCTTAGAAGCTTAAATACCTTAAAAGAAATATGTCAAAATTTATCATTAGTAAACAAACCACCTGGTAGATTATTGCTTAGCAGATTTTCTTTATCCAGCATTATTTCTTAAATAAACAACTTATTTTTAAGATCAAAACATCTTTAAGCACCTAATAATCAAGCTTGCCCCCATCTCGATTTACTGATTTTATTTCACTGTATTTTTGAAACTACATTAATTAGTTATGTGATAAAAATGTATGCCTTAACTCAGTAACTCACATGTTCACTGTATATGCAAAAAATTCAACTTTGCTGGTTGAATGATAAGCCCTAAACTTCCTTTATTTTATTAGAACTGTAAATTTTGTGCTGAGGCTTTTTAGTAGAAAGCTGTGAGAATTCTGTGAGACAAGGAATGTGTTATAAGAGGGTGTCAAAAAGTTCTTAGCCTGGCCCAGATAGGAATGAAATAAAAATATATTATTTTAGGGATAATATAGAGGTTGCCTTTCCTGTTATATATATATTTATTTTGTTGACAACTGCTTTCGGCATCAACCCACCATCATCAGGCACTAAAAACAAAATCATATCACAAACAAAATGATCACCAACAGCAAATATTCTATAAATAAATTCAATTTTATCAATTACACATTTTATCAATAATACAATTAATAGCCATCAGACTCACCTACAGAGTTGTGTAAGATGGAGGTCTCCCTACAGTATCCCAACGAGCACTGTCCAATAATACGATGGAGTCTACAGACCCTGTATTTCCCCTCCTCCTTTCGGCACCTCGTCGTCTTTTAATCCCCTGCGCAGCTACGAACTCCAGGAGTTCAGATTGAAAATCTCTCTGGACATTCAGACAGAATTTTCAAATTTCTTTCTTACATTTAATGATCTTCAATATTTCATAGACTGCTAGTCTAGGTACCTCATCCATTGCGTGAAGGAACCTTACATTCTTCTCGTCAAACTCCTGTTTCGCTCTTTTCAAATGATCCTTTGTGTGTGATCAGACGAGTATGGCTTATGCTCCTTCACTCTGGTCTAGTTTTGGCATCTGGTCTTATCCATGTATCTGGGAATCTGGACAAATTAAAACTTCTTGTAGTCTCTAGGGAAAAAGAAATATGTTATATATATTTTTTTTCAACATATGTCCCTCATTACCAATGTATTTATTAATTTTTCTAAACTCCCAAATAATAATTTTCTTCTTAGGAACCAAATGAGCAGCAAAGTCTCTTTGAGTTGGTCTTCATCCTCAGATCACCTTCACCTTTTCACTGAGTGCTGGTTCTGGGCAGTAAGGAGGATGATTGTTTAAATTAAAGCCCAATGTGCCAATCGTGACCATCACTATACGACAAATGTGCAAGTGGCAATGCAATGACAAGTACAAACTGTTGAAAGTATTATAAGTGCTAGGTAAGAAATGGCTGGATTATGAAAATGTGTCTGAATGTAACTACTGATTAGATAAGATTGATAAGGTATAAGTACTTTATCTATTAAGATAATAGATAATTAGGGGGATTACCTCTTCTTCATAGGTAGGCTGAGAACTTTTTGACCTATCCTCCTATCTAGGGCTTTTTATTGGTTTTCACAGAAAATTGGGTCAATAATTGGATGGAAATTAAAAAAATTATCCTCAATAAACTAAAATCTATTTACACCATCCTCAAAGACCCCATCCCCCTTCCTAACAGAACTAATGTCGTCTACAAAATTCCCTGTTCCATACCTAATTGCTATGGTTCTTATTTCCATAGAATCAATAACCATAAAAATGACATAAAGAATAAACTAATAAAAACTGACCGCACTATACATGTTTTTCATGAAGAACACACATTTGATTTCGAGAGCATAACCATTCTTTCCACTGAACCCTATGAACACAAACGTCTTTTATCTGAAACCGTTCACATTAACTTACAGCACTATCCAGTTAACGACAGAACGGACATAGAACAAATTTCTTCAATTTATTCAAACATTTTCAACATTCTAAAAACTATTAGCCCTCCTTCTCAATAAACCTGTCAAACATTTTTCCCAGTTCCAAAGTTACCTATTCCCAATAATAACCTTCCTTTTTTCCTTTGTCCTTTTTATTGCCCCCCTTTTGAAACAGGCCGCTCTCCTTTTGTACCATCCGCCTCTTACCCCCCCCCCCCACCATTCCACCACCCACGTTTTTTTCTGAAAAATTATATTTCTTCTCAGAAATTTCCATTTCCTTCAGTCATGGAAATGTGAACTTAGGGACAGGACGTCCTCTCTCATCTTCATGATAGCCAGGTGTGGTAAATTACTGTTTTAATTTTATTCAATTATTTTTTTAAAAATAAGTTGTCTGCATGTTTTTAAATTCTCTTACATAGCTTTCTACATTCATACTTTTGACATCACATTACATTATGGTAATTCTACATTATAATATTTTCAATTATTATTGTATTCTCATGACATTGTATTTCTACTGCCCTGAAGATGGCTCACAATGTAAGCCGAAACGTTGGCAGATAATCTTTTAAAAAAATACATTTTTGTTAAATTTGTATTTTTTAAAATTTTTTATCTACCTTGACCGAACCCCAACTAAAATCATCTAATAAAAAAAATTATCTATCATTGGGAAATGTAAAAAAATTCTAAATCAATTATTCCATAATTAGGTAGTTAAATTTTCCACTATTTGATTATTTTATGTTTGTTCATTATTTTTGTATCCTTTCTTTATTTTAATTTAAAAAATACAAATATGAATTTCATTCAACTTATACAAATTTTAAAAATTTTGAGTTTCAATTATTTTTTTGACAATTTCATATGCTATCTAGAAACACCAAATTTTGCAAGAACATGTGGAACTTAAGACATATATTTTTCTATGGAAAATCATATTTTACTCCTCCCTCTGGGCTAAATTTCAATTTAAGAGAATACGTACAGTGGGCGACTGAATATCCTAAATTAGTTCATTAGTTTTTTTTTTTTTTTTTTTTTTTTTTTTTAGGTTCGGTCAAGGTACATAAAAAAAAATTCAAATTTTAAAAATTTGTATTTTTTAAATTATCGTCAACATTTCGTCTTACATCTTCAGGACAATCATGAAGGCTAGAGGAAACTTCTTGTCCCTAAGATCACTTCAGTCGTGAAAATGTGATCTTAGGGACAAGACGTCCCCTCTCGCCTTCATGGTAGCCCTGAAGATGACGTACAATGTAGGTCGAAACGTTGACAAATAATTTAAAAAATACACGTTTTTTTTTAAACATTAATAATAGTATTTATGGTCAAAAAAATTCTTCACCTAAATTAGTTTATATTAAACAGACGTGGTGACAGGCTGCATCCCTGCCTGACACATCGTTAAATTCAACATTCTCTGGTTCAGCAGCTCTCGAAAATTTTCAGATCTCTACCATCGATTATCAAGATACTCAATGTGTTGAAAAGCGTCCCATGCAGAACCCTTACAAACTGCACATCCTTAAATTGGTCGCGACAATTCGAGAAAGCAAATTTAAGGCAAAAAGTGTCTCTCAGGTCTCTTCTTATAACTCGAAGTTCGTTGTATGACTAATCAAACAAAAGTCTGTGTTCGTCGAACCTCTTTCTCTGTTGTTTTTCGAAAGTGCTATTTCTCTTACAGTATTAGGACACAAAAATTTTACAAAAAATAGTGCGATTCTTCTTGATCATTTGTAAGAGCTATTTTGGAAATCAGTTGCTTTCTTGATTCCTTTAGATTTTAGAATTCCTTAGCCTTCGTCTTTGCTTACTTTATTTTGCGTATTTGGCCTGTCTTCTTCGAATAATTCGGTTACTTATTTATTCCATTCTTAAATTTCCTCACTAACTTTATTATTATTAGTTTCTTAATAATAGTATTTCCGACACTAGCCCCTTCTATATTATTCGATTCTTATTGGATTACTCAATTTCCCACATCTATCTACCATCCATTTCTCTCTTGTCTCTTAATTTTTTTTTGTTAATTCTCTTTGCTTTTTTCTGTATTCTTCTACTTGGTCCACGGAATGTGTCTTCTTTACTCCCTCAGGTCCAGTTTTTTTTCCGTCATCCGTTGTTGTTTCTTGTGTCTAGTTATTGCTCTATGTTCTTCATATAAATTGGTCATATTTACTTGCTTTCTCGACAATCAATTGTCTTATTTTATTCTTTACATCTCTTTCAATCTTACTTTTCTTGACGTCTGAAATAATAAAATTATTATTCTGATATTTCTTCTCTATCACTATTAGTTTGACTTTAACCTCGGGGAATAAAGAGAGTGTTCAGACTCAAATTTGCGTCAGGATCTGTAGTGACCAGATGGTGATGGAGTTTCTAAATATTTTCTTTTTTAGAATAATATAGACAATCAACCAATTCCTTACAACATGATTTGAAATATCTACAAGGCTTTTCTACCTATACAATCTACGTTCAGGTAACTTATGTATTTTTATACTGTGCTCCTGTCAAAAATCAAATAACTTATCACCTTTTTATCTTTTTATTGCTTTCTTCTATGTTCTAAAGGCATATAGATCCCTTACTAGATCTAATCTACTACCTTTACCAATTTTGAATTTAAAATAAAAAATTATATATACGATTTTATAGTTCAAAAATTATCTCTATTAAATTGTATTCAGATGACAGCCGTTTAATTTTCCTAGTCTTTAAAATCGTTACGTAGACTTTAAAATAAGTCAAAAGCTGAGTGCGTTAAGAGCGTTGGTCACTAGAGAGTGTTTAGAAATTCCTATCGATGTAGATATCTACTTAATTATTATAATTATGTACTTTGTTTACTTATCTAGATGATTTTGAACAAAGATGTGATTCTGAATACATTAGTCTTAAAAAAAAAAAAAAAAAAACTGAGGTAAATCCATTATTTACTGCAGTGAAGCAAATTGGTTCTTCTGGATCGCCATCATACGTGTGAAAATTACATTAATTCTCTTTAGTCATTGAGTATGAAGACATTTTGTCAATCGTTATGTTTTCGTTAAGTCTATTAGTAAGTTTCTTACATATAAATAGAGATTCCTAAATTAATGCTTCATAAGTACAGTGAGTTTCTAATAAACATTTTGAAAAATAATGGAACAAATTATACTACTATAAAATTTTCGAACTAAATATGCGAATCTAAGTTTCTTTCAAGTCCTCGGTATATCACTGAAGCAATCTACCTTGACCGAACCCCAACTAAAATCATCTTAGAATAATATCTACGGTCAACAAAAACTCTCTTCTGACATTAATTCTCTTTAGTCATTGAGTATGAAGACATTTTGTCAATCGTTATGTTTTCGTTAAGTCTATTAGTAAGTTTCTTACATATAAATAGAGATTCCTAAATTAAAGCTTCATAAGTACACTGAGTTTCTAATAAACATTTTGAAAAATAATGGAACAAATTATACTACAATAAAACAATATTTTCGAACTAAATATGCGAATCTAAGTTTCTTTCAAGTCCTCGGTATATCACTGAAGCAGTGAGTATCAACCAGCTAGTTACATGTTCCATAAAGCTGGGCTTCTGAGTCCTCCAGAATTTTAGGTTCTGGCTTGAACTAAGTCTCACTACCTCGAAAAATTAATTGTTATTAATAGCACTTGGAAAAGTGAGCTAGATCATACGACACTAAGTGGGCTAATTAATGTAAAAATCTTAAAATTTTCTTAACTTCGAGATGGCTGCACTTATGTATATAAGGCTTTTGCCCTCATGATATACTTGATGAATATTTCATTTTCTGTTTTCTTAGTTTTCATTGTATCTGTATCACGTATTCCTCAAAGAGATGACTTTCAAATTCACTTAGCTCTAATGAATTTATTTAATTTGTTAACCTAATTAGCTATTTTAACATAGAAAAATATTATTTAAAGAAAATCATTATGTTGAATGTAGAGAATTTAAAAAAATAAGAAAAATAAAGCTGATCGACATGAAGAATTTCATTTCTCTTCAATAATTGACTCGCTACTTATTTATGATATTGAGCAATTTTTCTGCAAATAATAAGTGTACATATTAACGTACTTTTTGCTGTTTAGTATGAAACAAGCATTTATTCTGTTAGGTAGAAATTTGAGTTAGTATGAGGAATTTGTTAAAATCTCTTTGTTCTATTTTTACGCATTATAACCTTTTTACTGTTACAGTTTGACAAGTGCTACTTTTTAAAAAGGAGTTCAATTTGTTTTTTTTTTTCTATGTACGAAATAACTCAAATATTATCTTAATTATGGTGTAAAATTAACCGTAGCCTTTTATTTACTTATTTATGAAGAGTCATAAAATTATAAAAATGCCTTATGGCGTTTCTATCAAGAAAGAATCACCTTTACCTCCATTCAAAGAAATGCCCAAATGTGATAGATATAAAAAAAAGTATAAAAAAATTAAAAAATTGATTAAGGCCTTAATATTTGTAAGTATTTAAGTGAATAAACTGTTAATTCTTACTCATGATTTAATTGGCTCCTCCAAGAATATTTACTTACAGGAGAATGCAGCACTCTGTGATCAAATTGCTATTTTGCAAGAAAAAACACTATTGCTTATTGATGAAAGAAATTTCCTTCTGAAAAAGCTACAACAATATCAGCCTTATGCAGGTAACATGAAGCAATAATGCAATGTAGAAAATTTGTGAACCTATTATATTCTTTATAATATCTTGTTATCAGATAAATAAATATGAGAGTGAGTGCTAAATTACTTCCTTACTTTAAATATATTTAAGTAGTTAAATTACTTACTTAGATTATTATTATATCATTATATTATAATGACATGAGAAATCATTACTTTTCAATTACAAATGAAAAGGAAAATATGAGTGAATATACATAATAGTCTTAAGGTTATATTAATCACATTAGTAGGATAATATAAATATATCATAGTTCTTTATCCCAATTTTACTACTTTTTATTAAGCCTTAAAATTACTTTGTGATACTACTTGCTAATTAGCAGTAGCAGGGGAAAAAAATATAAAAATAAAATGAGCCCTCACTGAATTGCAACCCTGCTAATTTAGTGCACAGTTGCGGCTGGAGTGATAGGTTCTGGTTTATATCTCTGGCTGTAGGATTTATTTTACTTTTTCCAATATATTTTACAGAAATGTGAATTGAAAAGAAAAAGAGAGAAAGTATGAGCGATTTATGGTATGTCTACCTATAGAAGTGAGTAGAGGGGGAACTTGACTGGTTTTAGTTGGTGCCTTGTATTTCTTCGCACTCCCAGTACTTCAGATTATGGCAAATAACTGCAATTTTTTAAAACTTTCCTAGGGCCCAAATTATAAAAATATACAATTGCTATCACTCCAGTCTAATTGACTTCAAGCCATTGGAGCTGACAAACCATGAAATTGTTTTGGTTAAAATTTTCTGTTGCAAATAAACCCTTGCTTCCAAAAAAGGAAGTTAATAGTTTATTGTGCATACATTTATTAAATAATCATAGTAATGTTAAATATCAAGTTAAGTAGCATTCAAATGAAAATTTACACAATAATCAGACCTCACTCCTAATCATGTGACTTTACTGATTTCCAGAAGACACACTGGAATTATTATTTCAATGATACATGACAAATTAAATAACTATTATACACGTACATGTTTTCTATTACATTTTTTTTATGTAAGCATCCACTTCTGATTGAGTGATCTCAATAGCTAACAATCCAAATCATTTATATGTTATTTAATGTTGAGTTACATTCGATAATTTGAATATAGCTGTCATGTAATTTTTAATCAATCTATAGTTTGCAGGTACAAGCTCACTCCCACTTGTCTGATTTATCTCATTTACAAGATTCTTTTTAGTGATTTTCAAACAAAACTAGCTATTAAGTTTGTTTTCATGACACAATTACCTTTATGCTTTCTCTGATCCTACCAACTAGTAATAAAAAATTATAGTTATTACAATTTGCACAAAAACCCACTCTAGTTTTCATTTTCCATTAATTTATTAATGACATTAAAAGCTATTAAAATCAAATCTATATTTTATTAATGAGCAAAGTGGGGCAAATAAGTTTTTTTAAACATTAGGAGAAAAAAATGTATGAAGACCTGCTAGTAGCTTATCAACAGATAGTGAAGACTATACACCTTCTAGCACCAGCAATTCATTTGACTCTGATTTATAGACAAAGAAACTTTGCTTATGGGAGACAGAAGACCATTTGGTGCTAGGTGCTTGAAAGATGCTGAAACAAAAAATGTTTGCTCTATTTTTCAGATTGAGCAAACTTGTAGAGTATATCAGTTAAGAGTGTCTTTAGTCATTGAGTATGAAGACATTTTGTCAAAGGTTTTTAGGGGAAAAAAAAAAGAAAGAATAATCATTATGATCTTTGCTGTTAGAGATAGACAACAGAGTATCTATAAAAAAAATATAAATGTTAATTATTTAACATTTATGTTAAAAAAAACACTTGATTTAGTGTTTTTGTTTTTATTTATAAAAAAAAATTTGAAATGTGATTTTAAGAATGTAAGACTTGAGCTGACCCTTCTCATTCTTCCTAGTCATTCTAGAAACAGCCTTAGTGACCTTCCTTTTTATTCTCAATGTTATACTTGGGTTGTAAGATCAATTATCTTCAATTAAGTTTACTCTTTCTGTAGGTGTACTTTTTAATTATAAATGTGTAGCATGAGCAAAAAAATAAAGCTGGATTCCTTGCTGTGGTTGCAATTTTTCTGAGAATCCTTTTGCTGAATTGGGAATCAAATTGTTTGTCTTATAAAATAATTTTTCTCATTTGATTATTTATAGAACAGTTATAAATTATATGAATTTCTCCTTAGACAATGATGGAACTTTTCGACACATTAATTCAAATTCTGCAAATGATAATTCATCGAGTAAAAAAAGTGCAACGAAAAAGAGGAATGACAGAACTGCTTCTGATTCTTCAGGTATGTACTTTTGATTCAATTATAATAAAAATAATTATTTTTACTTTGTATTGAAATAATGTGTTATCTATAAAAGTTAAACATGTATTAGTATTAATGAAATTATATCCCTTACAGATATTTCAAAAACTCCTAAAAGTAGTAAGAAAGTCTCTACTATTCCAAAGAAAAAGAAAATAGTCAGGAATATTTCATTGGATCCTAATGGAAAGCCTATATTTCCTATAGTTCTTGGGGATTTCACTCTTCACAGTCTTGGCGAGGTATTTGGTGATAATTCATCTCATTGTTTGTGAACTTAAGTCTTCTCAGTACATTTGTGTGCATCAGAAAACAAGTTCAAAAGAGGCCATGTAGAAACATTTTTCCAAAATAACTTAAAAATATAAGTACTGAATTCTGTTATCTTATCAATACACCAAGTGATTATATAGATTAAAGGGTAGTTTCTCAATCCCTTATTTACTATAGTACTTTGGAATAGACTAACCAGTCTTCACTTCTTATTTAGGCTTCAATGAGATTGGTTCTTCGTTAATAACTGTCTTATTGAAAACTTTATATGTATTTCTCTCATGCATAATTTGTATTTTTTGGCTAATAGTATTCCTGGTATTATGATTTTTTTGCCCCTGCTCATAAATAACCTAAATATAATTACAATGGTTACCTCAGAAAATTTTAATTAATTTAATATTATGTCTGCTTATTTTTTATGTTAACTCTTGTTAAGAAGGCCCAGTAGACCAGTTTGAATTAAATTACTTCCTTACTTTAAATATATTTAAGTAGGAACCCTTACAAACTGCACATCCTTAAATTGGTCGCGACAATTCGAGAAAGCAAATTTAAGGCAAAAAGTGTCTCTCAGGTCTCTTCTTATAACTCGAAGTTCGTTGTATGACTAATCAAACAAAAGTCTGTGTTCGTCGAACCTCTTTCTCTGTTGTTTTTCGAAAGTGCTATTTCTCTTACAGTATTAGGACACAAAAATTTTACAAAAAATAGTGCGATTCTTCTTGATCATTTGTAAGAGCTATTTTGGAAATCAGTTGCTTTCTTGATTCCTTTAGATTTTAGAATTCCTTAGCCTTCGTCTTTGCTTACTTTATTTTGCGTATTTGGCCTGTCTTCTTCGAATAATTCGGTTACTTATTTANTATATATATATATAATATTTATGTATGCATACTAGCAGTCACAATTTCCATTGCCAAGAAACTAATCTTGGTATTTATGCTTCTTATTGCAAAACAATAGATGAGTAGTGATAGCTGAAACTAGTCTAGCTTTTGAGAGGTTTATAGGCTGGTTGAATGATGATGTTGAGGGCAGGAGGGAGAGTAAGACCAAAATTTATTCAAGTTCTAAATAACATTTTTAAGAGAGGCTTTTATTAAGGCAGATACCATGAAGGTTGATCAGTTCTCCTATACTTCACTCGCCATTAATCTAGAGCCAGCCACAGTAATCTCAACTTTTACACTCATTGCCCCTTCCAGCTTTTAAGATCAAATAAATAATTTGCTTTCTTTCACATCTATTTTTAAGAAAACTTGAGAAATATGTTTAGTATATGCAGCTCTTGTGTAGCTGGTTTTTATTTTTTAATACAAATTTTCTCAAGCCCTGTTACCTAAAAAGAATTAAGTTTATAGCTCCATCAAGTTAACTGCAGTAGGGTGGGGATACTGATGCGAGTATATTTATGCAGTTTATTTCTATTATTATTAATGTTTAATTGATAATTATTATTATGACTATAACATGTCACAATAATGTATTAAAAGATGAAAACGTAAAATATCAACTTCCTTGGNAAAGTTATTATATTATTTATTTTTAGTTTTAGACTCAATAATTAACACTTCAAACTTTATTTGGATCCATGATAAAGTTGAATCAATAGATAAAAATTAATAATTTAAATAATCAAAAGACAAAGTTGCCAGTTAGATTCATTAGATAACTCTAGTCATTGCCAAGTTTTTGATTATACTTTAATAACTAAATTATGCCAACATAGTCCATATAAACAAAAATAACTGTTTTTAAATATTGGCTGGTTAATTACATATATCTCTGTATTTTAAAATAAGCACCTTTGCAAAACTAATAAATTTCCCTCTGTCTTAGTGAGCCATATTTAAAAATGTGTATAGAACTTTTTAACTGATATTATTGCACATTAATACACAAAACAGTATTATTAAGGTTCGATAATTAATTGAACTTGGTTGAATGGATAATTATTCTATCTTATGTTAAAAACTTTTTATTCCTGTGTATAATACCATTTTATTATAATGTGCTTTCCATGTATATAATCTATAATTGTTACCAAAACAAAATACCATGTTTGTGCATATTTGAATTTATGTGATACAAGTATAGTACAAGAAAATTTGTTTGAAATTGAAAGTTGATATCACCTATAAGAATAAAAAAAAATTATTTGCAAGCATTGTCAGTAAGGCTAGTGTATTAATGTTTGCAGTAAATTGAATTTAAACAAATTGGGAAAGTCCACTTGGACTATTTGAAGGAAGTAAAGTTTAGTATAAACCCTTATTCGATGGCTTTAGGTTTCAATGATATTAAGGATCAAAACTATTTGATTGATCAATGTTATAGGTCATAGGGTTGATACAAATGCCTGAAGCATATTCTATGATTCTCTCATCTTTATCCTGCACTATAAATTGTTTAGTGCTTTATTTTAACTACATATAGGTAGGTAGGATCGGGTTTAGGGGCGATCAATAAATAAATATATATATATATTTAAAATATGATATATGTCATTGTGTTCAGTTTTTAAAAAGGTAAATGTATATATGTCATAAGTGTTTTTTACTACAGAAAAATTTAATAATAACTATCTTGGAAAACTAAAATGCAGATATGTTCATAAAAGTATTCAAAATATGCATTTATTTTTGTAGGTATGTGATAAGAATGAGTATCACACTGAAGATTTGATTTTTCCTGTGGGATACTGTTCTACTAGGATATATGGAAGTCTTAAGGATCCTGAAAAGCAGTGTGTCTATACCTGTAAGGTCATGGATGGTGGGCCTGCTCCAAGGTTAAATCTCTCATTCTTATTTAGTATCATTTTTTATTTAATCAAACTTTTATATTTCTTTAATACTATGAAACATGAAGTCTAAAATATGATTGCCTGCAGTTTTTCAAGCAGTTTATAGATTTCTTGAGTTTTATTCATTTAAGTAGTTATTGTTTATGTATTTATATATACTTTAAAATTTTTAGTTTCAGGAGCTATGTATTTCCAATTTCAGTAGAGACTGAAATATTTTTAAGTAGTTTTAAAATATTCTGTGTAATTTTTACCTATTGGTAAAACATTATTATGTAGCTCAAGCATATTTCAATGGTATCTTTATTAATTTAATTGCACTTGTGCATTATTTTTTCCTTGTACGTTAAAACGAGATTTAATATACAAAAGGAAAATAAAAGATTCAAAATTATTTTGTATTTCTAATTTCACTTTCTGATCTGATTTTATTGAAACTTTTAAAATCAAAAATTTAAAAATAAATATTAATTTAGTTGTGGTTTATTATCCCACATAAATTTTAAACAATTAATGAGAGGGAATAGAATAAAAAAATCTATGTCACAGCCAGGACTCGAATCTGGATCTCCTGCTTGCCGGGCCGGAATGTTTCCATTACACCACTGGTACGAGCTAGATAACTTATTAAATTCTCTCTCAACAATTGTTTAAAAATTTAGAAATGTTTGTGTTATTTAAAATTATACTTTGGTAGTTTCTATTAATTTTTATAATTTCTTGTAAGTAATGTATAATGCATAATAGATATATATTATATTTTAGATTTGAAATAGTAGCTGACACTGACCTTGATGTACCTTTGGTTAGTGGTTCTATCGATGAATGCCACTCCATGTTACTTCAGTTGATAAATTCTTGCCTTGGTGCTGAAGTGGTTAACACGAAAGGCAGAGGGGCTGATTTTTTTGGCATATCTCATCCTACAGTACATCATTTAATACAAGCTTCTCCTGGTGTACGAAAATGCAAACGATATGTCTGGACCAAATTTGAGGTATGCTCCTCTTTTATATANTGACATATCTCACAAATTTTTGCTATAACCGGAAATATTTTTCTTAATTTTCCAAATTTGAGAATATAAAAAAATAATAACTCCCGAAATAATTTATTATATTCTTGTTCACAATCAGCTCCTAAACGATTTCCAACCCCTTAATTAAAAAATTAAATTTTTTATTTTCGTCCTATTTGATCCCAACCCATGACATTTAAAAACAACAAAGCTCACTTGTCTGGTACTTTGATAGTTCCATAAAGGACGCTAAGCAGGGTTTCAGGTGCTCTTAGCTGTAGTCTCCATGGCAGTGGGAATCTGTACTTCCATATTCTAGTTAAAAATCCTTGCTATAGATGAGGTTATAACTAAAACCCTGATTAAAGAACTCCAGAGCCTGGGGATTCATAATTCAGGCAGCATTATGGCACTAGTGCCCACATTGTGGAAAGTCAAGTGCACTTTAGAAGAGACAGCCCTTGAAATTTCTTAGGGGCACACATTATGGCCAAGGGTCAGTTAGTAAGTAAGCTCAACATAGCCTCCATGTTTTGCCAAATGATGTCAAGGTCTTCTAGAAAGCTGGGTTGCAGTTTGGTAAGAGGAGTAGATTTCAAAGGATAGGTTAAGGATGAGAATATATACGGGCTGGTTACATTACTGCTCGGGCTTTAGAAGACCTGTCTGCATCATATATTTTTTATCTTATAAGATTTTGACTAAGTTTGGTAATATCTCATCATTAACAATCATTTTGCCAGAGAAGCTCCATCCTAGATACCTAATTTTCTGATTATGAAGGTCCTCCTTGCTGATTACACCCGTTTTAAAAATTATAGATGAGCTATTGATGGTATTCATGCACAGTCCAATCTCTATCAGAAGCCAAGATTGATAATCTTATTGGATTTCCTGGACTAACCTTCACTAAAAAGGGTACCTTTCTATAGATTCCTCTGGATACAAGTTTTTTTTTTTTTAGAGAATAATTTTGTGTTAGAATATGAACAAAAAAGTTGTTATTTAAAAATGGAGAGATTTTTGACCGTAGATATTATTTTAGATGATTTTTTTTGTTGGGGTTTGGTCAAAGCAGATCCAAAAAATTATGAATTAAAAAAAAAAGTGTATTTTTTAAAAATCATCTGCCGACATTTCGGCTTACATTGTTAGCCATCTTCAGGGCTGCTGAAATACAATGTCATGAGAATACAATAATAATTTAAAATATTATATTTTAGAATTGCCATAATGTAATATGATATCAAAAATATGAATTTAGTAAGCTATGCAGGAGAATTTAACATGCTTGTTGTTGTGAATTCCTTCAGAATTAGCGTTAAATGATGACCTTATGAGGTTAAGACAAACTTTTGAGATACCTTAACTGTCTAAATTTAAACAATCAACTCTTCTTCTTATTGGTAGGTCACAAGTACTGATTTTGAAACATAAAACACTATTCATTTATAATGGTTAACCTGATTTTCGAGTATATTATCCTTTCATTCTGTTATTCATTTTAATCTTGTTTTATTTAAAGGTGAACCCTAACTACCAGTATTCTGGGGAAGAAAATGAAGCTTCACTTAGCTATTCAGCTCTTTTGAGGTCAATTGCATTCTCCAAGTCACATCTTGAAAGTATGCGAGAAAAAGAAGAAGAGGCCTTAAGGGGGCTTCTTTCATAAATTTAACAGCATTTAGCATTGTTATTATGTATAATTTAAAATAAATGAAATTTAGTTTTTTTCATATTTATTTAAATTTGTAATGTTTATTTGCACCTTCTTTTTCCACCGTTGACTTATAAAAATAGTAAAAATGGATTTAGCAAGTGCTGCCTAAACTTTTAGTAAATTATCAAATTTTTAAGTCTTTCAAGGTCACAAACAACAGCATCANCCCACCCTGCACAATAAGGGAAGCCTGCTAAGATTACGCAACTCTTGCGTGATGGGGCTATTTCAGCCGATGCCTCCTTGATCGCGTCTAGCCCGCCTGAAAGTGTCCCCGAACATGTCCCACAGAGCTGTTCAGTCGCTCTCCTCCCGCCCTGGAAGTGTCTACTCGCCCGGGCTGGGAGCAGTCATTATTCCTCATCACCGGGGCTTCTACCGCTATCACTTCGGGATTGCTTCATTAATCTTACTCATCATCAGATCTGTCCCCGGGATAGAGCAGTTATTCACCTTCTCGCTCGCTCCAAAACTCCCTCTCTCTCTCTCTCTCGCCGTATTGCCATCGCAGTATCCTTGTCTATCACTCCTCCTCACTGTTCAAGATATATCTATTATCATCATCCAAGGAGGATATGTCTTCCTCATTTGAATATCCTCTGTCTAATAGCCCTCGTTACAATTTGGTGATTAGGTACTTCACAATAATTAGCAAATGTCCAACGGTTTCACCATAAATCCATTAAAATTGGATTTATATGTATATATATCTTTTTATTTATTTATTGGCATTTAGTGCCAACAATTTTTTAAACAATGAAAGCCTTGAGCTTCTTTTCGGATTGGCTTGTTAATGATTGATTTAGTGACCAAATTAAATATTCAATAATATCATTCTTAATTGTCTTCTTATGGGAAAAATAAAACAAAAAAATATTTTTGCGTGTCTTAGTTGATAATCAAAAATAATGAAAAAAAAAATAAAACATTTTAATTTATGGGTTGGAAGTTGTTTAGAGGCTGCTTCTGAACATGAATATGAAAGGGTTCATTTTTATTTTTACACCAAAAGATTAGTCCGTAAATGAGGAAGAGAATGAGACATACATATCGAAGATCTATGGAATCGATTTGGAAATTCAACTTTTAAAATAGGTAGCGTGTGTTCGGGCGATTTGGCGCAATTTTGTGGTGACGTTCACCTTAGCCGTTTTTCGGGACTTTTTTAATTGTAAAATTTATATCTCCTCTTCCGGTTGAGATAAATTAATTATTTATTTTGGAAAATACTCTCAAATTAATTGTTTTACTTCTTTATAGTCAAAAATGTTTTTGTTTTATACAAACAATCAGCCATATCTCTTGAAATAATTATGCAAATTCTTTGAAAATAACCTCTGACATATCTCACAAATTTTTGCTATAACCGGAAATATTTTTCTTAATTTTCCAAATTTGAGAATATAAAAAAATAATAACTCCCGAAATAATTTATTATATTCTTGTTCACAATCAGCTCCTAAACGATTTCCAACCCCTTAATTTAAAAAAAAAAAATTTATTTTCGTCCTATTTGATCCCAACCCATGACATTTAAAAACAACAAAGCTCACTTGTCTGGTACTTTGATAGTTCCATAAAGGACGCTAAGCAGGGTTTCAAGTGCTCTTAGCTGTAGTCTCCATGGCAGTGGGAATCTGTACTTCCATATTCTAGTTAAAAATCCTTGCTATAGATGAGGTTATAACTAAAACCCTGATTAAAGAACTCCAGAGCCTGGGGATTCATAATTCAGGCAGCATTATGGCACTAGTGCCCACATACTGGCATCTAGGATCATTTGGGAATGTCTTAAGTAGGTTAATTTCTTCGTTAGAGACGACTTTGTCACACCAGGTATTAAGACATGATGTAATACAGGACAACGAGACTGCTGACGCACTGACTGAAGGATCCTAGGAGTCCATGATTTATCCCGAGGAAGGAAGCATAATCCTTGAAAGAGAAAACACATGCTAGCTAAGCTCATGCTGAGGCACTGTAAAGCATTTATAAAACCATCAGATATACGGTCAAAATACTACCTTAATCTGACCCAAAATGGGATTTCACTCCTTACAGAAAATCACTTTAATAAAATGAGAATTGGAGAGGAATTAACTTGTTGACTGTGCATAGAGGTCGAGAAGACTGCGAACCACATTTGGTGTGACTATGGAGGTCTGCCATACGACAGATTTCAGATATTCGAAACATATTACACCGATGGGTTTATGGTGGGCCACCATAATTTCTGTTACTTCCCCTATTATTTTTCTCCTGTTTTGTTTTAAACTTAAGTGGGTTTTACACACTTATAATTTTCAATGCACTGTACAGGAATATTAAATTATTCTCGAAGAACATACCTCGTGATTCATGTTGTACGTGTTTACATGCGTTTTGTACATTCGAGAATACACACTTATTTATGTGACAAACGAAAAAAAACCAAAAATTCATATTTATTTAGTGGATTATAAATATAACTAGGTCTTAAAGTTATCAATAATTTGGAACTTCATAATCTCTACCCATTCTTTTATGCTCGTTGTTCATTTCACTCTTCCTTCGGGAAGGTAACTGTCGTTAGAAGGTTATGTCTACCCGGTTTAATATTATATTACTAGGTTATTTATTTTTGAAAGGTAGATTTTGATGGAAATTCGCTTAGAGTAGTACGAAGTTTTAATAAGAACATGACTGTCTAACTAAAATTTTAAAGCTCAATAAACTTCAATTAACAACATGGTAAATACTTTTTTTATATATTCTCCATGGTATCACTGATTTTAATTTTTTATTTTACAAGAATTATTCTTTTGTTTAGTTCAACCTCATTTGTCGTAAAGAGGCTGCTCATGAAGATGGTATATGGTCATGTGGATGGGGGCGATTTATCCATAAAAAAGAAAGGGAAGAAGAAGTTAATGGTGATGGAGAAGGATCTAGGTTTTGTTTTTTAGATACTTATTAATATTTATTTCATACAATTATTTTATGTATTGCTTTCATTAGACGTATTATTACACTATACTTATGAGGTTATATAACATTAATATGTTTTTCTTGCTGCTTTTATTTACATTTTTATAGTTTTTTGTTTTGTTTTGGTTTTTAAACTATATTCTATTCTACTAATATTGTCTGAAAATTTTTCTTGTGGTATATTGGTTTGGTTTAAGTTCCGCCAGAAAAAAAGCCCTGACAATGTTTTGTTATTTTGAGATTTTTTGCACAATAATTCTATTTCTTGTTCAGGGATTCTATGGATACAGAAGAAATTGAAGACATTATTATTACTGGTTCAATGGACAATAATATTAAAGTATGGAATTTTTTGGATGATAAGCTTCAAGAAAAACATACTATGGAAGGTCACTGTTTTGGAGTTGTTTCTTTGGATATTAGCTCTGATTCAACAAGTAAGATAATGGCAGCTTAGGATATGAGTTGAAGTTATTTTACTTTTCTTTGTATCCCATATTAAGTCAGTAGAAATATCTATTAGTTTACATTAAATGCAAAATAAATTTTTGACTCATAGAAATTCTACACAATTGTATAATTGTGTCACTATTAATTAATTTATTCTACAAAAAACTATATGCTTGTAAAAACGCTAGAATATGGTGTTTTTATCATTTGTTGGATGTTTTGAGAAAGTAGTAGTATGTTATTCTTGACCTTAATTCACACATAATACCAGCTTAGATTATAGTTAACTATGTAGCTGCAATTTTAGTTAATCAAAAATATATTTCATGTTTAATGTTCTGTAAAGATATTATTGGGATAAATAAGAAAAAAATTGAAGAATATGGCCCTACACTATATGATTGAAACAAGCAAATGATGAAATGTAAAGTGAAATGATCTACAATCTAAACTAGAATTTTTTTTTTTCAGTGATTGTTACTAGTTCATTGGATTCTACTATTAGAGTTTGGAATACCGAAGATGGCAGTCTTTTGAAGAAAATTGAAGGTGGACCTTTAGATGTTTGGACTGTATCTTTTTCACCTGATGCAAGGCACATTATTTCGGGTTGTCATAGTGGTAAAATAAATATGTATGGAGTGAATTCTGGAACTCTTGAACAGACAATAGATACTAGAGGAAAGTTTATTTTAAGTACAGCATATGTAAGTTTTTAAAAATATTCTTTACTATTTAGGCAGCCTAGGTTTCTACTGTATTTTACGATCTAAATAATTTAGGGCAGTATTCACAATTATTTTATATAAACAACAAATAATATTTCCACATTATTAGTGGTCTAACCTTATTAAAAAATAAATAATAAATGTTAAAAAATAGCAACAATATATTTTAAAGAAGCTTGTAAGAGAGCTGTGGATGCACTTTTATTTATTTATTTTGTCTTTTACTCTTTATTATTAACTATTAGCCAATTAGCGAGGGTGTGATGAAGAGGACATGAAGAGCGTAAAGGTGTAAGTGAAGAGAGTAGTATAGTAGTAGTTTACAATATTAGAGTCATGTTTATTAATTTGGTTGTTTATTATGGGACTGTTGAGATCAGTATGTGAATATATGTAGATATAGGAATATGTTGATTCCTGACATATGGTGATGCAATTTATCTTTAGTCAGAAATTTTGATTGAAAATTTTGTATAGTGTCTATATTGGAGCGGTTATAACCTTATATTAGTGAGCCATAATACCTGATTGGTTATAATAGATATGTGTGAATGTTAATTTTGTATTTAACCATAATTTTGATTTATGATTCAGTAATTTAGTTGTGTGTTGTCAGGTGGAACAAAACTTTACATCAATATGACTGCTCTCAGTGTTGTAAGGATTGGAAATTAGGAAAACTTATAGATATATTATATCTTATAGAGATAGACAGGTGAAGGGTGGGGAATGTATGGTGAAAGGTGGTAAGTAGCTTGAGGAGACTGTTAGGAGAGGTGTATTTAGGTTGACGGCTTATAGTTTTTCAGAATTTTGAAATTGTTTGAATAAGTTGAAGAAATATGATAGTTATGTCATTAACTAAATTGTGCTGTAAGTTGTTAATGTGTACAGTTTCAGATAATAGGCAATTGCATTCATAGGGTTCAGTGGAAAGAATGCTAATGTTTTCTAACTCAAATGTGTGTTCGTCATAGAGGACATTTTTTTGTGAGCAAAGTTTTTATTTATTTTTTGTTTATGTCATTTTTATAATATTAGATTCTACGGGATTGTTTTTGTTTTGGTCAATATATGAATTAGGAGTGAAACAAAGAGGGAAAGATTTTCTAAGGAATTTCTTAATTTTTTCAGAAAGTTTGGGAATATAAGGGAGGGTTTTTTATGGTGTGCATAGGGAAACCATAAGAGAGGAGGATGTCTGTCAAATGTTTGATATTTTTGTTGTGGAATGTGTTGTTCTGACAAGAACACTTTCTGGAATGTGAGGGATCTGTAGATGAGATTTTTTACCACCTTTATTTTTTGATGATGGTTGTTAGATGAGTTGAAATGGAGGAGACGAAATGAGTAAGTGTTCTTTGTGTGCCAGTCAGTGGAGATAGAGCCTTTGGTGTTACGGATAATAAGGGTGTCTAGGAAGGGGAGTTTATAGTCAGGTTCAATTTCTATGATGAATTTTATATGGGGGTGATGGAAGTTGAAAACAGTTAGGATTTGGGGTTTTTTTTCTGGATTAAGAATGAGAAATAGGTTTGAACATATTGTGAGAGGAAAAACATGTTATTTGGAGAGGATGGAAGGATGATTTAGGAGGTCATTGAAGTTAATATTGGAAATATCGGGAGCAAGGTTATTTCCCATAGCCAGAAAGCTAATCTAGTTGTAGTAATTTCATTGGTAAAGTAGATAGCCTGAAGTACAACAAAGGGAAAGGGATTCTAGTTAAGTGGGCTGAGTAAGAGTTGTGTGGTCTTTGATTTTAGTCCTGTGTTTGTCAACATTTTGGAGGGTTTTGTTGGCTGAGAATCTGATTAGATAGAAGGAGTAAGTTTGGAAGAAGGAGAGTTAATATTGGATACGATGTGGTGGAGGGGGTTCTGTGGTTTGTGAATTTTCAGGAGGCTGTTTCGTCTAGGTGCTTGGGAGTTGTACAATATAAGTTTGTAGTATATGTATTTGTCAATTTGTGTTGAGTCACATAATTTTTTAATATGACTGTTAAATTTTGTAATAAGTGCTGGTGTGGGGTCACTGTTGTTGTGGATAGGGATGTCTGTGTTACTGTCAGAAAGGAAAGTGTACATTTTTTTGGTGTAGTCAGTCATGTCCATAATTACTGTTTTATTGTCTTTGTTGGCTCTATTACTATGATATTGTTCATTTAGTTTTTAGGGGTTTATGGGTCATCTTGATGTCTGAGGAAAATTTGAAGAAAAGGAGGGAGTCATCAGGTATCGAGGAGTGGAGGTGGTTTGTAATAATGTTGCTAACTCTAAACCGTGACAGTGCCCTATAAGTGTGTGAGTAATTTGAGTCTTTATTGAATGCTATGCGTTTTTGGTGAATGTGTGGCTTCCATTTCAGTCTCCTGTCAAGTGTATGTCCTAGATATTTCACCGTGTTTGTCTGTGGAATGGGTCTGTTGTTGAAGATGAGTGTTGGGCAATTGCCTCTACTAAGTATGAATGTTGCATGTGATTTTTCTTCGCTTATTTGAATTATCTGCAGCTTGCACCAGGTTTCGAACCGTAAGTTTAAGTTTTTGTAAGATGTAAGTTATGTGGATTGGATCTGGATCTGTGTAGATCATAGTCCTGTCATCAGCAAAAGCGGCTTTAAGCCTGTCTGGGGTTGGGTCTGAAGCCCTGAGGCATGCCGGATCTCACTGGCTGGAGAGAGGACAGCTCGGACTCAATCTTGAACAAGAAGAACTGGTCTGTGAGTTATGATTGCAGGATTAGATAATAGATAGATGGCTTATGTGCTTGAGTTTGTAGAGTAGGCTCTGATGCCATACCTTGTCAATGGTTTGGGAGACGTACAGAAAAATAGCATTGCATAGAACTTTTCCTCGAATGCAGTGACAATGTGGTCTACTACTCTGTGTAGTTATTGTGTTGAAACACCCAATTTCAGTTGATATTAATATCTAGGATTCCTTTGTACAGGAGTTTTCCCAGAAATTTTGAACAGACAGGGAAAGGGCTAATTGGGCAATATGACAAAGAGAGCGGGTATGGATTTATTCGGTTTCATATCATAGGTGTGTGTGAGTGTTTCCACTAATTGAAAACTGAGTGGTTTGGCTTTTATCAGTGGTATGCTACAAAAAGTTTTCTTATCTTTCTTAACCAGCTTGCAACAGGTGATTTTATCAAATGCTATTAAATTTTAGGTTTTTTTTTTTTTTTTGTTTTTTTTTTCAAATAGCTAACATAAAATAATACTTATTTAAAGTGATACCATGAATTTCTATGTTTAAATGTTTCTTCAAGTGCATATAAACATTATATTTATACATTTGTGAAAATATAATTAGGAAATACATTCCATGATCCTATGTTGAGTACATCTTGCACTTATCTACAGTTTGCATTACAACTTTCTTACTTTCAAAATGATACTGTCTTACTTGTTATGGTTTTAGTTTATTAAAAATTTCTTACATTCAAAATAAAACTGTCTTACTTGGTTTAGTTTATTGTCTATAATTTAGATAAATTGTCATCAGCCAATTTTCTGAGCCATGGCTAGGATAATAATTGTATTGGGATGGAATTATTCTTAAAATAATTAAATTAAAAGACTGTCACACAGGATCAGTGCAAACAAAACAGATTTTCTTTGTTTCATTGAAGATAGATATAAAATAGAGTGAATGACTAATTGTATCTTTAAAATTACTGGCCATTACATATTATATAATTTAATGAGGCTCTTCCCAAATTTAATACTCTTTCTTCATCTTGTCATTCAAGTGTAACTTGCTGTAGTTCTTGTGTCATTCGTTAGGGTAATGTCATAGATGTAGGCTTGAACTTAGACATGTCTCAGATCCCACAATCCCACTATGCCTCTGGCCATTCTCATTATGTAGATTTTATGTATTTTGCAATTTACAAATAGTAAACTTAAGATATCTCTCTACTTCACTCCTCGTTCAATCTCATAAGTTTCGAATACATCGGATTTATTCTTATAGTAGTATTCTTATAGTAGATTCTGAGTGATGAAATGTTTAATTTCCTCTTCTACTTTCACATTATTAACGATCTGACATTCAAGTAAAAAAATGTATTTTTTATTGCAGATGTACAGAAGGAAATATAATCAGTTCTGTGTAATGAGTTGACTATCAAGCTTGGTCTTCAACCAGAAGACCTAAATTTTCTGACTCTTAAAAATGTGGAAATATCTACTTACTCTCTTAAATTGAAAGCCCAATACTGTCAGTGTCATTGGCATATCCAAGGATAAAGTTAATCAAATATTTTCCCCTTTACTTGAGTCTTCCTTGGGTTTTATCTAAATGAGGTTAAGACAGTAGATCATACTGTCATTGATCTTTGTAATATTTGTAAATTATTTTAGAAAACTTACTGTCATTTGGAAACACTTCAAGAATTTTATAAACATGTAATAAACCTGTGTGTAAAATATATTATCTTAATGAAGTTCTGTTTAAATTAATGTAGATTATCTCTCAGATACACTCTAAAATAAATACTGAATTTTTTTTAGAGTCCTGATGGTAAATTAATTGCTTCTGGAGCTGTTGATGGTATTATAAATGTGTATGATGTTGCCACAAGCAAACTCCTTCATACTTTAGAAGGACATGCTATGCCTATTAGATCTCTTACATTTTCTCCAGATTCAGATCTACTTCTTACTGCTTCAGATGATAAACATATGAAATTATATAATGTGTAAGTGCTAGTTTTAAGTTTAATTTAATTTTAATATAATTTACTCATTTACTTCACTTACTTAAGTAACATTTATTTATGTAGTATATCCCCTGTTCAATATCATTGACACAAATTGTAATTAAATTTTCTTATGATGTTAAAACTTGCGAGTCTATTGAGCCAAAATTTGTCTTTTGATTGCCATTACGAGTTTAAATCCTCAAATGTGTCTGTGAGGGTTTATTTGAACATTTTTTCTTAAAAAGTCAGCCATTGTTGAAATTTTTTTAATGTCTAGCTACATGTGTTCTTGGATAAGATAGTCCACAACCCTAACAGTTTGATTAATGTCACCGGCTGTTGAAAAATTAGGGTCTAATTTCAAAACATCGGCATATAATAAAAAATACATTTTTAAACTTATTTTTTTTAATCACCTTGACTGAATCCCAACAAATTCTCAACTTATATTAACTAAAAATAAAGAAATTTATTGTTTTTTTTTTTTTTTCAATAAAAGGAAAATATAAAGTATTAACATTTGATTCCAGAAAAATATTAGAATCTTAATAGTTACAACTAATCCCAATTTTTGAAGTGTTAATATAATTATCTAACTGAGTAGTTTCAGTATCCACTATCTAATGTGATTATTTTCCCCTATATAATGATGTGTATTATAGTAAAAAATACATTATTTATAAAAGCCATGTTCGTTATAGCTCAAATTAATAATTTGAAATATGTTGCTCATAGGCATTTGAAACTTAGCAACAATACAAATTTTTTAATTGTTTAAAACCAAAATACTTTCAGTTGCTTAAACTGTTTTTATTTTTGTTTTTAAAAAAATATTTATTCTGTTTTTGAAAAGCAAATAATTTTATTATCAACACATTGATCCTACAGTAAAAAATTACTCTTGCTAATATTTGCAATAGAACACAATTTATATTTAAGAGAGATAGAATGTTCATTGTTTTGGATAATAATTATTATATTATTGGCACATGTTTAGCCAATTATAATTGGCTAAACATGTTCTTGTTAATAACTTAAAAGGATTTTCTATTTTTAAATATTCCTTAGTTTATCTAAATCTACACAAATATTTATAATTTGCTGAATAAGAGTTTCTCTGTGTAAATTTTTTATTTATTTTTTTTTTGTAAGAATAAAAAAAATACTGATTTTAGGCGGCAGCAGAAACCTAGTGTAGTAGCCACATTGTCTGGTCATGCTTCATGGGTACTCTCAGTTGCCTTCAGTCCTGACAACACTCACTTTGTCTCTAGTTCTTCTGACCATACTGTAAAAGTCTGGGAATTGGAAAGCCGATCATGCATACATACTTTTAATGACCACACTGATCAGGTATATATAATTCAGTGTTCTTCTCAATCTTCATAGGCAAATAACTTGGGTCAATTTTGGTCTGTACAGATCGTTTTAATTTAGAGTAGTTTTGTAAGTACAATTTAATATTAAAATAATAAATTAAATCTATAATTTACTGTAAAATGCAATGCTTTCGGTTATAAATTTCTAATTCTGAGAAATTGATTTTCAATTGATTTCTACTTCTAGGATTGATTTTCCTACTCTTTTGTGAATGTTTTGTTTTTAAATTTATCTACCTTAACTATTACAGTTAAAAACCATGCTTCCCTAGCTATCTCAAATTTGATTTATTTATCAATTCGTTAGAGCTAATCAACTCGTTCGATTCATGTATTCATGCAATATATTTTTGAAAATTATAATTTTATTTCTTCATTACTATGATTTTTATATATGATAAATTGAATTGGGAAAAAACCATCATCTGTAACCCTTGGGTTATACACAATGGTTTGAGAAATAACTTTCTGCAACAAAACTTTTTCTGATATATGTCTACTTTATTAGACCTTATAATTTTATCAAAACCTTTCAATATCTATGTGTTTTTAAAATACCAATTATATAATGTTTTTCTAATGATAATTTGTATTTTTTTCTTTTTTGTTTCAGGTATGGCAAGTGAAGTACAGCCCTGATTCTAGTAAAATAATTTCTGTTTCGGATGACAATACTGTAAATATTTATTCTTATAATCCTCCTGCAGAAAATGATGCTGAAAAGAATGGTACTGATTGAAAAATTTATATTGACTTACCTTTTCTTGGGGAAATTATCATGTAATTTTTATATATTTATAAAATATTTTTTTATAATTTTTGTTTTTATGTAAATATTCCTTTTTTTTTTCTTTATCCTATCCCATATTTTGTTAGTCAATTTTATTAAGGTTGGTTGTGGTTTATCCTAGAGGTATAGATCTCACAGAACAAATTCTCCTTACCACTGTACTGATGTTTCCTGACCATTGGGCTATTAAATTTTTTCTTCAAATACTTTGTAGTTTTAGTAAGTAATCCTTGCCCCATTTATTTGAATTTATTTTTCGTCTTTCTTAGTTAAAGGAATATATATAAAAGAGTATAACGAGTTTAAAAATTATTTATTCCTAATGTGATGATTTACAATTTAGTAATATTATATTTAACTCGTGATAATTCTATATTTAATTATGATGAAAACTCGTTAAGTTAAAATATATATTTAATAAAATATATATAGTTCTCCAGTAGAAATACAGATCACAAGAAATAACTATTTGTTGTTTATATAAATGTACTGTATCACATGAAATTGTCTAATAATTACTTAAAATTAAGTGTAAGTTTTTTTTTCTAAAACATACTTAAATAATTTAATAAAATTATTGCCAAGTTTGTTAAAATTAATTATGTCACATCTGATAAAATCTTTGTTTTTTTGCATCACTTCATAACACTAGAGCAAAATATGTAGACAATTTTTATAATTCCAAGATGGTTTTCTTATTGAGCTGAAAAATACTGTGAAGATTAGTACTTAGTTTAACAAAGGAACTATATCTCTTTTCAAAAGTAGAGCTTTGGTGTGTCCTTTGATGGTGTACCTTGAAAGTAATTATGCCAATACAATTTTTAATATCTAAACCATTCCTCAAACACAACCCTTCTTGACTTTCACTTCGGTGAAATTGAACAGTTTTATTTATTGCAATAAATTATTTAATATACTTCTCGTTTGTATGGTTTGAATATGTATTGATATATATTGTGATAATGATAATAATTGTATGATAGTATTTTTTTTTTTTTATCAGTTGCTATTGAGAGTAAGAAAAAAATAATTTTAATTTTTAGCAGTTTTGACAATAAAGCTTAATGAGAAATATTGTTTATTGAAAATAAATTCAAATTCATTTAATCAATTTCATTTGTATCTCCAAGAATAGCTGATTTTATTTATTAAAACGAACAATTCTTTAAGCTTATTTTAATTTACTAGTTATTTTCTTTATATAAAATTTTTGCTCTCACATCTTTATGTCATTCTTAGACCAAAAATTTTTAATCATATCTGAGACTTTTTCTCCAATCATTATTGTTGGTGCATTTGTATTTCCACTTACAATTTTTGGCATAATCGATGCATCTGCAACTCTTAATCTATTTACTCCTCTTACCCTTAATTCTGCATCAACTACTGCTTCTTTGTCCCATGATGGACCCATTTTACAAGTACTGGTTGGATGATAAATAGTCAGTGTATATTGCCTGACAGCGCACTCCCAGTATTCATCTGTGTTGAATTCATAATCTTGACATCCAAGAAATGGTATATCATGAAGCCTGCTTTTGTATTGTTTGAAGGCTTCTGTCTTACTCATTTTTATAGCAATTTTGATTGCATCAACAATTACAGCAAGATCCTTGGGATGGCTCAGGTAGTTTGGATATATTAGTGGATGGTCAAAAGGATTTTTGCTTTTGAGCTTTAGATATCCTGTGCTTTCTGGTCTTAATAGCATAGGTATAACTGACCATGCATCTTTATTTACTATTGGTTTAAATGTTTCAGTATAAAATTCTTTTGTAATACCATGGGCCCTCCAGAGTATGGCACCACCATCTGAGTTGGTACTCCCTGACACGAAGTGATATTCAATATCTGGAAAGTCCTCTGAAGCATTAGCATATTTAGTATTTATAAATGCCAAACCCTCCACAGCTCCAAGTGAAGTAAGTGGACCATCACCATTGAGAGCATAATTTGCGAGCACCGAGGGAGTGAAATAACGATCCAAAACTAAACTGACAGGTTGATTGATAAGAAATGCTAAACCCCCTACTGCTATATGATCCTGTAAATTTTTCCCAACTCCTGGTAAGTCCACAATTGTTGAGATATTTAACTCTTTTAAGTGACTGCTTGGTCCCACGCCAGATAGCATCAGCAATTGTGGGGAGCCAATACTGCCTGCGCTAAGGATCACCTCCCGTCGTGCCAAAGCCTGCAAATCATTCAAATGTGTTAGGATTGCAGAAAACGCATTCTTTGTAATTATTATCTATCTCTCTAAATCATCCTAAAAATTAAACACACTTTTTCAAATTTATAATATTGAAAATTTTTACAACTTTAATATTTTATTATAATTATGTATTAGGATCTTCCATAATTGATTATCTGTCAATATTAAGTGTTTGTAGTTTGAGCATTAATTGCAGAAGTGGTAATGTAATGCCTATATAATGAACAATACGGTGTCTGAAACTCTTCTGTACTTAGTAAAACCTTATTGCTATAGTAAATATAAAGTGTTAAAAAAATCACTTGTTTCAATCATAGTACTCAACTGTGACTGAAACAAGGGATTTTTTTACCACTTTGTGTTTGAGATTATATACATAAAAAGTGTTACACTGCTCAGTTAAAATAATTATTATATCATGTTAGTTACATGTTATGATTGAAAAAAATTGAAAGGTCAGTGTATTAAATTTGTCCATATCACATGGAACAATTATTCACATTCTTAGTTTTGTTGAATTACAGTGTTGATTGTTGGAAAATAAAGTGTAATTAAAGTATATATNACTTTTACGATCACTTACGAATTTAGTGGTCGTCCCTTATTAGGACCGTTGTTCTCTCCGGCTCGTAAACATTTACTTTCACAGTTCCTACATGATGAATTTGTATGTTTTTTGTTGATTGAAGTTTTGAAAGCATAAAATTACAAAAAAAAAATTGTATATCATGAATTGGTGAAGCTTTTCTTCATTTTTAAATTACATAAATTAAATAAAGCACTTCTCGTGATTAGATCGTTTCTCAATAATCAATAATTCATAGTATTATTTCATATAAAACGAAAAAGCAACGTGTGAAGAAATACAGATGCAAAATCTCCTAATAAATGTCTTATATATATATATATATATATATATATATATATATATATATATATATGTATATATATTTTTTTTTTGTTACTTCCATTCAACCACTTAGAATTTTTATTTATTTTTTAAAGATTGTTAAGGGTGTAACTTCAACTGAGCTCCAGAAAGATGCAGTTTTGAATTGGTTCAGTTTCTTATTTTATGCCAGGATATGCAAAAGTCAATCACATTAAAAAGTAGTGCTAACAAACTTCACCCCAGATTTTCAGATGTTCTGAAACCTAAAATTCTCTAAACACTTTTTAAAGTTAATTGAGGTCGTCTAACGACTATGGAGAGTAAAACATTCTCTCACAGGACAAAGTAATCAAATTGTACATGTTATTTTGATAATTTTTTAAGTTCATTACCGCTACCATTCTTAATGAGTATAAGAAGTAAGCTTTTAATTAACAAGAAAAAATATTATGAATCACCTTATAATAATTTCCATTTCTGACATATTCCACTCCTAAAGCAGTCTTTGTTTCTGGATCAATAAGTATTTTAGTAACCTGGAAATTATAAGATTTAATAAATAGTATTTTATCTTAATATAATAATGCTCAGTTTATTTTAACAAACAGAATAATTTTAATTGTAAATTTACCAATGCTTTGAATTGAGAGAGGAGTTAAAGGAAGAACTAACCATAGGTAACTATAAGTTGAGGTGTAGGATTATTAAAAAATTATTGTTTTTATTATAATGAAATTATTATCAAAATCATTGTAATAAAAATATAAACTGTGAGCTATTATAGGGTCATGGCCATCACTTTGCTTTCTCCCTCCCATTTTTAAATCATTATCACATAAAATCCTGTTAATTAGTCTTCTTCATGAAACAACTTCCTTGATTTAGTTAGAAAGTGATAAAGGCAATGCCATAAATTTATAAAAGTTAAATTTTAAATTGAACACTTTTAGGGTCTAGACAAGCAAGCCATTAGCGATTAAGTATGTAGGCAAGTTTTTATTAAAATGATTAAGACTTAGGCTATAGATTTTTATTACAAATGTTTTATGAATAATGTATAAAAGAAAATTCTTCACTGGTTTCTTGAAACTGTTCTTTTAGAACAGATATTTACTTTTCAAAAAGACAAAATAGCCTGTGATCCTTTATTGCTATGACCTGAAAAGTATTCTTTTAAATTACCTGTGAGTATAATGAAATGTGAAGATTTTTTCTGTATTTCACTGGTTCTAAAAAGGCTTTTGCAGTGCTACATCGGGATCCATCTCTTATGGTTCCTTGGGCTACTGTGAAACCACTTTGATACCTACCATTAGCATCCCTGACTTTGTAACCTAATTCTTCACCAGCCTAAAATCAAAAGACAAAAGTAAGGAATTAAAAAAAGAAAAAAAAAGAAAGGAAAACTGTAATTATGTGTTTACACTGTAATCAAAATTAGAACTTTTCCTAAAGGAATCTAGCCCTTCTGGAATAGCATCCCTGGAACCAAAAACCAGGCAATTCTGTGATATTAATTTTTATTCTCACAATTTCATTTTCATCCTATTACTTCTTTGCCAGGAAGTAAGTTAAAACTTACTATTTTTAGTCTAGAAAATGCAATAAAATGATTATGTCTGTTAAGACCAGTGAAATAAATAGCTAATGAACAATACTCTTCAATTTTAATTAATTAATGCGAGGGAATAGAATAAAAAATCTATCTGTTTCAGCCAGGACTCGAATCTGGATCTCCTGCTAAATAACGAGAGTCGATAAATAGCTAGACAATGTCAGCTCCTTCCAGCATAAGACGATGTATTCGTCTTTCTCGTGGGTTAGGCTCTCGCTAGTGTGTTGGGAATTTAATAAGTTATCTGGCTCGTCCCAGTCGTGTTTGTGGTAGCAGTCGTGTAAGTGGTAGCATTCGTGCCCGGAATGCAGGAGATCCAGGTTTGAGTCCTAGCTGGGACAGATAGATTTTTTATTCTATTCCCTCGCATCAATTGTTTAAAATTTACGTAGGATAATAAACCAAAACTAAATTAATATTTATAAATACTCTACAATGTGTTTTATTTTACAACATATTTACTTAACACCAATTGCTGAATTAACTAATTTAGTTGCTTAATCAATACAGCTAATTGAGAAAACATTTTTCAAATTTGATTTGTCCTAAACCTCAGCCAAGTTTGAACTTATACAACCATTTGTGAAGTATGAACTTAAATAAGTAGTTTAATTGTTTACTGTTAAAAATCAAAGTTAGTCTGCCAGTATCAATATAAACATTAAAAAGTAGACACTCGTACACCCATCTATAGATCATTCAGACTATATAAATTTTATTATTAAAAATTAGTACTTTCAGATTCTCTTAACTCTTAATTTTCATCAGGATTTCTTGCTTTGGATGAACAAGGATTTACAGCCTCCTATTATTTGGTATTAAGGAGAAACCTTACATTTTTAACTCCACATTTACAAGTCTCATCACTACTGAGAACAATTAGCAGCTGATTTTAGTCACCCTTACTCAAATGTTCTATCAGATTCATAGTGGAGTACTGTGCATTCCAGTATTTGGTGATAATTGTTTCAATTAACAAACATTTGTTGAACTAAAATATACTTTTCAGCAATAAATTGTGGGGAGAATATCAAATGCAAGAGTTGGTCCCTTTTAATTTAAAAATTTTGGAATTTAAATAGCAAAAAATCAACCACCTAAACAAATTCATGAACCAATTAATTTTTCCGAACTCCTTGGTAACACATGCAATTCTCATTTTAGCAGATTTCCAAGCAGGAAATCAAGCAATTTTTGTTAGTATCATGATGCAACTTTTGAAAAATTTAAACAGGAGAAGCAAAAATAGTATGTTAAAATTTAAGTATATATTTTTCTGTAAGCTGGTTGGTGGAGGTTCTCAATCAAAGGTGGGTGAAATAATTGAGAAGTGGTCAGTAACCTCCACAGTCCATTGATCACCTGTGAACTGTGGAGGTTACTGATTACTTCGCAATTATTTCACCCTTCTTTGAATTTTAATTTATTTCTAAATATATTTAGTTATTAATAAAGAAAATTTTTTCTTGGAATATTAAATTATTTTCCCACCTCGAGGAAAGCTTTTACGAGTGGAGATCGCCATGGCGGTTCAGTGACAGTGAGATAGCCTCCTGACGAGTGGTAGGGTGATTTGGCTAGGTACTTGTTCCTCTGGTCCTGGCTCTTCTTGAAGTATGGCAGTACTTTCTTGTAACCCCATCCAGGGTTACCCAATCTTTCCCAGTTGTCGTAGTCCTTCTGGTTGCCCCGCACGTACAGCATGTAGTTGAGAACGCTCGATCCGCCTATAACCTTTCCTCGCGGCCAGTTGCAACGTTGCTCGTTCATCCCTGAAAAACAATTCATTTATAGTTCTTGCAATTAAAATGGGCCTTTAAGCTATCTGAGGCTATTAGCCCGGTCCCTGCATCAACAGTCACTTCTCGGTGGGCTGCTCTTCGTCTCGGTAGTGGTTTCGTTGCACGTCTTGCGAAGGCTGAGTTCTCCCGGTGACTTGGTGCTGGTAGGCTTTACCTGGAGGACGTCTATATTCGAGAGGCCAGTTTTCCTGAGTTTACGCCTTCAATCGCTGAGCTAATGACTCATATATTAGTATGATCGGTATATATTAGTCAAAGTCAATACAATAGCCTCATAATTCGTCAGACTTGACGGAAAAGAGGACAGGAAGGATAGGTCACACTTCATCGAGGCTCTTAGTTAGAAATGGCATAAGAGAATGATAAAGAAGAAGATGAATTAATTAAATTGGGAAGCTACAGACATATGAGATCATTGACTTCAGAATTTAAGGAAGTGCCCTATCGGCTTAATGTAAAAGACTGCATATAGGAGATGAAGGAGCGCACCTTCACATTGGAAGATATGTTAGTATTACATAACTTTCACAACGGCTCATGTTAAAAAGGGATTAATGGTTTGATTCAATATGCTTGTGTATTGATATATTATTTCCTATTTTTGAAAATACTTTAAATTTTAATTTTTCCTAATGTTTAAAATAAAATAAAAGGCATGCTGGAACTGTGAAGTAGACAAGATTTGTTTTGTGTTGATTTAGTGGATTTCCCTTTAGGAAATCAAGATATTCATGATGGTATAGAGAAACGAATTTTAAGATTTTACCGATCCAAAATAGGAGGAGTTAAAATACGCTAAATACTCTAAAAGGTTATTTTCACTACCAAATGAATATATAACTATCATACCTTCTATTATCCGTCTTCATTGGTTTCTGTAAACCATCCTCCGTTGGCGAGCGCTTTCGAACATGTATTCGGCCAAGAAGATGGACAATGTCCGAAAGCGCTCGCCAACGGAGGATGGTTTACAGAAACCAATGAAGACGGATAATAGAAGGTATGATAGTTCTATATTCATTGGTAGTGAAAATAATGTTTTAGATTATTTAACTGACACAGCTAGCCAAGCGAAGGTATTACTAACACGCATGTTTAAAAAGACTAGAAAGCTACACAAGACAATAGCTAACATCAAATTCAACAAACAATGTCAGACACACCTAGATAATACCTAGATACGCTACAATAAACATAAACACAAAATCATTTGCAGCACAACACACAAAATTACAGAAATACGCTCACTATACATTAAAAAGAACAGATTGAACAACGAAATTTACAAACTCCACCTAGAGACAGGAAACAAACTGACACAACTNCTATTAGTTGTAAAAAAAAAAGAGTAGAACACAATAAAAGTAAAATTTTATATTTAAAAAAAAATATTGACAATTAAGGATGTAATTAGTATTTTCCTGCCGTCCTCTACTTTTTGTAATAGAAAACAAATTCGGTATTCAGGCTTTGCCGTATCGAACTCTTGGTTCAAATGTTTATTCAACATTTTGGTTGAAATGAAAAGAAGAGGGGGGGGGGGCTTAGTAGGGGTTTATCGAAATATCTTCGTTGTTACTTGAGTTGCAAAAAAGTTTACAAAATAAGATAGGTTTAAAATAAAATGAAAATACGAACCCTCACATAATTTTGACGAAGTTCTCATATAAACGCATCTTCTGAGTTACATCTAGAATATGCCCAATTCTAGGTGACAAAGATTAAAAGAAAATCCTCTTAATAATATGTATTTTTTAAAATGACGAATAAAAACTGGCCTTGTGTAATGGATGTTTAGGATATGGTGGTAACCTCTAAACACATAATAATTGAGTATTGAGGGATCTCCATGAAGGATTAAGATTTATTTAAAGAAAATATTTTAGGGGTCAAAGTCAATTTAAATACACTTAGTACGGGGGGGGGGGGTAAGCCCTCCAAATACATAATTAATTAATTAAATAAATCAGTCACGCTACAGGCCATACAGGCATAAAGAGGAAATACATGTTAAGAAGTGACCCACGGATCACTAGAAAAGGTGTGGTCAGAACCTTCTTCTGATCGCCTGATTTTCCCCCCATTTAAATCAAAATGGTAACCAATTAGGACTGGTTGTTCTCTAAGAGCACGCTAGGAATCCCATGGGTCATTACAAACAAGAGCATAGACAGAAAAAAATGACTATATCCTGTGAGATTTGAACCTGGGTCCTTTGGCTCAGGAGTCTAGTACCTTAACCACTGGTCTACTGTGCTCTCATAGGGATGAGGGGTCAAAGGTCAACGGATAAACCAATAGCATGGGGGATAAGCCCCCTCTTAGGTGGGATAGATTACATCGTGGTTACTAGAAAATTCTCTAGGGGGTGAGGGTCAAAAGTCAAAGGGGTCTAAAACACATAATATCTAGAAGGGGGCGGGGTAACTCCATATGTCACGTGACCTCCCATATGTTCCTAGAAAATACGCCTAAAATCTCTGGAGGGTGCGGGGTCAAAGATCGAAAGATAAGTCAATAATAACATGGGAGGTGATTAGCCCCTAAAAGATAATATTGTAGAAAATTCGCCTGGATAGGTTACGTCAGGGTTACAAGGAAATTCATGTGGGAATGTTATGTTATGGTTACAAGGAAATCCGTTAAAATCTCTGGGGTCCGTGGGTGTAGGTCACTTCTGTGACATTACCAGCAATGAGATAGACATAGTGGTTTGTGAGGAAACCCTGAGCGCTACTACCTAGATCCAAAAAGGTAGGCTTAGAGATAAGAATGTTTGGCGGGAATCCATGATGTCCGCCATTTTCCTTATTTGCGTGGCCCAGAAGCGCCTTATTTACCCTACTATCAGGTAAGACTAGAAAAATCACAAATTCCTATGCTTTTTTCTTTTATAAATCAGCCCAGCCCCGAGATGTAGGGTAAATTTTACTTATTTACCTAGTATCTAATTTATCTCAAATAAGCCTTGGAACCTAAGTTTCAATGATATTCTTCGGTTATTTCACTTACTTTTTAAATTTTACTTGCGTAAACAATATAGATTCACCTCTCTTACTTGAGGTCATGGATCCTGTATTGATAATCTTATCACCTGTTCTCAAACAGCAATAATTTTGCCCCGTGCCAGGACCATATCAGAGAGTGTTTGGAAGCTTACCCAGGCAAGAGCCAGGCTGTGGCTCGGTCTTATATTGCCAATCTAATTCGCTTAGTTGGAGAACTGGCGCCAGCAGTGGGACGTCAGAAATGACGGTACTTTCCTGACCAGCTTCTAGCAGGAGAACATCCCATTCCCCGATTTCTGAGAGCCTGTTTGCTATCACAGCTCCTATAAATGATATAATTTATTAGTATCGCAAAAAAAAAAAAAAAAAAAATCATTACTGTGCACTACACAGCTTTAAGTTATTCAAAAATTTAGTAAAAATGTTTTAAAAAAACTTTATGTATAGAAAAATGGTAAAATAAAAAAAAAAATATATATCTGTAAAGGACAACTGAATTTAGGTAGGAATAAGTTCTTGAAGGTGTAGTAAATAATAGTTAAGAATGATATATTGTACTCAAATCAAGAGATTTAAAAAAAAAATAGAAGCAAATTGAAAGTTAGTGTCCTTCCAGGTATTATAAAAAATATGTATTAATTTTACTTAGATTTTGAGTTTATTTTCAAACTCAACATCATTTAGATAATTTGAGAAAATTTTTAGATCTGTCCTTTTTTTTAATCATTAATCATTACAACCCAGTATTTAAATTAGTGAAAGATTCCTTGCTTTACCTCAAGTACAGCACATTCAAATTACTTTTGATAGTAGGTTTTGGAACATTTTGAGAAGCCCTTGAAAATATTTTAATAAATAGCAATAAACTAGTAGATCAAGGAATTAATAAACTACTTTAAAAATCAGTTTTGGGTGTACTTGATGAGCAGAAATCTTTCACCAAATTTAAAATTTATATTACAATTATTTTTAAAATGCACTAATATAACTTAATTTGCCATTTTATACTTTATATTAAATGTGAGTTATATTCATTTTTTTACATTTTAGTTTTTCTGAAAAAGTTGTACATTCATTAGAATGTTCTATATTGTATGTTTAATCTAAACCGTTTAAAGTGGTACCACTTATCTCGTAATATCTTATTTTAATAGTTAGCTTCTAAAATTCAATGATAAATATTTATTTATTATTGGACCTTAGATTCCAAGGCTTATTTGAGATAAATTAAATACCTTTATTATTAAAACAATATGTTTAAAGCGCACGCACGGACATAAATTTTAATGACTCTAAATTTTTTTTGTCTAGATTATAGGATCGGAAAAAATATCGAAGAAATTTTAAAACATCTACCGTGAGAACATTCCCAATAACTAAATTCCCTCGGAATCAGAGATATGCGTAAAAATTGTATTATTATTCATATTTATTATTTCTTAGAATATTACATTTTACACCTATTATGTTTTATAAAGTTTCATTTTTTTATTTATTTTTACTTGAATAACAAAGAATATTTTTCGATTAAAAATTTTTCCCTTCATCCGATTTCAACCAAACATTAATTATTTTAACAGTTTGCAATGGAGAGCCTAAATACCAAATTTGCTTTCCATATTTTAAAAATGTAAGGTCCAACTTCTCATATTATGCATATTTTTGTTGAATGTTTTTTTAAAAAGTTATAATTTTTTCTTAGCACTTAAAATAACGATATTCACGTTTTAAATTTTGGTCTTCTTATGAACCCTCTGGCCTGCACTCCCCGACTAATTTCAGTGTCAACGATCTCACCCAATTTTATCTTTAAATAAAATATTAAGTACCGAATTTGGTCTCATTATTTGAATTGTGGACGCCAAGGTTATAAATTGTATTAGACAATATTTTTAGCTTCTCCAATTTCGGATCGGTGAAGAAACGAATAATATTTCAAATGCCGCGTGAATGATTGTACAAACCCGGCTTCTTTCCCCACGGGAAATCTCTACAAAAATCAATTTGAAAGCCATACTGGTGGCCAGTGATGCCCATTGGTCTTACCTGCAGATCCTCCTCCGACCACGATGAAGTCATAGGAACCCTTGAGGAAGCGTGGTACAGTCTTCTCCAGGCCTTCGGGGCTCCTNATTCATATATATATATAGAGAGAGAGAGAGAGAGAGAGAGAGAGAGAGAGAAGAACACCTTAATTGTTAATTGTATATTAGGTTGAAACACGTTTATAAATCGGCTAGTTCAATCGTGAATGAGTGCCTTGTGGAGAATTATTTCACGTTCGTTATAGGTGTACAAACCTAAGTATTAAGACTTGGGTCTGGGAGCAACAGCTTCAGTTCACATTCACCTACGTTGAAATTACAGGATATCGTGGAGAACCATTCCTGGCAGTTCAGTGACAATATGACATAGCCCTGACTTTTGGATATTTTTATCTTTCGTTTTTATTGACCTTCCCTTCTCGCGCCTCAAATTATTTTCAAGGGCCAAAGATAAGCAGTAGCAGTGATGGCGTCACTCTTCCGCTACTAGTTGGGTCGTCAGCAAAATAGGGTAGGTTGCAGGCTTCAAGGAATTTTCCCACAACTTAATACCAAATATCACTGAATGGAGTACCCTTTCATGATGGATTGCTAGTCATTGGAAATCAAATACTTACAAAAAAGTCTTTAACGCTTTCTCTTTCGAGATCTGATGGAGATTACCTTGGACTTGATAATAGTGTCTTGACCGAGTTCGTGGTGTTCAAAACTAGTTTTCGAGCGTCATATATGAAAATGTTTTATTTCGTGGATGATTGTTTGACATTGAATGTAATAAAAACTTCACTTTTCGGTTTTCTGATTATAATTTGTTATTAAATATAAAGAAAAGGCAAAAATATACCACAGGGGGATGTATTTCCCTTCATGCTGGCTCTCCTTTAAAAAAACAAAAAAAATGCGAGAATGAAAATTGGACACAGAAAACGAAAGAAACATGTTATTAGATGATTTTAGTTGGGGTTCGGCCAAGGTCCAAGAAAGAGAAGAATTTTCGGTTAAATCCAAAAAAATACAAATTTAAAAAAATGTATTTTTTAAAAGATTATCTGCCAACGAAACGTTAAAAATGTTAAATGGTTAAAAAGCCATCTTCAGGGCTATGGAAATGTGAACTTAGGGACAGGACGTCCTCTCTCGTCTTCATGATAGCCCTGAAGATGGCTTACAATGTAAGCGGAAACGTTGGCAGATAATCTTTTAAAAAAATACATTTTTTAAAATTTGTATTTTTTTTTTTTGGATCTACCTTGACCGAACCTCAACTAAAATCATTTAATAATAATATCTACGGTCAAAAAAACTCTTCTTTTGAAAGAAACATGCTGTCATCGAACCAGACACGTCACGAAAATGATAACAGTTAAAGGTTCGGCTCTTCTCGCACTCTATCCCGGAAATTTTTGGCACTAAAATCTGTTGAACATTATTATCAATGGAAAATAGAATGCTCATTATAAGTAGAGAATTTGTTGGGGTTCGGTCAAGTTTGATCCATAAAAATACAGCTTTAACAAAGTGTATTTTTTGTTATCTGCTGACCTTTCGGTTTACATTCTAAGCCATCTTCAGGGCTGTTGAATACAATGACATAAGAAAAAAAACACTATATGATTTACATTATTATTACATAAAATTGACACAACTAAAAGTAATGTGATATGAAATGCTGAGGAAAACAATAACAAAATGTGTAGAAAAATTCACCATACCAACCTATCATGAAGGAGAGAGGGGACGTGTTGTCACCTGGATCGAATATTCTTGACTGAGAGGTCGGGTTTGGAAATTAGGAAAACTTAAGATGAACAAGTGAAGGGTGGGGAATGTATGGTGAAAGGTGTTGAGATAGTAGTTATGAAGGGAAAGCGGCCTGCATCAAATTGGGCAATACAGAGAAAAATTGAATTATTTCAGTTAAGTAGCCTGAGGATCTAGGAGACAAGTTAGTCAGGCTTAGTTTGGAGGGGAACTAATGGTTAAACAGAATGTTGAAGATGTTTGAATAAGTTGAAGAACATTTGTCAGTTCTTGAAGAAAATGTCAGTCCTGTCATTCGGAGGTCACTGTTTTCGGAGATGGGCTTGGCTTATAAAGTGGAAATTTAGAATTTTATAACAATCTCTGTTGTCAAAAACTTTCCATTTGAACCTAAGCTCATTGTAATAATTCATGAGATATCATATTATAAACCAATGTTTTTAATAGTTATATTAGCAACAAAAATTAAATTAATTATTGTAATTTTTTTTATCTTATTAATTATAAACCAAATCTTAAATGAAATACATAAATATCAATTATTATAAAATTAAACATTTGACATATTATTAAAATGAATGATAAAATTTCTAAATTATCAAATTTTAGATCCTTTTCATAATAATTAATCTAGAAAAACAAAAGTTCAGCAAGTTACAGTAATAAATAAATTGGTTTCTCTCTAAACTCATTACCTTTGCCCGTTTCTAACCATTTTTTATTTCTCAGCCTGATCGCCTTCCCTAGCTTCTAAGGCCAAATTAATCATTTACTCTTATCATTATATTATCTTTTAATGAAACTTGGGAAATCTGCTGGTTTATGCTGCTCCTGTGTGACAGAATTTGAGTTACATGAACAGCCCCATGCGGCTGGTTCATTTATATTCCAGCCAGGTTCTAAGCAGATGAAGCATTTGAAACAATTTTTGCCCAGTCATGGTCGGCTATTGCCTTTTCATTTCACACAATTACGAGGGAAACAGCATGCTTAATGTTGTTTCGTGTTGTTAATTGCATTTTTAATTAATTTATAAAAGGAAAATTTAATAATGTAATCACTCCCTGTTTCCCCTAATAACTTTTTTTTTCTTTAGTTGAATAGATCTCCTTATCCATAAAGTAATTTCAGGATAAATAGATAGTAAGATAAATACTTGTTTATGTCAGTCCAATCTGCATATTTCCCATGCTGATCAGTAATTTACTTCTGCCAATTAAAATATCTAGAAGACATGGAATACAAGAACCAAAGTAACGGCTTGCCGAAAAAGTCACGCTTAAGAGGCACTAAGCGGATAATAAAGCACTATGCACGAGCCTAGGAGCATGTCAAATCGGAGGCGTAAGATTATTGGGAACTTCTATTACGCGGTACATCATAAGTTTCATGGGCTAGAACGCCATCATTATAAAGGTATGGCTTCTCAATGGTGAAGCCCTAATAAATACGCCATATTCCCAACCCATGTCCTCCACAAGACCGAGGCTTTAGGCGTTATCATTTCAAGGTTATCTAGCTTGGAAATTTTTTAGATTGAGTTCCCACATACTAATAAATCTTTAAATATATCATAGATAGGGATACATTTTATTGATTTATTTTAATTTTAAATTTTATTAATTTTATTAATCATCAAAAGCTGTAATTCTAAGGAGGAGATTCCGGCTTTTGTATTTTAGACATCAGTCAGTTTCACAATAGTCCATTCTTCATTGTCAATGGTCCATTCAATATAAATAAAAATCTTCTCCGAATCATGGCTACCAAAAAACATAAAACCTTGCTTTTTCAATAGACTGAAGTAAAAAAAAAAAATAAATA
>KZ807205.1:421418-433909 GCA_000696205.2 Oncopeltus fasciatus | reverse complement strand
ATTAATAATTTAATTTCCTGATGAATAAAATATATATTAATATTCATTTTTTGTAAACTTATAAACAACTTAAATGTTTTAAAATTAAGTTTTACACTAAACTAAATACTATATTTCCCCCCAACATCAAATATAATAAGTACTAATGAGAAAGAAACAATTTTTCAATTTGGTTTTCTACTAAAATTTTCCCATCCTCGACCGATTTCAGTCGATAACAAACTATTTGAATGTTTGACAAATTTAAGCTTAGGTACCAAAATTGTTCCGAATAACTGTGAAAGTAGAGCTAACAGACATATACTTCTGAAGGGATTCAATGACTTTCCTAGCAGGATTGTAGAAGAAGCGTTACAGTACAAAAGAGAACAGCTCTATTTCTTTGAGAGATATCGATTGGACTTCGCTAAACGGGAAAAGGATCGCCGAATTAAGGAAGGCTGCTTACTTGGAGTGCTGGGAGAGCTGCTCACTCGAACCAGTCCAGGACCGAACTGGGAGCTGTAGTCAACTGTTCCTTCCTTCTCGCTTGCCTCGGGTACGTGCCAGTCGAGTCCGCGCTCACTTCTTCCGATTGTCTTCAGCCGGTATCGGTCGCGTCACTGGGTGACTTCATCGGTGGGAGTTCATCGAGGGCCTCTCGATACCCGATGTGCCTGATTGTCCTCCATGCTGATGATTTCAAGGTGTCGTCACAAGACAAAGCCATCTTGGGACTGCATGTGCTGTCTTCGCTGTGAATCATGAGGGATTTAGTCGATACGCGAATATAATTGATACTAGATATATACATTACTACCGAGAGAGAAGTGTTTCTCTTAAAGAAGATGAAAAGTGTATATGAAACAGTTAGGCTGAAATATATAAAAGTTTGGAATTGGACATGTAAAGCAGACTCGACAAGTAAGCAATATTGTTCAATATCAAGAATAAAACTATACTTGCTGATTATAATGGAAGACAACCATCATTAAATATTGTGCTCATTGCTTCCAAATAAGTAGCAGAAATGTTTCCTTATACTAATTATTCTAAAATGTTTTATATTTATTAATATAAGTAAATTTTTGATGGCATAATATTTACAAACTAACAAATTTATACATGTATACAAAAAAAAAAATCATAAATATATAAAATATCACTTGAAACACATCCAAATAAGTTTAGGCAACAAGGCCAAGGAGGTCGCGAGGACATCATCGTTATAATCGTCGGGGATGGTTGTAAGGATTGGAGTCTGACGACGGGGATTTGACATATGCATTAGGATGAAATTGGAGTTTACTATGGAAGAGCTTGAGGGTGGAGATAAGATCTTGGGTGAAAAGAATATTAATTCGTGATGAAGGGTAGAGTTGGAGACATAATATGGGGCTTTTGCTATTATTCTTAGGTCTTAGGAATGAAAGAATTGTATTCGTTGAACTTTAGAAGGTTTAGTGGCACTCCTGAGTTCTGAACCATATATCTATATCGGTCGTAGTAATGTCTTACACAGTGTCAGTTTGTTCTCTGTTGCGAGCTGTGAACGCCCGCTTAAAAGTCTGTATAAGAGTCTATGGCATCTGTTGAGTTCTTGACGCTTAAGATTAATACTTTCGCTCAAGTTTAGTCGCGAGTCAAGATGGAACCCAAGGTAACAGGTTGAATCAGAGAGAGGTATAGGGATGTTATTGTACCTAACATTATTAGGGTATTTCTCTTTTATTCCGTTTTTAAAGTGTTAAATAAAGAATTAAATTTAACTGCCCTGGCTCAATTAGAAAAAAAAAAAAGAATAATTTAATAGTAAGAACAATAAGATCATGGTTAACTTATTTGAGGATCAAATAAATTATATTATCTTCCTGTTTATTGCAATAACAAAATTCACACGTACACACACGAACGCACGCACACATGAGCACAGACATAAACACAAATGTAAAAATTTTTTACATATAAAATATAGAATTCAGGTATGAAATTATGACTGTCAAATAGATAGTGCCATTTCAGGCATTTATTAGTGAAGTAACCTTGGCCCAATATTTTATATTTGTTTACAAAGAATGCCTATTGTTAATGTAGATTAATTACACTGCACAACAAAAAAATATTTTTTGAATGTTTCCTACACTAAATTAGTCTATTTCTACTAATTTTGGGGTGATGAAAACGAAAATAACATTGAAAAATTTTCATTAGCTCTGTTTTTTGAGATATACAGCACTTAATCTTAAAGAGTAGTTATACTATACGTGAAAAGTGAAAGTACAAAAAACAATATTGTTATGTTTCTTTTAGAATATTTTAAGTTCAAAATTGACAAAAAAAAACATTATTCTTAGTGTTTTGACAAATAAAAGAGGTTTGTACCACCAAATTTCAATTAAGTCAATCCGATGTAGGTATTGTAAGATCGCTGTCGTTTAGCTTGTCTTTTATAAAACACTTCTGGAGCATCCCTACACTGAGATATTTTCACATCATGTTTTAGAAGATTCCACTGTTGTAGTCTTGACCCTAACAGCTCAGCCTTTTCCTTAGACAAGCCAAGATCTCTTATAAGGTCACTCAACTCTGCTTGACTAATTCTGTGCGGATCACTAGACCTATCGCTTACATCAAAATCAGGGTCATGGGATGTAGAAGGATGGGTTGCTTCTTGTAAACAGACTTCATCACTTTCCTCTAAAATTTCATAGTTTTGGGGTGGAGAAGGGACTGGCAAATTGTCTGAGTGTGGTACAGGCCGAAGAGCAGATGGGAGATTAGGGTATTTCACCGTTCCTCTTTTCTTCATAGATAAACCTTGCTTAATGGGAGGAGTTAAGCAGAAATAACTGCCGTCTGTATGATTGGTAGGCTCACGCCAAACCTTAGGTACTGCAAAAGCCATTGCCCGCTTGTTATTTTTCAGCCACTCTCGCAATATGACGGAACAAGAATTACAACATATATGAGGAGCCCATGATTTATCTTGGTCCCCAACTTTTACACCAAAATAATGTTCATAGGCAGTCTTAATGATAGGTGACATTTTACGTTTCTGAGCCTTAAATGTTATTTCACCACATATATAGCAAAAGCTATCGACAGAATTCACACACTTTCGAGGCATTTCAGATCAGCACTTAAATTAATTTAAAAATCAACTTCACACGATAATTTCAATAGCAACCACGTGCGTACAATTGACAAACTCGCAAAGGTTATGTTTACTACTTATGAACAGCTGATGAGAGGGGTGTTATGTAAACAAACATGTGTACCAACTGTTGGTGATGAAATATTTCATTTGTTGAAAACTGAATATATATATAATAGAATGATACTATATCTTGAAAACAAGAGCTAATATATAATTTTTATGGTCATTTTCGGTTTTAACACGTGGAAATACATTAAAATCAGCTAATTTCAACCCCGAAACAAAAACTTTGTTGTTCAGTGTTATTATTTATTAATAATAAATTAAGCCCCCATTCTTGATTGTTCATTGTCGCTGACTACCTACCCTACTCTTCATTCTCGTCCAGTATTGAGCCAGGCTTAGTAGTCATAGCTTTTACGCGCACTACTATGTCCGGTTTTTATTTATTTTTTTTTTTTTATAACTGTTAGCCTTCCATTCAACCACTTAGGCTCATGGTGGAAGGGGCTATCTACAGGTCGGCATCCCATTCTAAACTTCCATGGCTCAGGACAAGATTTTACTAACAAATAAAACTTTAACCTGGGCGGGATTCGAACCCGCAGCTATCTCCGGTTTATCAGATATAATTAGTCACATACTCTCATTTCTGTTCGTCTTAATGGATATTGCTTAGTTTACGCACCTCTTGCCTGGCCGAATATTCTAGGATTCTTCGATTCATGAAACGTAAAAAATACATTTTTTAATGTGGGAGAGAAGTAATTTCCAATTGTGAGGAAAATTACTGTAGCTAATTACTTGATAAATAAAACCGACCAATTTATGTCCCAGCAGATTTTCTCTTTAACTTTTACGCTATTATTTATGAAATGAACGAACGTAAAGTTTTGTCTTAATTTTTTAACAACTCTATTAATTTATATGTTAATAGTATAAATATNTGTCTTGAAAACAAGAGCTAATATATAATTTTTATGGTCATTTTCGGTTTTAACACGTGGAAATACATTAAAATCAGCTAATTTCAACCCCGAAACAAAAACTTTGTTGTTCAGTGTTATTATTTATTAATAATAAATTAAGCCCCCATTCTTGATTGTTCATTGTCGCTGAGTACCCACCCTACTGTTCATTCACGCCCAGTATTGAGCCAGGCTTAGTAGTCATAGCGTTTACGCGCATAGATTGACCTGGGCGGGACTCGAACCCGCAGCGCCAGGATTGCGAGAGACGAACGGATCCCATGAGCTACCCCGGTGCCCCCAACTATCTCCGGTTTATCAGATATAAAGTAGTCACTTACTCTCATTTCTGTTCGTCTTAATGGATATTGCTTAGTTTACGCACCTCTTGCCTGGCCCACTATTCTAGGATTCATCGATTCCTGAAACGTAAAAAAAAAAAAAAAAAAATCTAATGTGGGAGAGGTGTAATTTCCAATTATCAGGAAAATTACTGTAGCTAATTACGTGATAAATAAAACTGACCAGTTTATGTCCCAGCAGATTTTCTTTTTAAATTTTACGCCATTATTTATGGAATGAACGAAAGTACAATTTTGTCTTAATTTTTTTAACAACACTATTAATTTATATGTTAATAGTATAAACATTAAAAGAAAAAAACTCTTTGTGGTATTTTACTATTTAATTGAACCAATTAAATCGTTACTGACTTTTTTATAAACTAAAAACAGTATAAAAATAGATAAATATTTTAATTATTGTAATTAAAGAATGCTATGAAATAACTAAATTAATTTGGAGGTAACTAGTTGACCGTCGAGCTTTAAGTGGACAGGTTGGCCAGGAATTCGGCCTTGGAGCAGAAGAATTAAAATCTGATTTGTAAATACAAAAGTTTTTTTAATTTATTTTCGCCAATGTTTCGGCCTAAATATCAGGCCTTCATTTAATCATTAATGAATTACTTACTGTAAAGCAGGACTATCTCTCTCTCTCTCTCTCCCCCCATCACCTTATTTGCCCTAATCAAGAAATTTAGGCCGAAACGTGGGTGAAAAAAAAATAATAAGATTCGTACATCATATGTAAAAATAGTTTTTTCCTTGCAAATCAGTTTTTAATTTTTCAGCTCCCATGACCTAATCCCTGACTAATCTCTCCTCGTAAACTAATATAACTATATATATGTGCCTTTGTAATTTTTAACTAAATTCACTTTTGAAATACTATAGGCATTTAACTTTTCGTAAATACTCTAACATACAATTCATTGCATATCGAATGAGTGTCCAAGTTTGTCATTTACTCCACTCATTAGGTTTACATACTGCGATACATCTTACTGGAGTCATGCTTGTAGTTTGAATCGCAGTATGTAAATACTATGTACACTATGTAGTACCTACTATGCTAGTAGTAGGTTTTTCTATCTTGATGATATTTGAATTGATGAACATGCAGCAGAATCCAGCCTTATCACTGATCGTGATTGGTGAGCAATGAGTTGTCCTATTAGCTTTCTTTCTTGACCTATATTTATTTTTCAGTATTGACGTCATCTATATACATTTGCTGATGCCTATAAGAAAGAATTTTTCAAATCATTTGTTATATTTATTTGTATTTCATACATTTATATGTATATGTAATTTTAAATGTTAGTCATCGGGAACCTTCTATCAAATTTATCTCAGAAAAATATAGCTATTCATGTTTATGCCATGACTTGATTGATGATGGCACATGTTTAAAACTTTTTTTTTTTTTCTAAATAGTTGAGTAACTTAAAATAGGGAGATGAGGAGGAGACAACCAAACCTATTTCTCTTGGAAGAAAGAAGTTTGTCGTAGGAAAAAAACAGTTTACATGGAAGAAAGAGTAGAAGTTAAAGTTAAAAAAGGAGAGTTTGTTGACCGTAGATATTATTCTAAGATTATTTTAGTTGGGGTTCGGTCAAGGTAGATCCAAAAAACACAAATTTAAAAAATGAGTTTTNCAACTATTAGTTCCATAATCAGCTTCGTTCATCTGGTTCCAAGTCCTCATAACTTTCCATAAACTCCTACTTTCGGCGGGATTCTATTTTAGCTGAAGAGGAACTATATGAGTGGTGTGACTTATCACAAAGCAGTAGTATACTTGTTTTGGGTTTCCATAAAGAATTCTAAAGCATTTGCAGAATGTAACTTGCATCTCAATAGACGTGAGAAACATTCTGGGGTAATTTAGAGGTTATCGATTCATATTTTTTTTTTTAAGATGTAGGGCGAATTCGGTAATTAGTCTTTTCATTGCATACCCTTTCAGAAATTAATTTTTGGTTGAAATAAGTTTAATTATAAATTTCGAGTGTTCGATTCATATTTTTTTTTTAAAGATGTAGGGCGAATTCGGTAATTAGTCTTTTCATTGCATACCCTTTCAGAAATTAATTTTTGGTTGAAATAAGATGAGAAAAAGAGGGAGGAGTTTACAGGAAGATGGACATTTATAATTGTTATATATTTGTTGTTATTTAAGTTATGAAAACGCACATAGAGCATAATAAGTGGCACTTTGATCATAATTTTTCTGTATTTGAGTTTCATGCGTCAGCTGAGTTTGTTAATTACTAAAATATATCATGGAAAAAGAGGGCTTAACATAAAAATTATAAAAGACATGTACAACATGAAAAAAATAGTTTTCTAAAATTAATATTGTAAAACATTTTAATGGAAATTTATATTAAGAGAGGCATTTAAAAATGTAATTAAAAGAGTTGAGTTTTATACAACGCAATAGTTATAATTTTATAACATATATGACCAATACATTTTTGTGTAAGGATAGTGTGAAGGAAGATGTTTAGGAGTGCAGGTTGTAGTGTTACGAGCCCTCTTTTTCTGTCCACTCTTATAAATGATAACAATAATAATTATAAATAGTTTATTCACAAAATCTCACAAAGTAACATTCGATACATAATAAACAACTTGAGAAATTAAACATACCTCTTTGTAAACCTAAAAAAGTAATTTCTTGACTAGAGCTTAATTTTGATACCTGATTTACTGAGAAATTAAGAATATTAGTGTCATTATTGCTAGAGATAAATTTTTAAAAATAAATTATTTACAATAGTAAAAAAAATCCGAACTAGCTGAATGAGTAACACAAATATTAAAGAACAGAATTAAAAACTTCACATCCTTAACCTTTTAGAAAAGTGAAGTCAGGTAAAAATAATTAATTTTACTTGATTTTAAGTGATTAAATATCAATAAAATTATTAATCATCAATTAAATTTATTGCAAGTTGTTATATTGTAATATCCATAAAAACAGTAGAACTATGTATTACTGTAAGACAGTTTCAGTCCTTATAATAGTCCTTATAATGTAATAATATTTTGAGTTGTCACTTTTTTCAAGAGTGATATGTTCAAAAGCACTAATAAATTATTTTTGATTAAAGACTAACAGTATGTTGTTATTTTATTTTCTAATAACTAATTTACAATAAATAAATCATAATTACTCCTTATCCTTATCACCCTATTTAAAAATTAAAATAAAAAAAACCTCATGATAGGTAGGTGTGGCAAATTACTGCTTTAATGATATTTCAATTTTTCTCTTGGCAATATGCTGTTTGTTTGCATGTTTTTTTTCTAATTGGTTCTTTTTCAAATTGTTTTTCATAAACTTTAAATTTTCTTACATAGCTTTCTACATTCTTACTCTTGATATCACATTATATTGTTTAAAAATTCAATCAATTATAAAGTTGAAATTCATCGAAAGTTGATTTATATACCAATGTAAATAGCTTAATATCAGTATGCTGTTTTCTCAGTATTTCACTGTACATATCGCAACGTGATTGCGGAACCTGTCGATGCATCATGTATAAATATTTTGTTTTTTCTTAGGTTGTACTCATTTTCTATTTGTACACCTATTTTTATTACCTCAGGTATATCGTTTTTTTATTTGTAATACTTCTTTCTCCTATTTTCTTACTTGTACAATAAGTTATAAATGATGTTATTCTTATGTTGAAAATATATTATTGGCTTATTGTTTTTTTGTGCTTGCTATTTTTATTATTGCATTTATAACAGAACCAGCTATATATAGTTTCAGGTGACCTCTTTGTTATTCAAGGGGACTTAATACCGAGAATACAACTTCATATGTTTTTTTCAAAATTTAAATTCACGAAAATAAAAAGAAGACAATTAGAGTTATCAAATAATATATAAAGCTTTGCACTTTGTGTATATATATCTCTCTAATTGCTGAGCGTTTCCAGACTCATTTAAGGGGACTGACTCCGAAGATGACTGAACTCAGCATATATAAGAAAAGTACGAAGTATTGGACAATATTTGCAACCCTAATTGTCATCAACTTCACTACCAGCGCAAATAAAAGAAAAAAAAAAAGTCTATTTGTTCTGCCGCCCTTCAGCAGAACGAGTACTAAATGTCAAGTGGGGCTTTTGTAAACAATTCTGCAAAGTCGAGGGATATGGGTCCGTAGTCGAGTCTCCACAACGAGGAAGGTGCCCCGAACAGCTGACTGGACAGTCTAACGGCCTCGTTGCTATCTCCCTGGCCTACTTCAAGGGATGGGTGGCTAGACGGGTTTCGCATCCACCTGTCCAACAGGTCATTCCTCCAGGCTTCTTCGTGGTCCTAGGTCAAGGCTAGCAGATCCCGCGGGATAAACTTCCACTTCCATCTTAGTACCACAGGAATCATTTGACGAATATAGCCCGACCACATAAGACCTGGTGCGACATCCTGAAGAAATTTAGAAAGGGAATTGAAGAGAAATACATTTTTATTTTGCCGAGAAGTTTTTTGTAGATAGGCTTATTGAACCTCGGGCTAAAATGATATTGCTTAGTGGTTATTCGTATGAAACTGGTAATTTTTTGCACTGATGAGATTACTTCATTTTCCTTATTAGTGGCAGGGAATATTTATTAAGAAAAAATATATCAAGTAAATAGGTCAAGATGAACCTACTCTCGGAGGTTATTCGCCACTGGCTAACAATATCGATAACAAAACGCGATTCTGAAATGCGGTGGCCTCTAAATGACGTCACAGCATGGATATATCACAGCATCAGGTTTTAATACAAACTAACTTCTGAACTTTAAAAGGAGCATATTTGTGAGTGTGTGTGGGGTTTTCACGCATTCAAATACACAACACATCTAAATTTGGTTAGTCAGTAGTGAGGGTTTATCTGCAACAAAAATTTGAATCGAATTTGGCAGTTAAAATTTCTAAAACTCAATCTTATAACATATTATTAAAATANACACACACACACACATACATATATATATATATATATATAATCCGTCTTAAAATATAAACTCCATTATTTAGTCTTATTTTAAGTTAAGATCAGTAGATTTGTCCATTATCTACTCAACTCTGAAAATTTAGTTTGAAGTAATATCTTTGCCAAGAGGGAAACGGGCTACAGGTCAGTAATACACTAACCGAACACTAGATGGCAGTAAAATATCCACAGCGATCAGAAAATGTCAAAACCCCCTTTACTATTATTGTGGGCATTTCATTTTTTTAATAAATAAATAAACATTAATAGCCAAGTCCTCCATTACAATTTGTGATCAATAATGAAGAATAATCACATTTTCAATCATGGGGGTTAAGGGGCATAGAAAAAGCAGTGATGAAGACAATTTGAAATGTACTTCGTCAAAATAACTAATAAAAAATTGTATGTTCAAATTTTAAAATCTACTTGTCTAGATCTTGAATTACTTTACAAACGTAATGCCTATTATAGCAACACGCTTATCGGAATTATTTTCTCTTAAAAAGAACGGATTTAATGTTCGGAATTCATAAATAAAGTGTTGCGATTCTTGGTAGGTTTTTATAGAGACAAAAAAGGTTTTTAGAATAAGTTAGCTATTTCTCCACGATCCAAAGTGGTAGATCTCCTCTTAGAATGTTTTCAACTTCGATTGGATGTCAAAACGCTAAAGTCTGCTCTGCCAAAACTCTTTTATCATGTCAGAGGCTTTTTCAGCTATCATGATGACGGGGGCGTTAGTGTTGCCACTGACAATGTTGGGCATGACTGACGCATCGATGACTCTGAGGCCGCGTACTCCACGCACTCTGAGCTGAGGGTCGGTGACGGCCTCCGGATCCCAGGCAGGACCCATCTTACAGGTACCCACCGGATGGTAAATAGTCACAGAGTACTGTCGAATCATGCATTCCCAGTAGTAGTCCGTGTTGAAAGGTAGCTGTCTGCAGGCGGGGTAGGGCTTCGTGTACATCTGGCTCCCGAACTTTTTAAAGGCCTTCGTCTGGCTCACGGCTAGGATTATTCTCACACCTTCAATAAGCCTCTTCATGTCCATCGGCTCGAAAAAGTAGTTCGGATAAATGAGGGGATGGTCGAAGGGGTTCTTGCTGCGGAGTTTGATGAATCCCTTGCTCTCCGGTCGGAGGAGCATCGGGATGATGGACCAGACATCCCTATTCGATATCGGCTCGTACATGTCCCTGTAGAACTCTTCCGAAATACCGTGGGCCTTCCAGATCTGCGCACCCCCGTCCGAGTTCGTCGAGCCGGAGACGAAATGGAATTCGATATCGGGGAAGTCCTCCGAGGCGTTGGCGTATTTGGTGTTGACGAAGGCGAGGCCCTCAACTCCTCCCATGACCGTGAGAGGGCCGTCTCCGAAGACGGCGTACTGGACGACGCTCTGCAGATTCTCGTATCGGTTCATGACAATGGAGACGTCCCTGTTGACGAGGAAGGCGAGGCCACCCAGGCCAATGTGATCCTGGAGGTTCCTGCCCACACCAGGGAGGTCCTGCAGCACTGGGATGCCTACCTCTGTGAGATGTTGCTCAGGTCCGATACCAGACAACATCAGCAGTTGAGCGGAGCCGATCGAGCCCCCACTAAGTATAACTTCCTTTCTCGCTCTCACCTAAAAAAGAAAAAACATTGATAAAGTACTGCTAATAGTTCCAAACAACCAGAAGAAAGGCTTGAAACATTTCTTTTTGGCATTACTGTTTTTGCGAATTTCTTATATTGCAGTGGTTCCAGCAGATCCCAATATACAACTTAATTCAATTGGGTTTAACGGTTTTTAATTTGTATGTAAAGTTTTTTCCGGGTTGGACCGTGTAAACCGTGTGGACTTTACACGGTCCAACCCGGAGAAAACTTTACATACATCTGATGACTGTGGAAGCCTACGTGAACAACGGTTTTTAGTTTGTTTCTGTCTCATAAAAAAAAGTATTTAATTTTTCTGGAATCCATTAAACATTGATTTAGAATATACCATTCTATTTTAGCAGCTGACAGAACAGTATTATTACCACAAAGGAATGCAAGGTAATTGTAATTGAGCTGACTTATGCGAATTCGTTACAGCCATTGGTCAATTAAGTATGACCTACCCCTATTTATGATCCCAAAATGTTTTCGTGCATTGTTATTTAGGTGATGATGAGTATCGATTATACAACGGTTGTATAGGAAGAATATCTAGTATTGATTTGGACGTCTAACGCCTTCGATAATTTACTTAAACTGCTTGTTTTATTTATTTATTTATTTTTTTTTGGGGGGGGGTGCTTAATAGTTTGATATGTTACAGCGATTTGAAAGAATTCTTGACTAAATAAACAACTAATTTATTTAATCAATTCATTTCTTTTACGTTTTATTTGATACAAATCGTTATTTATCAGCTTTACATACACTCGCCTTCACATACCATCCATTCTCACTTTTTCAGGAGTTGGCTTTAAAGTCATTAATTTTGAAAAAAAAACAAAAAAAAAAAAAAAAACCTGCAATCATGCAACATAAAGGTTCCAAAATATAAGTGCATTAAAATACTGTAAAACCAACACACATTGCACGAGAGTTGAAAGAATAGAAGAGTAATAAGGGTTTTTCTATATAACCCATATATATATATATATCCCCGTTTAGTATCTTATGAACTATAATAAGGCTTTGATCAGATTCTTAAATCTGATATGACAAGTTTGAATTACTTGAAATATACTTGACTAAGGTGATCAGTTCTTTAAATTTCAAAAAATAGAATTAACGTTTAACATTGAACACTACTAAATAAAATAATTTAAAAAATATAAGTATGGAACTTAAATTAACTTAATGAATCACACAATTAAATTAATTTGATTAAAATCCTCATTAACCCTCATTTAGTCTTACAAAATTGATATATCTGTTAATTAGATGATAATATGTAAAATATAAATGTGGTTATGAATAGTTAACTTTGATAAAATTATGGTCAAATTAATAAAATCATTAAAAGTAGTAGGTTTTTCTATCTTGA
>KZ807205.1:304465-332243 GCA_000696205.2 Oncopeltus fasciatus | reverse complement strand
TATATATATATTCATTCTTTTGCTTAAGGAAGTACTAAGAGCCATGGAGGGAAGGGCTATTTAAAAATAATCACCCTATTCTAAACACCCAAGGTCCTGGGCAAGGTGGCTGAGGTCAAGTATTCACATTTCCAGACAAAGAAAAAGTAAAATAAAAATACATTTATAGAAATCCATCTTAATTAGCTGTCAAGTGCTACAATATCCACTAATGGCAAGTGCTTTTGACAGGGATCTGACATGACATCCTAGGGCCACATATAGTCACACACATCTTCTCAGGCACTGTCTGATGTTTTATTGTTTGTTTTATATATTGAGCCAGTCAGTTGATTTTACCATCTGTTGGAATTAGCAGGTAGAGGGGACCTATCCTCTTGGATATTTCTTCCTCAATGTACTGTGATTGAGGAACAAGCTTATTGTGGATTGTGACTGTATTTATATATGTATGGATGAATTCATTAATAAGGAGTGATTTTTATTGGTCATTGGGGTAACAAGGATCATGTGCTTTCAGAATACATTCAGTAAATTAAAAAAATGACAAAGACTGAAGTGTACTTACTGTACATCAAGAAAGACAAACTCAACACGGAGATATATAGCTTCACCTGGAGACAGAAAGCATACAGACGAAACTAAATCTTCACTAAATACTCCCTGCCTACTTATACTTAGCATGGTAAGGATACCATTGGAAAGAAGCTAAGCAAGAAATAATAAATAACAAACAAAAACATAGGAATTTGAATAAAACAAACTAACATCACAGGTTTAAAACTAGTCATTTCATAAACATAAAGATAAATAAATCTAACAGACATAAAACTTGAAAAAGATTAAAGAGAACTTACAGAAAAGGGTTCTCATACAATTTACAATATAAGGACAGACAAAGCCAAATAGAAAAAAACATACATAGAGCACATCCTAACTTACCACAAGAGAAACTAAATCAATGAGACACTGAATAGCAGACACAATGACTAAGATTATAAAACAACTAATTTTATAAATAATGACTTTAGTTGTGGTATTTGTACATAATATACAATAAATTTTATACAATAAATGCAAGGGAGTTAGAAAAAAAAAAATCTTACTACCTAAGCCGGGACTCGGAGCCGGAAAGCAGGAGACCCGGGTTCAAGTCCCAGTTGAGGTAGTAAGATTTTTTTAATTCTAACTCTCTTGCATTTCTTGTAATCTTATTTCTTTCTATAAAACAACTAATGTAAATAAAATATAGACTAAGAGAACACAAAACACGACATATGGAAAAAAAAACAACATTGTAATAACAATCTAACACTGACTAAAGTAGACAAAAGTAACAATACAGCTATAATCTACACAAGAGATTAAAACACAAAAATTCACACACAACCAGCACCAGCATACAAACTATCTACAAATATACAGTAAATTAATCAAAGACTCTCAGCCTACTGCACACCTACACAATATGAAATACAACAGACTTAATAAAATAATTATGAGACATTACAATTAAAGAACAGAAAGACTTATATCTTATAACATAAGAGACTTTACCCCTTAATACAAATCAAATAAATCAAAGTTATAATAAAAACCAAACAAATAGACTTATATTATGAACAATATATCAAGGAACTAATAGTCATAACTTCCAAAATCCCAGTACAGAACTACTTTTTGTTCAAACTGTGCAGACCAACAGACAGACTCGGAATGGAAAACAGAAATCTCTAGAGTAATGAAGATATTTATATACAACATATAGAGTCCCACACATTAATTTTGCAAAGGTTTACTAATTCCTAGTTAATGTATATGATCCATGTTTTTCCAGTATACATACTTCATGCTTTTGCTTAGCTTTAGGTGCAAAAGGAATAATTTCTCTGTAGGAACAAGATCCATTCCTGATTTAAGGATCAGTGCCACAATGAGGAAACAAGGATGTGCGAGTACTGGCCCGTTGCACAGTCTTTGGCACAATCTGGGATAATTTTATGGTCCATTTACATTTTGAGAAAGGCAAGGTGACTCAATGTCCTAAGCTTTTTGCTTGTAAGTTTCTCTAAATGAAACAGTGTTCTTCCTATAAAGGTGTGTCAAATATTCTTGAAGACTTCCATTGTCAGAGTAAATATTTTCTTCTTCTTCTGGATTTGGACTGTGTCACTATTCATGATTACCAAGATTTCACTCATTTTCTTTGAGCCTCTTCAGAATTTTCAAGAAACGTGTAATTATATATGACTGACAGGAAGATTTCACACCTACTACCGAACCCAAGGACAATTTAGGAAAAGCTTAGTAATCATCAATAAAGTGAAAAGAAAATTTGAAAAATGACTCCAATCACGCAAACCATTTACATGAAAATGGAAATAATCTCAAGGACGTACAGAGCAATATTAAACTATTACATAGACAACAAAAGGGATGAAGGCTGGAGCACTAGAAAACATAGAAATATACTAAATAAAACATTAGATACTACTATACAGCTTAACCCAAACTCTGACACCATAATCAGACTGCTACTCTTACTTACACACACACAAAAAAAAAAAGAAGAAAAAAACCATAAACAGACACACTCACTGAGCATCTCACAAATGACCTAGGATAGAATAACCCATCAAAACTCATATTATTAATAGATTCATAAATACATACAGTCACACTATCCATAACACTTGATCACAGTTCAACAAAGAGGGTAAAAAAAAAACTACCTGAAAAATACACCAACACACTGACTCAGTACAGAAAACAAATAGTTGACATGAGTCAGTATTATGACAGAGGTGTTCATGAGTGCCCAAGGATGGAAAATTCCAGCTGAAAGCGTTCGACATTAGGCCGTGGAAGACATATAATGAAAACAAATTCCTTGATTATATATTCATTGTTTGAAAAAACTCATTAGTTAATGAAAAATAAACTTCTGGTGGTGAGTTATCTGAGATGAATATGTAATTAAAACTTCCAAAATCTCTAACAAAAGTATGTTAAGAATATTATTATATCTTAGAATCAATATTGCAGCTTGGGGATAATAGGTTTTATGAAATTAGCACTTATAAATTATTTCATATTAATACAAAAATTTCTATTAATTACTATTAAAATTATTTGAAAAAAAGAATTAATATCCTCAAAGTTAAAAAAAATAATTTACTTTTGAAGAATTTCTAACCTTGAGAGTTCAAAGAACTCAAAAATAACTCCCCAAGGAGAGTAATCAAAAAGATAAGTACTTGTAGACATATAAATTGAATATTATATTATATATACTATTATAAGCTTAACGAAATAGATAAGAAAGATAGTGCTTTGATTAACAACTTAAAACATTATTGGGGCAAAAAAAAAATTGTTTTTCTTCTAACTAATAAGATTGTTTTTCTTCTAATAAAATTGTTTCCCTACCTAATAACCTATTTTCTTAACATCATAAAGAAAATAGACAACATAAAGAATAAAACAAGTTTAAATTTTTGTCAATTTGGTAGTACTTAAGTTAATCGTATACACATAAAAAATGTAATAATTTAGACATTAAATAACAAAATGCTCCATGAGTTGTAAAGATAGAAACTAACACATGGACAGATTTTTTTTCATTCTTCAATTGGAATTTTTATGCTCTAAAATGCAAAATTGGATAGGATTTTTAAAAAAAATTATTGCTATTTAGTTCAAATTCACATATTTATATTGAGTGAAATAATAAACTAAAGTAGAATATTCATTGAGAATATTCTTGAAAAAAAAAAACAAAAAAAAAAACATACCAACATTTCTAGACCCAAAGATTCCATTCGAGCCTTGCCTTCCTTCGTCCAAGGAGCTGGAGTAGGATCATCTCTTCTCAGTAAGTACCTCCAAACAATAAAACCAGACTTTCCCTTCTCTGGGTAGTATTTTACTNAATAATTTATATTTAATTAAGCTTAATTTTTATAAACTAAATGAACCCAAAGGAAAGAAAAAAATTACTGTTTCTGATGAGACAGTTTAATTTATTTAAAGTTTTCATAACCATAAGCATCATGGTTTAACATCTGCAGCTAACTAAAGTATAGGAAGTGTTGTTCATGTGTTATTTGGGAATGTCAGGGTAAGTAAATTAAGTTAATGAAATTAAGTAAAAGTAAGGTAATGAAAACTTGTCTTCCCACAGTAATGTAAAGAATTCTCATTACCCATTATTTGGAAGTATGGTAACTGGGTAAGAATCTATATCTCCTCCAATAATTTTTTTTTTTTTTTTTATATAACTTTACCCACTTTTCCCTTTTGGCCAGTACTGAGCTGGGTTTAGAGGATTTAGTTTTGTACCCCATTGCTTTATGGGTACTATAAGATTTTATTGGTTATTTTTTAATTTACTATATCCTGTTTTAGAAAGTTATGTATGTCCAGAATTAACATGTTTTCTTAAGTTATAACCTTTTGTGGTTTATTACAATGATTTAATAACGTTATAATCTGCATTGGGCATTAAACTAGAGAGTAAAATAAAGTAAATAAGTTATGAAACATAAAATAAATGTTATAACCTGTTTCCATCTTCAGGAGCATAGATGGAATGTTTGGCAAGTTTGAAGTTCCTAACAACTCTAACAGGCTTTCCTCCCTTCCAATTTTTAGCTTCTGCTCCTTTTTTTGTTTCTAATGAGGCATTACAGTTCATTGCCAATGCTCTAGAAAAGTAATACAAATTTTACCAGTTACATTATAAGAGAAACGATACAAATCATAAAAATAAATCATTATAATGAGTCTTATTTAGAATAAATCATAAATCATCCAAAATCAAAGCTTTATTCTGGCCAGAATGACCTCACATATCATACAAAAGCCAGTGCTCGATAAGAAGGGCTGTGGTGCAGAGAAATTTCAATGGCCATCTACCTATTATATGCAGACCGACTTCCACTCAAAGAGAAATAAAAAGATAGTGATGAAAAAGTGTTCATCACTAGCCAAACTGTTAAACTTTACATTTAAAGTTTAACAGTTTGGCTAGTTGTCATTTGAGTGGATCCCTTGAGGCAAATATCCTATCTATGTCTGCTTCCAGATATTCAACTTTGAAATACCAAGCATTTACTGATATTAACTAGTGATATCGATTAACTATTTACAAAATGAAAAATTATTTTTCAAAAATACAAAATTATATTGCAAAATAGCAATGGATTTCATCAAGTTATGGACGGAATAACTAAGTAATAAGTAAACTCACTTGTTCATTCTGGTTAAAAGTTGATCAGAACTCTGTTCAGCAGTTCTTTTGTTCCCAGAAAGGTCTCTGCCACCTGAACCTGTATAGAAAAACTCTTCACCAGAGTCTATATCATCTTCATAGCCCCCACTTAATACAAGAGAGTAAGCCCCATCACTCTCCCTTCCATGGATACCAGCAACGTGTGGGCGATGGACTCCTGCTTCAGAAGCCTTGAGAAACACAAAATATACTTAATCTTAGAAGAGGGTCATATTACCCACTGAGTAAATAGCAGTTAAAAGGTCTAACTTCAAATTTTTTCTTTGAATGCTGATATGTTTTATTACTAAGCAAGCATTTCTAAACTCTAGTATAAGAGGATTACATTAAATAAAAACAATTATTAAATATTAAATTGGTGATAGTATGGATAAATCTCAATTACAGAACAATAATAAATTGAATAATGATAATAAATACACCATTATTAAATATTTAAGTGGTGATGGTAGAGGATATATCCCAATTAATAAAAATAATAACTGATTAATGATAATGACAATTAAAGAATTATTTACTTACATTACTTCATTAACAAATATTTTTAAATTAATTGCATGAATATATTAAAAAAATATGTTAGTAAGTTTTCTTTTGATGACATGTAAACACTGCCCCTATAATCGTGAAAATATTGCATTCATTAATTGTGCCCCTGAAATAAATAAAATTGCATTCATTTTTTATCATGCTGGTGTTACTTTTCTTCTTGCAATGTCTTTTCTTTTTCTTTCCTGATAGTCCTGTTGTGTATCAGGATTTCTGATTAAATAAATTTATTTCGTAAAAATTCCATAACATCACTTATCGATGAAATTGTAAAATTATGACCTCTAGCCAGAGATGTTGAAGTATAGGGTAGAAGAACTTTAACTGAGAGAAAAGTCTCCTTGATTTGGTTTTGATAATCTAGGAAAGGGAACTTATGCCCAAAGAATGGATAATGGCCATTGTTTGCCCAATCTATAAGTAAATAGATCAGACAGAGTGCACTAACCATAGAGGGATCTTGCTCCTTATAAATGCTTATAAGATGCTATGTAATATCCTATTTGAGAGTTCAGCTATATGCAGAAAAGGAACTGGGAAGATGTCAGAAAGGATTGCAAAGATGACACTCAACCATTCACCAACTATTCTCCCTCAGAATGATCCTAGAAAAGATAATCACTCACCACGTTAACTTTAAAGCAACTTAGGACATTGCTGTACTATGGATGATCTAAGTATTCCACAAAAGCTGAATTGTTTAATGAAAATGACCATGCAAAGCTCAAAGCGTAGTATGCATAGGCTTCAATGTATCTAAAGAGATTCGAGATACGAGAAGGGAATGCCCTCGCTTGCCTATGACTCCACATGGGAGAAAGTTAGAGAGGACAGTTAAACTGTTGATAATCTCATGGGTAATTATAAAATTAATACTCTACAATTAAATGTATAGATTTTAGTAAATAGGTTACTATTTTTGTTAAATAGGCTAATACCTAATTTTAAAGAATAGGTTAAGCAATTGTTAAAGGCTCTTAAGCAAAAACTGTGAATGAACCTGTCAGTGTAAATAACAAATGAATAGAAAGAAAATTGAGCTGTACAAAGGAGTTTTAGACTGACTTAGAAAAACTATATTTCTGAATTTAGATCATTCAAGTAATTAGTGTAACTGGTATATTTTAGCAACAGTTTATGAGAATCTCAAGTAGCTATAGGTCTGAAGAATTTTAGGGTTTCTTACTCGTTGTATTTGATTGTTTTTAAGTGTATTAATAATAAATAGCCTTTAGCATAATGACTTAATCACCTCTCTGCTAATATTAGTAGTATTTCTGTAGAATTATTTAGAACTACTACTAATTGTTAGCTAATTTCAGAAATACCAGTTAAATATTGCCTCCTTTTTATAGTGCACATAGGGAAGTTACCAATTTTCTTAAATTATTATTCTAAAACCAACCTGAACTCTGAACTTCCATGTAGTACCAACTTCAACACCAGGAATAGGTCCAAAGTGATTTGGAGGAACTAATGTACACTCCTTTGTCCTTCCCACACAAGCCATACCTTTACCCCAGTCTCGGGTGGAGCTACTTAATGCTGAGGCCATTTTAGCTTTCTTTTTTGACTCTTTTAGTTTTTCACCAGCTTTAACGATTTCATTAGTATCATTTTTACAATCACTGCAATACCTGTCAAGTATCATAAAAATATTAAATTATTATTTCACAAGTTTACTCCACACTCATTACTTTTTCAAATGTTGCTAAGCCAAAATTATAAGTTTTATCTATTAATAAAGAGAACAAATAAATTATACACTTAAATAACTAATCAATTAGAAATAAACTTACTAACTAGAAATTAACTAAGTATAATAGCATTAATCAGTTAAAAATAAAATATTGCAAAAATTTACCATTCTTCGACTTCAGGAATTTCAGTAAGAGGGGGATTTAAACAAGAAATATGAAATGCCATGTTACACTCATCACACATAATTTGTTTTTCAGGATTATTTTTGCCTCCACATTTATGACATCCACATTCTCGACATTTTCTACGAGCATTATCCCCACAGCTCTGACAGTAAGGAGCATTTATTCCTGAAAAACATAAATAACATGAAACAAAAAAAAAAAATTACTGCCCAGATTTAATATTTTACAACAGATTTAAATTAACACCTGAGAAAAAATGTCCAAAAATAAAGAATGAAATTGTTAGCAATTCCCATATTTTTTATTTATTTCTTACTTATTTTTACTTACTATAGAGAATGAAAAAAATATGTCAATGAATTTTTATGCTTTGAGTCTCCCAGAAAAAAGTATTATACTACTGGATAGATATTTGTACCCATGTATATAGCTAATATTGTAACTTCACTCCTGTATAGCCAATAAACTGAAGAGTAAGATATAAAAAGTTTTTTAAGCCCCAACCCTTACAACAAACATGGTAAAAATTTTATAATATCTGTTTTAAAATAACAGTTTTGTGAAAGAGATGTATAAAATAAATTCATTTAAACGATATTCAAATAAGTTAAACCAATTATTGTTCAAATATTTACTCTTAAAAGGCTAAAAACAAATGAATCTTGAAATGCTATTCATTGATAAAAAAAGTAATAAATTCACAAAGAATAGTAGCATATTGGATATCTTAAAATATTTTTACAATCTAATGTGTAAAGCATAAGCTCAAAACTGAGGTTACATAGTTATTATCCATATACTAACTATGTAACCTCAGTTTTCAGTGGAAAAAGAGGTATAAAATCTCTTAAATCAGGATCGCATTCTGGTTCTGTGTTTGATTCCATATATCATATTGAAATTTTATCTCTTTTATTCTTATAAAATTATTTATAAATTATTCGAAGGCCTACAAAGATAAATACCTAAGATTTTGTGGCAAGGAGGAAAAACCACACCTCTTGCTTCAATATTATTTAGCAGACACACAAATGTATCCACTAAATTAATTAATTTTAAAGACCAAAATTGTCAGATATAAATTATCAATATAAAAAAAACTTACTTTTCTTGTCAGTGTCAGTTTGCATAAGTGCTAATTCTTCTTTACTTCGCTCAGTTATGAGTTTAATTGGTTCAATTTTCATAATTTCGTCAGTAAATGCAACTACACTGTCATCAAGAGGAGTGTTCTCCGTTCCAACAAATAATGTTCCTTTCATAACTGGCTTTTTCCGGCCACTTGTCACTATATTTGTTATTTTTATATCATACCAATATCCTCTTTCTTTTGGTTCTTCAATATTGTAATTTACCATGACGGTATCACCAACTTTTATTGATGCTGCAGAAAGAATCTCTCTTGCTCGTGGCCGTATATCTTTCAGACTTAAAAGCAAAGGTTCGTCTTGAAAACTAAAAATGCATAAATGAAAATTAGTGACAATGAACTCCAATGAGACAAGTCGAAATTGAGGGTGGGAAGAGAGAAATAAAAATATGTAATGAGACTCCTCCTCATAAAGCTAGTAAGACAATTTCAATATGAAGTGAAATTGAGTTTACCCAAGGGAAGTTGAGAGTGGAACCTAGTTTCAGTAGGAGTGGAACTTACATTTTAAAAAAATACATACATACATAAATATATATATATAAGAACAGAGGGGGGGAGAAAGAATATAGCGAACACACAAAAAGAAAATATCTCTCTCAGAGCTATCACAGCTAGAATAATCAGAAGTGATAGGAAAAATAAGAATAAATAAAGGATACTTCACTCCTAACAGGACCCGTCTTCGAAAATAAAGCCAAAAAATTATGAGCAACTCTAATAGATAGCCAAAACAACTTGTTATTACCAAGGGAAGCATAAAATGTTATGCAAATATAAAGGATTTGCATAAACTATCTTTAATTCAAGCAACATAGTCAGGCATTAGGAGGTAGGTTATAACATTAGGAAATTTGCAAATGGTGTGATGCACACCATATGAACACATAACTAACTATAAATAGACAATTTGATCCTTATAAATTTATCAGTACTACATCACAAGCATATCAATATCTGGGATGTGTTTTACTTTGAATCCCTTTCACATATTAATCAAATAAATTTATAGAAAATCATTTATATTCATAAATATAATATAATATTACAAATGATTTTTATAAATTAAATAAAAATACCGAACACCACCCGGCAATGAACAACTAATGTTCAATCATCAAAAAATAAGAAAAAATAACTAAATAAAAACTTCAGAAGTAAAATATTTAAAAGTTCATTATTTGCCATTATCAAGGTTATCATTGCCATTAGACAGGTGAAAAACCTTGATGGCAGGTCTTTCCTGTAGTCTATTTTTAGTAGTAACCATTAATTTTCTAACAACTCTGTCACTCCTGGGAAAGACTTGAGTTACTCTCCCAAGAGGCCACATAAGGGGGTGGGAGTTACTCTCCTAAGGGCCACATAAGGGGGTGGACAATGGAGCTCACTCAAAATAAACAGGTCGTTGACCTGGTCTTCTTGATCAGCTTGGAGCAACCTGAAGAGTAGCCACTATTTCAGGCGCCATTGCTTCCAAAATCGCTGAACTATAGCAGTGGTAATGGCAAAGATAACAGTCTTAGTATTCTTTGACATATTCATCAGGAAATGCAGCCAATGAGAAAGTGGGTAGACCTGAGCTCACAATAATTCTTGACCACAGAGGACATAGGAATGAGTTGATGGGAGTTTAAAATAGCCTCTATTTGAATGGCAAAAGTGATGAACTGAGATAAGAAAAGCATTAAAACACCAACTTCTCTGATTAAATGTAATGTGAAGGAGTCAACTGCTTGTTCCATAGACACCTTGATGGGGCACTGAAGGAGAAATGGTACAAAATTCTATTTTAGAATTCTCTGACAATATTGTCATCAAAGAGTCTAGACAGAAGTTTCAATTCCTTCCCAAAATGCACCAGAGCAACCACAAAATTGGTGCCACAATCTGAGTTAAGGCAAGATGAAACATAGTAGAAAAATAAATCATCTTAAAACATCAATAAAGGAATTAGAAGAAAGATGATCTACCTCAATATGCACTGCCATGGTCAACAAACAAATGAAAATACATAAATAGACCTTAAACAGGGTGGCTTTGCCCAGTGGATAAGGGTGGACAAGAAATGGTCTAGAATAGTCCATACCGGAATACCAAAATGGAGATGTGAATCCATCTTCACCGTGACTGCAGGCAGATCGGCCAACAAAGAAAAGGAAAGGCAAGGAGCTGCCCCATAGCAATGTACACATTAGGGAATGATTCTACATATGACTTTGATGAGCAGAGATTATCCAATAAGTCCAAGTAATTTGGAAACTAATAAATGAAGGTCCTGCATGCCCCAGATATTCATGATATGGACAAGCAAATCACCAAGTCAATGCCTTTTGGGCAGTAAAATAAGATGTCAGGATGTAATGATGTTATGTAATAATAATAAAGATAAACAACCCTTTATTCGCAAAACTCCTTTATCATCGATGAAGGGAGTCAATTTCTGAACAGCTGGTCGAGGCAAACAACTCCTTCCTATGGCTCTCAAATCTTCTAAAAATGTCTGACTCTGTATTTACCTCATAGCAAGTAACAAGACAGTATTGGAAATGGGTATGGGGGATTTAGAAGGCCTTGTGATTAGCCAAATCCAATGAAAGATGAGCAATATAACTCGAAGAATTTTTTAGAATGAGGAAATTTTTTTGAATAAGTCCAGCAAGGCTCTGAAGAGACACAATGCTGCAATTGCAGGAGCCTTCAACCCCAACTCCTTATCAGAATGATGAGAAGCCTGATCTAGAGTCAAGAGGATCCTTCAAGAAAAGAATACCTAAGAACCAGAGAGAAGTTAATTCCTAAATAGCTAAAATACCATGACACCAGCCAGGAATATGGTGCCATTGAGGAGAGTGTCCAATCCAAAATGTCAAGAACACGATTGGACACAAACATTTTGAGTAAATATTGTGATTCAGTGTAAAACAATGGAGTAATCCATCCACAAAAACACATTATCGAGTTCGACATTATTGAGTGTCTCGAAAGCTTGGCTAACAATGAATGAGCGTCTAACAACTCTAATCGAGGAATGTAACAGACCTCAATAGAACAACTGTAGTCTTAGAGTAGGCAAAATTGACCCGTACACTGTTAACATACAAAAAATGCAGATAGATCAGTGCTATAACCACCAAGACTGGCATCACAAAACCCATGAATTTGAAGCTTATCAGAACTGACCAAATGTCTGGAAATGAAAAATTCTCTCAAGTTCAATGAATGCTTAAACTCAGACCATTCCACCTGCATTTAATTAGGAATAGGATAAGCCCAATTGAGAAACACCAAAGCCACTGAAAAAAAGTACTTGTCATACATATTAACCGGTGAAGCTTAACTCCCAAATAATAGAAGTACAATCTGGGCCAAAAACATGCATGCACTTTGTCGCAAGCTTATCTTCATTAGTATTTCATTAACCGGGAAACTGAAGGCATTAGAATCAGAATATCAATTAAGCCCTAAAATACGAACAACATCTGAGGGTACCTGATTGCTAACAGGAATACTATCCAACAGGGCAGAAGAGTTACTAAACCATTTTTCAAAACTATGCCCCCAGAACTCGAGACTAATATCGGCTCATTTCTGAGACTGAGAGCCTTATTGGACCAGTCATCAGCTACTAAGATACTTTGTTATAAAATATGTGAAGCCCTAGAAAATCTGGAAGCCTCGTTCATGACCTTTTTCAAGAGTAAAAGGCAACAGCCAAATATGCAGAGGGCCTGACATCATAAGTGATCGTAGAAAGAGCAAAAAATTGAATATCAGATTCCTCACTACTGCCCCACAAATTGAACATACACCAAATCTTGAATATGAGTATCTGGTTTATTCCTTATAAAATTCTGAAGAGAAGAAAAATTCACCTGATGCTGATCCAAGAAGGATCAACCTTAACAAATCAATACTATCTATCAAGGATGGCAATACAAGGATTATATTAGTATAAATATTAATAGCGACAATGTCCTCAGCAGTGGATGCACGTAAAAGAAAAAAACTAACAGGAGAATTTTTCCTTTAAAAGCTTAAAAATTGATGAATAATTATCTTAGTGAATTAGGTAGATGCCTAACATCCAAGGCAGAACCTTCTAAATTACTGAAAAGAAATTCAAATTTTCGAGAAACACTTAAGTGAAGAGAAGAATCTACAAGAGTTCTAAAGCTTGCTAAGGGCTGAAATTCAGAATAAGAACCTGAAAATTTGTTTATTCCAATTCTGGGTAGGATTGCAGACGAATTTACTGGATTTCCCGAAATCTGACTGAACCACTGTAGAAGATACCAAAGGCTGAGATGAAGTATATTCAGCAACTAAAAATAATAAATCATTAAAGGTACATTTTACTCTAGAAACCTTTTCTTGCAATATATCCTCAGTTAAACCTTCACATAATGTTTCTGATCAGAGATAACATAAAACAAAACTTTCACAAAGTTCAGGATTCACAAAACCTTCCAAATAAAATATTTGTGACCTTATCAGTAAAGGTTACTAGACTCTAAACTCAGTTTAGGAGGCATTATGATAAAAAGATGTTAGGTCAGAAAACAATAAAGCCAGAAATCAATGAGCATCTATAATTGATAGCCAAGACTACTTGATACCGCCAATGGAAGTGGATTCACAAATGACTAGTGGGTAAACTTGATACTAATAAGAGTATACTTGTGGACGGTTTAACTCAACAGCTTTCTGCAGAACCTTATTATTATCCATCAATTTTCACCCAGACCCCTTCTTCCCTTCCAATGTCGTATCTCCACTGCTACATTTTTCAAACTAATGCCGCGTAGTGCACTGGTTAAGGATACCTTCCCCAACACATTTATTAATTTCACGAGTAGCTTCAGTAGCTGTGAAATTTTTTTCCCAGTAATGTCTCAGAATTATGAGAATTTAGTAGGACACTGTCATGTTTCTTCTTTGGAACAAATTACTAAATTACTAATCAAAGGATTTTTAAGTGGAATGGAATTTAACAAGCTTAGAAATGCTCTAAAGGGATTAATTGGTATCGGTAAGTATTAAATAAAATTAAAACATTTACAGTTCTTTTAAATCTTGAATTTGATAAAATGGCCTTTATATATATGTGTGTGTGTGTGTGTGTGTTTGTGTATATATATATTTTTTTTTTAATTTATTACACACCCCTTTATTATTATTGAACCCATTCCACATGTAAATATTATATTGTAATAATAGCCTACACAGGAACTAACACTAATACTAGCCTGCACGGTAATAATTTTCACCCCCTTATGAAAGGAAGGGTGTTCCTTATTTATTGTAACAAGGAACAAAATTTCCCAAATACAACCATTTCTATAAATGTCACCCAAAAAAAAGTTTAAATTTATTGACCTGAGTAATAATTTGTAATATGATGAAATGAAAGAAGCAATAATTTATATTAACATATATGCAGAGTTATAGTTCAAATTATCTGAATGAGGAGTTATAATTAGCTCACAAAATAAGTCCAGCTTATCTTAATGAAATAAAATAGCATGCAAATTTTATCAATAAACGTAACATTATGGATATGATATCAAACACCATCTGTTTAAGGAATAAAGTTTCAGTAATTTGTGAGAAACTTAAATTTTCCTCTGAATTTAGAATAATTATGATATTTTGGAATTTAGTATAAAAAAAAAAAAGAAACCTTTCCTTTTATATTGTATATTATATTAAAATACTTTCCATCATACCAAATAAGATTTCACTACATTTGAAAAACATTTTAACATATTTTTAATTTATATTTTTTATTAGCAAAATATTGCTTAAAACAAAGCACAATGAATACCAGAAACTAAAAATAAAATAAAATACAAACCTATGAAATATTACTTTATATAATAACCCATCGTCCTTTTCACTAATTTCAGTGTCATCTTTATTTATATCGTGAAAAATTCCTTCAATTTTGCCCTCAAACCAAGCTCCATAACATGCGTCTTTACCATCCACAAAATCCCCAACCTAAAAAAAGAAAAAAAAAAGAACAGTGTCAAAGAAAAAACTGTGTGATAATAAAAAAGTATGATTAAATAGATAATGGAATTGTATTTAATTACTCACTTTAAAGTATTTACTTTCACCTGGATGTTCCTCAATCTTGAAAAAAAAAAATGAAATAAGTTTTTAAAAAAACCAAAAATCAAACACAAAAAAAGGATAAATAAAGAATTTTTAGATAGATAGCCATAGATAGCCTTAAAATTGAAGCTGGAGAAATGCCACTAGAGGTCAGAAGAATATTATTGACCCTTAGATATTACATCAAAGTATCTGCCAAACCATACCATCCATTAAGCTCAAACTCCTTCCCTCAATCACGTCACACACACACACAGCAAAGATCCTCATTCTTCAATAGAGTCAGTCATATGCATATGCTTTATGAACTCAACCTTGAACAGGGAGTGGGGAACTCCACTTCTTTCCCAAGACTCAATAATAGAACCCTGGATGCATGTCAGCCCCCGAATCAACTTAACTCTCACCAAATATTTGAAACATGAAACTCCCCCTATAGTATTCTTAAGAGAGTTCAATAATATTTTACTAAGCATGCAATCCTGTTCTGTTGTATACACAGATGGCTCCAAAATAGTTGATCATACTGGCGCAGCGATTGTAAGCGTATAAGGAGTATACCAATTTTCACTAATAAAATGGCCAGCATATACACCGCAGAACTTATAGCAATAGATAAAGCACTGAACATAATATTATGCGGTAATACAACACAATCTACTAATCTGTACTGACTCCTTATCCTCCATTCTCAGCTTTAAAAACTTATTCAACCAACACCCTATCATAAACAATATTATGTATAACATTACAAATTTACACCAAGAAGGGATTAAAGTATCATTTCTATGGACACCTAGTCATTGCGGGATAAGTGGAAATGAAAAGGCAGATGTTGAAGCTAAAGCAGCTACGCGGAATGGCAACATCTGCAATTCCATAACACTACTTATGTCATTTATAAAAAAAAGAATTTTACATAAGTGGGAAGAAAAATGGGCCAATGTCACTGGAAACCCATTTCGTTCTATCAAAGAAACTGTGAACCAATGGAGCTCTTCTATAAGGAATCATAGACACGAAAAGGTCATCTTGACTCCACTAAGAATATGACACCCAACTGACCCATTGTCACTTAATGGAGAAGAAACCTCCAGTTTGCATGGATTACCAGGTTCCTCATTTGGTGAAACACATATTTACAGAATGCATGAAGTACAACGATAAAAGACGACAATATACTCTTACTTCGAGCTTAGAAAATATTTTAGAGAACAATCCAGACACGATAGACCGGCTAATCAAATTCCTCAAAGATGCTAATTTATATAACCTGATTTAATTTGTATTCTCTCTAATAAATTGTCAATAGTTTGCATTCAATGAATAATGGAACAGTGGCCTGTCTTTAGGTGGTGGTGGGCCGCAGCGCCGAGTTTGGCCTCCTACTTACAGTATATTGTCGACCTGGAGGGTTTGAATTACCTAGTCCCACCATGCACACCCTCGCTCACAAGTCGGACACTTCACTAAGGACTCCTCAGGCATGACTGGACAATGAACCCATTGTATGGGGTTGGCTCGGTGCTGTGGTCTCGTGCCGAGACATAGTCTCCTATTCGTGTACCCTCCATCACGGGCGGCTTTCAACTGTTCACCTCCATATTTTGCGGCAAACGTTATGAACAATAATCCGTTACTGTACGTAAAAGGCATTAATGACCCTAGTGGTTGGGATGCCATAAAAGAACAAAAAAAAATTAATGATTATTTTACTTCATTATGACTAATTATAATTATTAATTATATGACCACGATACTGAATTCAAACAGTTATTAGTTACTATGCACTTTAAACACAGAAACAACAAGTGAGTGTGACGAAGAACAAATTACTGTGGGAATAATGAAGCTAATTCACTATTCCTACCAGAAATGTCCAAATGACAATCATACTAATTTCCAAATCCAACACTTTGGATTCAAGACACCAACCATTCCTCTCCATAAAGAAATGTACGTAAAGTATGTTTAAGAAGGTGGCGGTTTTTTGTTTTGTTTTTGTGTGTGTGTGTATCCCCCGGAAGAGTCCCTGCTATCTTAAATTTAGGGCATTTTCCATAAATTAGATTATAAATTAACTAAGATTATACTAAAATTTTCATACCGATTCACTTCTGAAAAAACAAATGTTCCTGGCTATAACATTATCATAAGATACAGAAAAATAATTTATTATACATTTACCGGTATTGACCTGCAAAGATCCAAGAAAAAAAAATTTTTGTTCATAAAAAGACAACAATAAAATAAAATAAAAATGAAGCAAAAACACAAATTAAAATTTAAGGAATGTTACCTTCTTAACTTCTTTTGGGCCAGTTTTGGGATTATCAGCTGAATTTTCAACAGACTCATTAGTTTGTTCCAATCCATTGGCAGGGTGATTTTCTTTATTTGATTCCAAAGGTAATTTAGGAAGATCTGCTTTTATCATTAGTTGTACAACATCATTAACATTTATATTATAATCAAATATTTTATAGCCATCCTCTAGCTGAATAAATAAAAAAGGTAAAAAATTAAAAGAAAATCAAATAATTACTTCCAAAATGATAAGAACTCATTTATACCTGTTTCCCTCTGAAAAACAGTCTTTGCTTCTCCTTCTGAACATCCATTTCCTTCTCAACAAGTTCTTTAAATTGCTCCACTGTAGTGAGTTTAGAGACTGTAAGGGTGACATTTTTCTTTCCATCAATAGTTCTAACTTGAACATACATTTTAAAGCGAATATAAAACGTGAAACGAAACTGTCAACAACAGCTTACAAGACAAGATAAACAAATACCGCCAAACTGAAGATGGCGGGAAATCAAACTGTAACAAATAGATTAGATAAAAGGAAGTTTAATTGCATAAAATGACGTCTTAAAAAAAAAGGTAAGATTTTAAATTGTTGGATTAATTTAATATGCTCTAAATTAAGGAAAAAAGTGAAGGAATAAAACATGTCACTTTTTGAATTTGTATTAATTGCAGAATGAATTTAATACATGATAACTCGAATTTCAAGAATTTTAATGTCTCTAATCGAAATGTCTGCAGATTTTATTATTAAATTACCGATTTAAATTAAACTTAAGGGAAATTTGCTCCTAATAAATCTCTAATAAATGCATTTTTTTGACTCTCCTTGTTTAGCAAATTTTCTCACAAAACACTCTTGTTTACGAAATTTAAAAATGTATTCTCCCTCATTAGAGAATGCAGTCATAAATTTAACTAATTAGTGCGCAGTGTACTTTCTGCAGTGTACTGCTCTCCTAATAAATCCACCCCAAATCAGCTCCAAGAACACTTTAAATCCTTAGGTCCCCGTTTCCTCTCCGGCGGAGATTATAATGCGAAACCCTTGCATGCTCGAGAACGACTAACTTCCGTTTATGATGCTGTTTTCCCTTGTAAACCGTCTTCCTGATATCCTAGATTTTTCATTTGTAAAAATCGTATTTCTTTCTATCATTCCATTCAAACTGAATGATCTTTCTTCTGGCCTCAGGCCTGTTCTCCGCACACTGCCTCTCACACATCCCTAGACAATGGCCACCAGCCCTAATAAATGGTCCCGTAGACTGGCCATTATTTAAAACTACTAGAAGAGTCCCTTGACCTCAGAAGTGTTTCCTTGAAGACCACTAAAGGGTTGGATGATGGTTTATAGTTCTTTACCGTCCAAATTCAGCAATGTCTTTAGAAGATAAACTTGAAACCCTCATTTGCTAGCTTTATTGAAAATTCATACAAGCTCCTCCCTGATTCAATTAAAAATCTCATCTGGCTAAATGTCAAGCCATTCTGGAAAAAAGCACAGACATCCTTCAAATCGTAAGAAGTTTAACCAACTATCCCATCTCGTAAAAAGTACATGGGGTATTACGAAGTAAGGCTTTTAATGGCTGTTTGTCAAGCCTTTATGCAGCGGAAAAATCTCTTTGGACTGCCACTCGCAGAATTTTAAAACATCAGGTGCCTTCCGCCCTTTTATGTCGAGGAGATAGTTCGTGGGCTCCTTCCGACTACGACAAGGCCCTAATGTATGCTCATTACATCAAGGATACATTCACTCCTCATCCAGATCCTGATAATTGGTCCATTGGTTGAGGAGACACTGGATGACCCTGGACACAACATTACCAATTTCTTTGTCGATTAAGCAGTAACATCTTACGTCAAGTACATTATTAACCATCTACCTGAGCGCAAAGCACCCGGCTATGACATTATCACCGGGCTAATACTTCGAAATCTACCCAAAAAGCAATTGTTCTCCTGACATACCTGTATAATTCTATCCTTCGAACTATCCATTTTCGACTCCTATGGAAATTTTCTGAAATTATCTTGTTTCCCAAACCTGGTAAACCTGTCCATAATAAATCATACTACCGCCCAATCAATCTCCTTCCCTTACTATCCAAAGTTTTCGAGAAAATTTTTTTAAAACAGGATGATGCCTATCATAAATACGTATCTTCCAAAACCATCAGTTTGGCATTCTACTGTCCAACAGGTATTTCGCGCTGTTGATTTTATTTCCTCTTCCCTTAAGAAAAAATAATAATGTCCTGGTGCATTTTTAAACATAAGTCAAGCTTATGATCGCGTCTGGCATGATGGTTTATTGTGTGCGCTCAAGTTCATATTCTCAAGCACAATGTATTTAATTCCAAATCTCACCTTTCCAACCGTTTCTTTAGGGTCCGGCAAGGATCAGATTTCTCCGACCACCTTCCTGTGAAAGCGGACATTCCTCAGGGCAGTGTGATCGAACCCATCCTTTATACTTCAGACATTCCTACTCATCCTAATACCCTCCTGGCCCTCTTTGCTGATGACAAAGCGATCCTCTCTTCCCATCCAGAATCCAAAACCGCTTTCAATATTTTACAATACCACCTTAATTCAGCAGTGGTGCAGCAAATGGAGAATTGTAATAAACGAGTCAAAATTCACAAAGATAAATATTCAGCTAAGAAAAGATTTTCCTGATAATGTCACGTATAATAACATGCGTATACCTCTTTCTGATTCAACCTCGTTACCTTGGACTCCGGGCATTCCCTTTTAAGCAGGCGTTCACAGCTCACAACAGAGAATAAACTGACACTGTACAAGGCATTACTGGACATATTGTGCAAATTGCGGCTCTGGGGTGCCGCTAAACCTTCCAACAACCAGCGAATACAATCCTTTCATCCAAAGTCCTATGAATAATTGCAAACGCTGCATATTAGGTATCCCACTCTACCCTTCATCGCGACTTTAATATTCCTATCGACCAAGACCTTATCTCCACCCGCTTCAAACTTTTCCACAGCAAGCGGAAAAGGAAATTTCACCCTAACCCATATGCTATATCCCTGTCGTCGAACTCCAATCTTTACAACCCTTCCCGACGACTAAAAGGAAGATGGTGTCGCAACCTCTTGGGCCTTGACGCCTAAATTAGTGGGGTGAGGCGCCAATGGGCCTTTTCTCCCTCCAATGTGACAATTAATTGATTTTATTTACTAATTTTTTATTGATTTTTTGTTTATATCTATATCATATTAAATTAACAAATTACAAGATATTTATAAGCAAAATGTGATAAGTAAAAATTATATATATAAAAGTTCCCCTGAACTGCGTGAGGGGCTAAAGTCACAACTGGCTTAGTACTTTAATCCTGGTAATTGTTTTATTATTATTTACTAATTGTTGGTATTATATTATATTTTTACACAATACTTAATTATATTAATATGTTATAATAATTATTCTTAAAAAAAAAGTATTATTAATGTTTCACTTAATGATTATTATAACATTATTTTACTAGCATTAATTCCTAGGACAAAGGCCTACGTTGATTACAAAAATGCAGCTGGACTGTTGACAACTACTCAAATTTACCTAGGTGTCGTTCAGACTGCATTTGATTGTAGCCATTTCTGCTCCATTAACAACGTCATAATATTTTATATTAGTATTTAGAATTGTAATTAACCTCGTTGTTTTACAGAATATGTCTACTATTTAATCCTTTAATCTGAATAATATCATTTTTTTTACTCACTAAATATTCCTATTATTCATATTTTTTTAAAATTTAAAACAAGAAAATAATTAAAAGCTCTTTTCCTTTTAAAAGCAGCTGATCCATTTGCGGTGAAAAATGTCTGTTCTAAGAAGGTAAATTTATTTTTTAAATTAGTTCTTTAATTTAAAAGTATTATACTTGTTAAATAATGAGTAATTGATTATTCTCATACTATGACTATATTTATTCACACACAATAGGAATGTTTGCCTTTTCTTGCAATGTTTTTGTGAAGTATTCTTTCTTATAAATTTTTTCCCCCATTTAAATATGTATATATGCGCATGAATTTTTTTTCCCAATCTTATTTTTATTTTTACAGTTCTTGTGTCTTAGGCAGACTAGGAGTTGCTTCCTTTCGTTCAACCAATGTTCTAAAAACGCAGTAAGTAGCTCTCAATTCCTGTTCGTTATTATTGTTATTCCTCATTTATGAACTATGGGAATCTTAAGTGCAAGCAATAATTTAGGAAGATTTATTCCTTTTTTAAAAACAGTATTTGCTTCTTCATTTTTTATTTTATTTTATTTTTGTTTGTTTAATCTTTATTGGGAAAATAGGATTTTGTGAATTTGTAACTTTTGTGTAAAAGAGCAAGGTACTGCTCCTGCATTTCTAGATAGTAATTTATATGAGGCAATAAGATGTACCCTTTGAAGTGTGTTATGCATATGGTTTTTTAATTGTGTTATGGAGGATTTTTAGATTAATAATGTTCAAGAATTTGTTTTTTGAGGTATGCTTAAGAATTTGCTTTTAGTAATTTTCTTTACTTATTTTTTTAAATAGTCTAAAGAAGTAAATATGATTGATTTCAATTATGCTTGAAGATTGGTTTCTTCATTTTATGTTTCTTAGTTAAATGTTTCTCTATTGCACTATGGGGAATGAGACTTTTGAGAGGCTTAAATATGATATCTTAAGCTATCTCATTATTTGCTAAAATATAATTAAACTGTATACATCCCTCACTCATGTCAAACAGCTTGATAAAATGTAAAAAAATTCAATGTCTGAAGTACTCTATAGCGGGAAATGATAATTTATCTTCATCTTTGTAGACTCACATATTCACTTTTATGACCCCTCTCTCCCTTTCTAGTAAATTGTGGGGACCATAGCTAGCTCGATAAGTTACGTAAAAGAGGGAAAAGAAATGAGCTTGTATTCTTATAATGGGTTGTAGAAATTCTTCGTCATCCCACAGTAAAACTTATTCATACCCGAAGCTTTTTGCTGTCTCAAATACTTTTTAATTTAGTAGAGATGGCCTTGACTCCATTAGAGTTAAGGTTGCTTTTGGTACTTTAAGGACTAAATTTGAAAAGCCCTATATTAAAATACAAAGTGAATTGGTAATAGATATTCCAGATTACTATTTAGGTGGAAAAATAGGAAGAAATAAATCTCTTTGAAGTATTTTATTCTTATTATTAAACTGGTTACTCAATATTGTAGTACAGCCATGCTTTTAAAGTTTTGTGACATTGTTTTAAAAATTAAGTAATGTTTATAGCTTTTAGTATTTTTATTTTAGTGTGCGATGTGTTACCCTGAAAGCTTCGAAAGCTGAGCCCAAACAAAATATACCTCATGATGAGCGAAATGAAGCTTTGGGGAGGCCCTTATCTCCTCACTTAACAATATATGCTCCACAGTTGACATCAATGATGTCAATCAGTCACAGAATAGCTGGTATGGCACTCTCAGGATATGCAATTGTTTTAGCAACAGGTAATACTTTTAATTTTTATTTGGTAGGACTGCAAAAAACTTTAAGGTTTTTCATAAAACTTATCCACTAAGAGGAATTTCATAAATACTTCTTTGTGATTTTTTCTTATTAATTTATGAATAGCTTAAATTTAATAAAAAATATTTAGTATTCTAAAGTCCTTTTGTCCTAAAATAGTCCTCTTCTCAAGATGACTATGGAAAAGAATTTCAAATTAATCTTATATGATAATAGCTTTGATGAATCCCTGTACATTTTTCTGATGTATGAAAGCTAATAAGTTAGTATGTGAGAAAAAAATAATGCCCCTATGATATATTTTCAGAATATTTTTGTTTATTCATTTTCTGAATAAATAAAAAAACCTATTTAAAACCTAGACAATAACAACCAACTTTATTAATTTGAGAGGGATTGTGTGAATTAATTAATTGAAATTCATTTCCACAGTCATTTTGGGTTGAAGATCATTATAGTACATGATAATCTGTTAAGTGTACTATGTATCATTTATCAAATATATATGTAAATTTAAGCTACCCATAAATTAATAAGATAAATGTATTAGTCATAGAAAAAATATTTATGAAATTTCCCTTGGTGGATGAAGTTTTACATTAACAATGGACTATACTTTGAGAATTAATTATATTTTAAATCAAAGATATAATAATACAAATGTTTGGTTTAAAAATAGTCATTTTCTATATATTCCCACGTATATATATTAGTTAAAAATATATACTAACTGGAAAATAGAAGAATATCCCCCCCCCCCCCCAAAAAAAAAAGCAGCTTAAGAACATTGAGAATATTATTTATTATTGAGGATTTTACATTTCTATTTTGTTTAATGATGGTTCTTTGTTTTCAGCTTCCTTTTCGTCTTACGATCTGGCTCATATTGCACAGTGGATTCATGATCATGTACCAGCGTTTTTGTTATTTCCTGCTAAAGTTGGATTGGGTTTTCCTGTTGCTTATCACATTTGTAATGGCATCAGGCATTTGGTGAGTTTATTTATAATGAAAGCTAAAAAATAAAAAAATAAATAAAAAATAGCTTATTATTGCTTCAATAAGTATTCCTCTCCCCTGCAATTTAATTTTTATTTTCATTCTATTATTCCATCTCAAATATGAATGATCACTGGCTGTGTCAAAAAACAATATTTTTATATGTATGTCTTTCTCTGTGATGTACCCTTCACTCATTATTTTAAAAATTGATGTTGCAATATGCCATCATTGTTCGTCATAAATGTGTCATTGTCATATGAATATCTGAGAAAAAATATTTATATTTTCTTTTTATATCCTGGTCTGATGTGGGTACAATTACTCCCAGAGACCAGGGCATAATGATTGAAACAATTCAACCAGTAAAAACATTCACAAAAATAGTATTATACCTAATATCCAGTCATCATGTAGAAAATTATGTCAGAAGATCTTGAAACATAAGTATTCTCTGAAAACTTGAATTTAAACTTTCTCACATTTACTACAGTTCTCTTATGGCAAAGTCAAAGTAAGAATGTTAAACACTTTAATCATCTATGGCTTTATTAGCAAATATCATGTATTACCAGCTACTTCTCTCTAAGCCATTTGATCAATCCATTTTAAGCTTGCTGAAGTAAGTTTCACATTTTATAAAACTGATTTCTAAATTAAAAGTCACTAAAAAGCACTGACTTGTTTGGTTAGGTAATACAAAAATTGAATAAAAATTTAATACTGTTTTATATTGGGTCTGTGGAAGACATAGTTTTGTACAGAAGTATTGCCATCTATTGTAGAAGTATTGCCAACAATATTTTTCACCACTTTAAGGAGTTAGTCAAGATTCATACACATTTCCTAAACCACTGGTTGTATGTATTATTCTTACTATTTACTCCTAATGATTGCGGTCGGTTCATGTGTCATTTAAAAAAAATAAAACTAATACAATACTCAAGATATTATTAAGCTTCTAGTGACGTACCTCTAGACCTACTCTTAGCGATGCTTGAAATTATTAATTTTTCATCCAATAATTTTTAATATTTCCTTTTTGCAAACTTTAGCCACACAATTTTGACAAATTTCTATAAAAATTGGCCTATTTTTGTTATTTTCAGGTTTGGGATAGTGGTAAAGCTCTTACCCTAAAAGAAGTGTATCTTGGTGGCTATGTGACACTGGGTGCCTCAGCTCTTCTCACTATTTACATGTTGATGTAGATCAAAATTAACCATTCATTGAATAAACAGTATTTTTTCATTCTTATTTAATTATGTGATGTTAAAAATTATTTATTGAACAATATACTGTTACAAATTTTTGTTTATTAAAAATTGTTATGTATTGGTTATTTATTATTTAGCCAGTTAATATAGTTGTATCAAGATATATATTTCATTGACATTAGTAATTTTTTAAGAAATACTTTTTATGACCTGATTTTTCTATAGCTTCTGATATAAAATATGTTCCGATTTCATATTGAACAATTAGCTAAAATTTATTTATTTTTAAATTTAGGCAGTGTCATTTGTGTCATGTACTGGTCCTTTGAAGTTGTTAGGAAGGGAAAGAAGAATGTTTAAAATTTTAAATACAAAGTTTTGGTTTGAGTATGTATACAAAAATTAGGATTTCTTAGGTATGCTATATCTCAGCAAATTACATTGGTTAAAAAATAAATTGATAATATGCAAGAGATTAAAACAAAGTTAGTGGTGAGATTTAAAAAAATAAAACTAAAATTTGCTTTCAGTGTCCTTGCTTTGGTAGTCTTCAGTTAAAATAACATGGTCTTATTAATGTAAAGTTTTTTCCGAGTAATAAGACCGCTAGGGTTTTGTAGAGATGTTGTGTCAGGTTTTTTATTAATAGTTCCTTTAATTTTTTTAATTGTGTCCCAGACCTGAGTAATTGGTGTCAAACAGTTGATTTGGGATAGGTAATCAATCCAGGATTTCTTTTGAAGTGTTCTATGAGTTTGTCTGCAGATTCTTCTTTATATTACTCAAGATGGAACAAACAGGGATGTCGCTTAAAACACCTGAGACATCATTTTCTCTCTCTTGTTACTCGGGAACACTCAGAATTCCACCACGGAACAACTGACTTGGAGCGACAACCTTTCGTCTTTGGAATACATAGTTCGGCATCTGAAAGTAGGCAATGATTGATGGATGAGTTAAGACTGTCTATCTCTGTATTTTTGAGGTCGATGTCCTTGAGTCGGGCTGTGTCATAATATTTGACCCAGTCGGCTTGCTTGAGGTTCCACCACCTGGTACCTGAGAGGGACGGCTCTCTAGCCAACAGTGATATGAGGATTGGGTAATGATCTGAGCCATACAGATCTCCAGCAACTTACCAATCTAAACTGATTGCCAGGGCAGGACTCAATAATGACACGACTATATGTGATTCTCTACCAGTGGCAGAACAGAAATGAGTGGGGGAGTTAGTGTTGAGGACTAGTCGACAGCTGTCAATAAACGTCTCAATAGTACGACCCCTAGTGTCAGTTTTTGGAGAATACCAGAGTGGGCTGTTTGCATTTAGGTCTCCTAGAATCAGTATAGGGGGTTGGAGTTGAGAGTAAATGGTATTGAGCTGTGTTTCGGTAAAAGATCTGTTAGGTGGGAGGTATATGCAGCACAGAGAGATTTTATGAGGATGATGAATTCCTATTGCAATTACTTGTAATTCTTATGATATAGGAAGAATAGTGTACAGAATTTTATCAGATACGAGGATAGATACTTCTCCGCTGGCTATCATTCCTAAAGAACTGTCCTTTCTAATAATATTGTATCCGGAGAGATTGAACTTATTATTCTCTTTAAGTCTGGTCTCTTGTATACAGATTATTTTCGCATGGTGTTCCTGTAATAGTTCAATGAGGTGTGTTTTGTTATGATGTATGCCATTTATGTTCCACTGAACTATTAACATGATATATTGATTGATATTTTCGGTTCAATACAGTATTTAAAATTGAAGTGGACTAAGTAATTAAATAAAGTTAGTATAGATATGAGAATATGTAATACAAAAACCAAAAGGATCAAGATTATTGGGTTTCCATAAAAGTTTAAAGAATATTTTATAAGAATTACAGTGTAGTGTCAATGATTCGACTAATATATTAATCCTAATTAAAGAAAAAATAAGATATAAGAGTTTTAGAAAAGGAAAGCAGCTTAAAATAGGTGTGAAGTGATTTAAATCCAGTATTTTTAAGTGGTTTTCACAGTAAGTTAAAATATAATTATATTGAGAAAAAAGAAAGTTGTCAGTGTAGAATGGGATTGTGAATAAATTAGAAATGAGGTTGGATTTTGATAATAGATTAAGATAATGATAATAATTAAAGGGTGATTTCAATACTTTGACTAAGATATTACTCCTTGTGTTGATAAATTTTCTAGACTTGCAAGCAATAAAATTCGAAATTATGTTAAACTTTATTTGTTTGTGAGATGATTTCATCGTTGGAATAAAATCTCTTTCCGCCAAGCCATTTCTTAAGGTTCGGAAACAAGAAATAGTCACTCGGGGCTAAATCCGGAGAATACGGCGGATGAGGGAGCAATTCATAGCTTAATTCTTGAAATTTTGCCATGGAAACAACACACGTATGGACTCTTGCATTGTCTTGATGGAAAAGAACTTTTTTCTTGGCCAAATGCGGTCGTTTTTTCTTTAAATCCTCATTAAATCGGTCCAATAAGTTGGTATAATATTCGCCATTGATTGTTCTTCCCTTCTGAAGGTAATCTATGTGGATTACACCGCGTGCATCCCAGAAAACAGTAGCCATGACTTTATTGGCTGACAAACCCACTTTGGCCTTCTTCGGCGCTGATTCACCCGGCAAAACCCACTGTTTTGACTGCTGCTTGGTCTCTGGCGTGTTGTGGTGTATCCATGTTTCGTCCACTGTTACAAATCGGC
>KZ807205.1:269004-298657 GCA_000696205.2 Oncopeltus fasciatus | reverse complement strand
TATTCATGAAATGTCCCTAGACAAGAACTGTGGAATGCTCTTTCAGAGAACAATATCCCGCAAGGATTGATAGCAGCTATCAAGTCGACCTTTCATGATTCCAAAGGGATAGTAAGGATTAATGGAAAAGAGTCTGATATGTTTGCGATTGAGAAGGGTGTAAAGCATGTAGACAGTTTGAGTCCTCTTATATTCATTATATACATGAATGAAATTTTAAAGAAGTGCAAATGTAGGACAACCCGTACAACCATTGAAAATTGGAACATGAGGGCAATCCTTGCCCAAGTAATGGTATTCACGGATGACATTGTCCTTATAGCTGAAACTAAGGAGAGCCTACACCAAGCTGTAATTGTAAGGGAAGCCGAGCTAGAAAGGAAAGGAATGACTATTAATGCCAGAAAAAGTAAAATAAGGCACATTGACCGGGAACAGGAATACGTTGAGGTGCTCTGCAAAGGTGAAATAATGGAAATACTATAAGTGGAAACACTTACCTCAGAACAGTGATAAGCAGGAATGGAAAGGTAGACCAGGAGATATCCAATCGGATAAAGAAGGCAAACTCAATTTACTACCACCTCTGCAACACAGTTATAGGGAAAAGGGAGGTGGAGAAAAATGTAAAGCTGCATATCTTCAAAGCTGTTTACCTACCTACCCTCCTATATGAAAGTGAAAGTTGGGTACCAATAGACAAGCACCTAAGCAGAGTTACTGCAGCGGAAATGAGGTACCTCCGTAAAAATAGGAGCCGAACCAGAAGAGATCGTGTCAGGAATGATAAGATTAGAGAACAGCTGGGGATTGTCTCCCTAAAGAATAACCTTGAAAAGAGGCAACTTAGATAGTTTGGACATCTCTGCCAGATTAATGATGACCGGGACACCAGAAAATACTTTGAGGGCAGACCAACAGGGAAATGTCCCAGAGGGAGACCCAGTACTCAATGGATTGACTACATTACAAGTGTAGGAGAGAAGAGAGGAAAAAATTGGAATGCCATGAGGGTGCTGGCTCGAGACCGGGAGGCTTGGTTTGCCAGGACTGAGGCACCTCCATGCTGAAAGGCACTAAGGAGGAAGAGAAAGAAGAAGAACATTTTAAATATATTTGTATGTTGTTCATAGATTCCTGGTCTCTGAAGATGCAACTTAGTCCCAAAAGTATTGGCTAGCTTTTGTTTAAAAAATACAAAGTCTAGAGCATGTGGATGGTTTTCTATTTAAACTTAAAAAAATATTTTAATGTTTAGGTAACTTTTAATATATTTTTATTTTGAAAATGTAATCTATCTTTTTCTTATCCTTACTTGATCCAAGAAATCAACTCAAAAACCTGCACTTTAGAACATACACTGTCAAATTGTATAGAAATCAATCTAATTTGAAACTAAATATAAAATCATTTTTCTCACTGGCACCTCAATAAAGGTAAATTTCTCTAGAAATTTGTACAGATGAGGCGCATTGCTATTAAAGAAGAATGATTACTTATTAAGAAGATTAAAACTATGTACAATAAAATTAATTTGAAAATTATCAAGCTATACAGCTGTTTTGTTTATGATTTTAATTAATTTTTTACAAAAATAGTTTTTCTGTAATATCTTAATTGCTCTAAACTATTATGGACGTCAGAAACTGCTCGATGTTTTCCACTCTTTCTGTAAACTTGGACTTGAGGATACCACCTACTGAAAGAAAAAAATATGTAAACCAACTTTTAAAAGTAAAATATAATTAATTTTGAGGACAATTTGTTGACTGTCGAGTTTTATGAGGAGAGGATTATCTTGTTCATGAATCATCAGTGATTTAGTCACAATTGAGCAGAAGTCTCTCTCTCCCTATATGCTCTGATGAAGGCCTAAAATCTAGGCTGAAACATTGGCTAAAATAAAAACTTTTTTGGTCAAAAATTAAATTTTAATTCATCAGTTACCAAAACTGAATTCTTGACAATCCTCTCCTCACAAAATATAATTGTGTATGAAACACACAAAGCAAAAAATATGATAAAACATTCTGCAATTATGCAAGATGAAAATCTACAGTAAGCAATTGAACTTATATATTGACTACAAATAATGCATCACAAAAACATATATTCTTCCTTCCTAACAAGAATAGAACAATTCCTATTCTTAACAGGATCTCTAACTCCCACCCTCCATGGCAATGTGGTACCACATGCTACTAGAGAATAGCACAAGGCATATTTCAAATTATTAAATCAAATTGAGGGGGCTTATAATTTTTATTCTATAGGTCGAATATAATAGTTTATTTTATAAGAAAACGAACTAAACATTAATACAGCCTTATGATAAGACAATAAAAACATATATTAAATTAAAAACCACTATCGTTCTTTCAAAAGAGAGATACAAGAGTCTGAACATTTTTATTCAACTAATAAATCTTCAAAAAGAGTGATATCCAATTGAATACATATTAACAACAAAACAGACTATTTCTGTTACTTGTGTTATCATCTCATCATAACGTATTATTCATGATATAACCATTAAAACTAATTTACTTCCCCAAAACAGGCCATAATTTTCTGAGGTTCCTCATCCTTTCATGGGCTTCCTATTCTTCCATTCGTTAACACCGCCATCCTCCCTGAAATCCCTATAATTACCTATTAACTCCTGTTTGCTTTATTCATCATTTTCCTATAGCTATTAAACTAACTATATATAAAAACATATTTTCCATAGCAGGTAAGCTTAAACAGTGCATATGGCTGTCCTAAGTTCTTCATTTAGATAGGTTGCATTTAATGTTAATCAGAAATGAGCAAGATGAGCCATGAGCAAATTATTCATGATGTTCAATGAGAAATACCTCTTATCTACCCTCCAATAAGTTTCCAGAACTAAAAAATTTGTAGGATTATGATACACTGCAAGTAATTATTTATAACCTGCTAATCTGTAAAAATAACTTGAACCAATAAATTACACTTACTGGCAAAGCTGAAAAATACTGCTAACATCTATAATTCGATAATGAAGGTGATCTGAAACTTGAGGTAGTTGTTTCATCAGAAAAAACTTGTCCGTGTGAATTGAATTTCCAGCCAATGGGTTTGCACCTATGAATACATGAAGAAAAGTATGAATGCTTTATAGAGATTTGACTGTATTTCAAACCAGAAAAGAAAAAGAACTATTCAAGGTAATTTGTTTTGGCAAAATAAGTGAATAACTAACAAGAAATAAAATATTTACATAATATATTAAAAACTCAGTTACAAGGGATATTAACCTCTCTCATTCTAATATTTTATTTTAACTTACTTAGATAATAAAATTTTTGTTTGTAACAAAAATTATAATAAAACCGAAAATTGTGAACCTATTAGTTAGTTATATTTGTAAATTTCTTTCATAATAAGAGTTTTCTCCATCTGAAAGGGCATAAAATCAATTACCAATATGCCTCAGTACCTTGAAAGGATGTAAATGCTATGCCACTAGCCATTGCTAACAAAAAGGTAAATGAACTACAACCCAGGTCACAACACAGAACCTATTTTAGCCTCTTCAAAATATAGCAGGAGGGAAGATGGATGCTGAAAGCACTCCCATACATATGGCCCGATACCAACCATCTTTGTAAGAAATATAAAAAACTTCTGCTTGATGTGCAACTAACTCAGCGAACGAATTGGCCACAGACAATACACCTACATTAACAGGCAGTGCGACACTAAAATCATGCCAGATAGCCCTGCCACCTATAGAGGTATGATCAGTTACCCTAAGGAGACAAATGCGCAGCACCATATATATCAGCTCAAGAAAAACCATGCAGTCAAAATTGCCATCCGCAATCGCTCATGAAGCCAATTGATTTGCCCAATTGTAGTCATGTTTGTTCAATTTTTATGGCCGTATATGTTCTTTACATTTAGTTATGATTTTCCTTCCTGTTTATCCTATGTAAGTCTGTCTGCAAGTTCATGTCAGTCTATCATAATTAAAGAACAACTAAAGCGCACTCAAGCACCATATTCAGAACACTACTCTTACTAAAACAGATAAACAATCAAAAACACAAAGGGATCTAGGACCGAATAAACCATGTGTAAAGCAGTATTCAATTATTGGGGGATTAAACTAAATCAGTACTTTAAAAAAAAAAGAAAGAGAAATAGGAAAAAAATGAGATACTAACAAATACCCGACAATGTTGGCACCTTCGAGCATAAGACGATATATTCTTCTTACTCGGGGGTTTAGACTTGGAATAAAGTGCGGGGAGTAGAAGGAATTATCTAGCTAGCCAAGGTTGTGCAATGGTTAGAATAACTGCTCAGAAGGCAGGAGACCTGGGTTCGAGTCTCGACTGAGGTAGTATGTTTTATTCTATTCCCTTGCATTTCTTGTATTAAATTAACGTGGGATTAAATACCACAACTAAATCAGTATTTGTACAAGTCCATATTCGACCCTAGGATGACAGACTCCTGCCACAATCAGTTGCCATTAGGTCATAAAAGACAACCAATGATAAGAAAAAATTATAAAAATATATATATATGTATATATATACATATATATACTCATATGTGTAGCACATATAGTTGAGAGTACACTCTCACAGCTTATGCTTCTATAANAGTGTATATATATATACATAGAAAATTAAACACTCGCGGCTGTGATACGTAGTAATCAAGAATAGATGGTATAGAGCATGCACTGTACACATAAAAAGAAAAAATCACAACGAGTAAAATTTTCGGGGATCTCTCGCCCTTGGTCAGTGAGGAGTGAATTGAGACTAATGATATTGCGGAAGAGACTCAAAGGAAGGGGAAGGCGATTGGGTTTTTCCTAATCCTCCAGTTGTAGGCTATTGATGCCAGGTCTTAAAGTGGCTTTGATATAAATAGCTGCACTCTCTCATCTTCAGTTGCAAATCTGAAACCGTGTTGGGAAGTTGTTCAATCATTTGAACTTGGATAATGTCATTAAAACTCATCAAATGACTCTTGAGCATGCCTTGCTATAGGAAGAGGGGACTGTGGTTCTGAACCGGATGCTCTGTGGTTATTAATTATGAGATTTAGGGGCGTAGTACATTATCCTACGTAAAAAAAAAGCAGGACAAAAATTGCATTGAAGCAGGTATATATAATTTTTGGATGAGCATGTTGATGAGGATTGGATCATATATGGGTAGGACAGGATAAGCATCTACTTATGTTACAAGGCCAAGTACCTTGTTTTGGTAAATTTGTGAGGGTTTTGCAAGACTTTTTTTTTCTGTTTAGTATACCTTGGAGGGTGGGAACTTTCCTGAACGTACTGCCAGATTCTTGTGGTAGTAGGGAGCTGGTGGATGAATTGTTCTGAATAATAGGGAGAGCTTTGTATATCTTGGTCTTGATAACTTCTGTCCTGAGGAAATATTTAGTAACCAGGTTAGGAGTTTCGTTCTGTTAGAAAATAAGACCTTGTTCATCTATTAAATAAAATCATCAATCCAAGTTCTCCTAGCAACTATCGCCTTATCTCTATACATTCTAACCTCTCAAAACTTTTTAAGCTTGTATTCAAGTACAAAATCTCCTCTTACTTCCCAACTTGAACCTCTCCAAACTCATTTCTGTTCTGGCTATTCCTCTCAGTCCAACCTTATCAATATCACTCACGTCAATGGACAACTGAAAAATTTCCCTTTTAATCCTTCTAGCCTTCAGCAAAGCATTCAGCACTATTAATCAATCTGTTTTTTTTTTTGGTTTTTTTTCAAAGCTCTTATTACTTTGTTTTTTCAAAGGCTTCCTTAGTTCCATTCATTTATTTCTTGTCACCTTAGGGTAGTGAATTAAGAATAATAGAATGTTATTAAGATAATAAATATACTCTGGGATGTTGATCAAGAAGGTGCCTTACTGCAGAAATGCATATTTAAAAAATGTGACAAAATTAAAATAAAGGCCTAAAATAAAATAAATAAAAATCAGTTAATCACTATTAAATTTAATATTTTGTAAAAACTACTACAGAAAGCTAGTTATGGACCAAAAAAATTAGCTTTTGGTCATTTACATTTAGTAGTTAGTAGTTCGAACAAAAATCATCTCAGCAGGATAATCATATATAATGACACATATTTGACTTTGACCAATCTAACAGTCCAGTTAACAAAAATTCAAATTATGGTTAAACAAGACTATTGGAAAAAAAGAAAAAAAAAAGTTTTGAGCTGAATTGGTAATTAGAATTTGTATCCAATCCAACAATAGTGGGTTAAGAAGAAATTAATGGATTAGAGAAAAAGAATATTGAAAGAAAATTTTCAATTTACTTATGTAGTTAGCAAATTTGAAGATGATCACGATAAAGAGCCATTTGGCTCTAAATTGCCTAAATGTAGGCAGAGGAAATTGCAGAAAGAATAAACCTCTGGAACACTAAAATACATTTACCATTTCATCTTCCGGGTTTGACTCGGTCCAACCCGGAAGATGAAATGGTAAATACATCTGACGACCGACGAAGCCTACGTGAACAACTAAAATACTTTTATTTAATTTGAGTTAATATTCACTTTTAATAGAATTAACCCAAAATGAGGAACTTCAAAAAAGGGAAAGTGATTAAAAATTCTAATTACATAATCAACTAACCTGGATTGGTATATTGTTTCAGGAATTTCAGAAGACGTATTTCAGCTTCTTTTATGGTAACTTTACTAGCTTGGGACTCTTTTATCAATCCAGACTGAAAAAAAATAATAATAAAAAAATATAAAAAAANATCAATTATTTTGTTTAAAGTTTTATTTTTAATCTACGAGTTTCATGCTTAATACTGACACCACTTCATTATTCTGTAAAGAAAAGAAAAAAAAAAACTGATTATAAATTAAAATTGTTATCTTTCACCTGTAAGACTAAATTAAAACTGAGTTTTGAGACAAAACTGAGACTGCATATGAATATAGAATAGAAGCATGAGTATTAGAGGTGATAAATAATAAGGCTTTTATGCATTTTGAAATTTGCTTCTACTGAAATATAAAAAAGTCAAATATATATCCGCTCTGGTCATGGGATCATTAATCTCGAAAGCTATTTATCTGATATAGGCACAATAAAGAGAAAAATCGATTTCTTATCTCCCATAGTGTTAAGAGTAACCATACATAATACAAAAGGGGGAGAAAAATTCATGTTGTAGAAAGACAAAAATATTTATATTAGTGTCTATATTATTTGGAGTCAAGTAGGCTGAATCCGTGGAAATATTAAAAAATATTTTTTAGAACAACTTCATATCATAAGAACAACCTTAATAGGTACAATCTTCAAAATTCATAAACAAGAATACATTTGATCACTCAGTTTATCACAAAACAACACCAAAAGAGACTTTAATCCACATCAATTCATTCCATCACTTCAACGAAACTCATTTATTTACTACATTGAGCAACAATTTGTAAAATTAAGCCCAAATATCAAATTTAATTTACAAATTTGAATTAAAATACAAAGAAGGGGGAAATCCTGAGGGCTTTGAAATCCCCTGAAATGAAATTGAAGAAAACTGAGAACCCAAATGGTTTCAATACTCATACCATACTGATTTGCTGAAGATAGAATGCTCAACCTGTTACATGTAAAAAGAAAATTTCCAACTACCACCCTCAGTTGCATACACCTTCTGAAGCTTAATAATTCATAATACAAGGATAAGTATTTCTTTCTCTTTTCCTTGCTTCATTTAATAACTTACATACTTCTTCAATATTTTGTTATTTTCCTTTCACTAATATTCCTCTTTACTAGTCTTCATCAATATTTATTTTTATTTATAGGACACTATACTTTCTATGTTTAGAACTTTAAATAATATTATTAGATGATTTTAGTTGGGATTCGGTTAAGGTAGATCCAAAAAAAATAATACAAAATTTAAAAAAATATATTTTTTTAAATTGTATTATTTTTTTTCGATCTACCTTGACCGAACCCCAACTAAAATCATCTAATAATAATATCTACGGTCACAAAAAAACTCTCCTTTTAAATAATATTGTTTGATGTTTTATTTATTGGTGTTATTTTGAATGCCTTAAACCATTAAAAATGAATGCTCAAATTATGGAAATAAAAAGAACTACTCAAAACATGAAATAATGGCTAGTCATCCAGGAAGTTAAGATAACAGAAAAAGGCAAAAGATTTCCTATTAATGATGGAAGTAAATAAAAGTACATGAAGGAATTTAAATTAAAAGCTAGAGACAGCAATGAGTGTAAAAAGTATGATTACTAAACAATTAATGAGAGGGAATAGAATAAAAAAATCTATCTGTCCTAGCCAGGACTCGAAGCCGAATCTCCTGCAATCCGGGCCGGCGTGCTTAACCATTACACCACTGGGACGAGCTAGATATCTTATTAAATTCCCACCACAATAGCGAGAGCCTAACCCACGAGAAAGATGAATACATCATCTTAAACTCGAAGGAGCTGACATTGTCAAGCTATTTGTTGACTCTCTTCATTTACTTTTTTAATTAGAAAAAATTTAAATGAAAAAATGAAAATTTACAAATTAAAAAAGTAAATGACGAGAGTCGACAAATAGCTTGATAATGTCAGTTATCCTAGCTCGGAGTCCTGGCTGGGAAGGATAGATTTTATTATTCTATTTCCTCTCATTAATTGTTTAAAATTTACATGGGATAATAAACCACAACCAAATAAATATTTATATGATTACTAAAGTTTGCTTTAGATTGGCCGGGAAGGTAGAAAGGGGGCACTACTTAACCATTATAATTTCATTCATAAATTGCTATCTTAATAAATGTTTTAAATAAAAAATTTAAAGAACACAAATATTAAAAAATTACTTTGTTCTATATTCTTTTTCATAACACAAATAACATTGAAGGAATTAAGATTATAAATTTTGTACTCCTCTAAACCCTCCTCCCCTTTCCCTCATTAGATTCTAACCTAATATGAATTTGAACACTTGAGTTGAAAGTTAATATTGCAAAGTTTGGTGGAATTCGCTCATTATCATGACCAGAACGAGTGAATTTCTAAAAAGTCAGATTTTCAGCCTTGGAGAGCGAGAGAGAGAGAGAGAGAGAGAGAGAGAGAGAGAGAGAGAGGGATGGAGAGAGAGAGAGGGATGGAGAGAGAGAGAGAGGGATGGAGAGAGAGAGGGAGAGAGAGAGAGAGAGAGAGAGAGAGAGAGAGAGAGAGAGAGAGAGGGAGTGAGAGAGAGAGATGGAGAGAGAGGGAGAGGGAGGAAGAGAGAAGAATGGGAGTTGGAGAGATGGGGTGAGAGAGTGAGAAGGATGGAGGAGTGACCGTCGTAGCGGAAACCGGCCTTGTTCTAATCGGTATTGTTCCAGCGAGACGAACGCCGACTCTCTTTGTCAAAGGGAGCGACTTGTCGGAGAAGAACCACTTCAAGGCCGACCAATCAAAAGGGGAGGATGAGAAAGAAATCCGATCGCCAACTTCCACTCGCCCGCAACTACGAACTATTTTTTCTCAAATCTTCCACGAATTCAGAACAATGCAGCAAAATAAATGGCGTCGACGAGAACAACATCTCTTCCACATTTGTCTGAAGAAAACCTGTCTCATTAAAATAAATGCCTTATCATTTTAGAACAGAAGTACATAAGGGGGGTCCGCCCCCTCCCCTTTCCTAAGTAAAAATAACTTTATCGTTATATACTTTTGAATGAACATAAATAAGCACGTTGTAATGTACAAAANGAAAGATAGAGAGAGAGAGAGAGAGAGAGAGAGAGAGAGAGAGAGAGAGAGAGAGTGGGAGTTTAATTATTTTGTTAAAGAAAAATATTTTTTTGAGGTTGAATTATTATTTTCTGAAGATAATTTATTATGCATTAAATTATTTATTTAAGTATTTTGATTTCACGGTTGGTAATTGCAAGCCAGGCTGAGCTTATGACTATTTCATTTATGAAATTGTGCAATTTATAAGTAAAGATCTACATAGCTCAGATTACAGTTTAATTATCTTTGGAGATTGGAATGGCAGAGTGGGTCTCTATACCCTAGATGAAGATATATTTGATCCCCCAGCTCTTGTAGGTGAAAGAAAATCATTTGATTTAGTAATAAACAAGAGAGGAGGCTGGATGAATTGATGGAAGAGGGGATGATAGTGTGTAATGTAATCCTCTCCAGAAGATTATCCTGGAAAATCTACTTACATGGGTCCAAAAGGAAAACGCATTTTAGATCTTGTTTCGGTATCATCCATAACGACCAACGTTAATTTTGAAGTTCTCTTTCTTGGTTTTTCTGGCCATAACTGTTGTATGATTACATTGGTTAGTGACTCTTCTAACTCGACGATTGATGACTCAAATGAATTTGAAACTTTAATAAATGAAAAATAAATTAGTATATTCTGTATATTACTTGAATCAAAGGTCATATAATTTCCTTTCTACTTTCTTTAAGTACTATATTTACATATTTCATAATAAATAATACATAGAAGGAAGCTGAAATGATTGAATTAAAAAAAAATAAATGTGTTATATCATAACAAACCTTGGTATAATAAAGAGTTAAATACAGCAAAATGAGAATACAAAAACTGAAAAGAAAATTTTCAAGGAATGGTAGGAAAAATTGTGAATTTTTCGCGAATTTAACTACTGCCAAATATTCACATAAAATTTAGTTAAACAAACCAAAGGTTTATATTTTTTATTAATGAAAGAGAAATTCAGAAATGTTAAAGAGCTCCAGGGATTTTGGTAAATAAAATAAAATAAAAGCATTATCGGCTAGCCTCATTACTAATGATGAGTGGTTTGAATTTTACAGAAATTTACTACCTAAACCAGAAAATAATAATACTGTTTACTTTAGTGATTTTGAGCCATAATTGAACCAGAAATTTTCTAATAATGAATTACTTCAAGCCCTCAGTAAATAAAAGAATAATAAAGCTGAGGGTGTAGATTTGATTCCATATGAGTGCTATAAAAATGTTGACTCACATTCAAAAAATTACTTGATAGCCATATTTGATAAGATGAGGGAAGAAAAAATTATAGAAATATCTGCTTGGACACAGATAAGACTAAAGATGCTCTATAAAGAAGGGAATAATGACACAAATAACTGGAGAGGTATTGCAATTTAGAACTGCATAATAAAAATATTTGCTAACATACTAAATTCTGACGGCCGACGAAGCCTACGTGAACATACTAAATAAAAGGTTGATTGAATGGATGGATAAAATAAATAGTTATTCCAGAAGATCAAATTGGATTTAGAAGAGATAAAAGATGTAGAGATGCGATTTTTACTTTTCACCATCAGTGAACATTGCATTATGTACAATAAAATCCCAAGGTTTTTGGTATTTTTATAGATTTTAAATTTTGATTGTGTAAATCATATCTTATGTGAAAAGCCTATAATTATGGAATCAGAGGGAAATTCTTGAGAGTGCTTAGAAATTTTTATAGGTCAGCATGGCTTACGTTTTAAAATAATGGTTCCAAATTTAATGATATTTCTATAACAGGAGTATTACAAGGAGAAATTCCATATCTGAACTTTTTTTTTTTTTTTTTACTTGCTATGACATGGGATTTTTGCTTGCTGTATTCATTTTAGCTCATTTTGCATGAATTTTCATTTAAAAAAAAAAGAAAAATATTAATGGAACAACTATAAGTAAGTTAACAGAAATCTTGTTTTTATTATTTAATCATCCTGGCTTATTCTTGAGCACAAAATAAACCTAAAATACTTCAAGAATATTGCAAGAAAAATGCTCTCATTGTAAATACAAAAAAAAAGAAGAAAAAAAAATTGTCCGATTTTATAAGGCTGACGAATTATGCAGGTTTAACAATTTTTATTATGATACTGAGCAATAAGCTCAATTCAATAAGAAAGAGCTAGTTCTCATGGTTATCTTGGAGTTTTAATGTCTTGTACAACTAGATTTAAACCTCTATCCTCCGAAAAAAAGACATATTGAGAACTTAAAAGTGTGATAGCTGAGAGACAAGATGTAGACTTTTTGATGTATTGTTAAAAAGTGTCCTACTCTATCCTTCTGAAGAATGGGGATATGAGTATTTGTATATAAAATTTTCATTTATACCTGATTTCTCTTCTACTCTCTTAAAATATTTTTTTTAATTTTGGATGAAAAATCATACAATATTTATTATTGTATAAATATTAGATATTATTTAACCTATAAATCAAAAGAATGGAATGAGAGGGCCAACTAACTAAGTATATCAATTACACAAAATATTAAATTAGCTTTTAAGTACTTAAAATTTTTTATCTTGAAGATAAAAGGAAGCAAAATCATACTGCGAATAAATAAATAAATTCAGTTGAGACCGGATATATTTTAAATGCAAACTTGACCTACCTAAACATCTTGACCAATCAAAGCTTTGTTGAAGAAAGAATAGTTATTATCAAAAGGTACACATTTTAATGAATTAATACTAAGAAGTAATTAAAAGATAATGCATACCTTTTTGTGATGTATCATGCACCATTCTATCATATTGTCAAGAATTTCAGGAGGATGGTAAATTACTACATGAAAAGTACTTGATATTTTCTTCAAATCTTTATCAGATACAAAACAAGCTATTTCTAAAATATGATCTTTTTCAAGGTTCAAACCAGTCATCTGAAAAATAGTAAAAAATTAATTCCCATAAAGATTTTTTTTCAATATCTAGAGTATTCAGTAATTACAAATTGATATTTAAATAAGTATATAATTACTCAGTTTTCAAAACAAAAACTTTCTTAAATAAAATGGTCCATTAAAAAAAAATTGCATAGACTAAAATATTTCCCATTATTTCAAACACCTTTCTGAAGTTTCCCTCACCTTGAAATAGTTCTTTATTCTTCAAATTTACTTCATAACATACCATTATTGTGAAAATCACAAATTCAAATTTCAAAATCAGGCTTTACTTCTGATGGACCCCTCTTCTTGTACACATCTTTCCAAAAATTAAAAATGAAAAATTCAAGTTCAAAATAGCAAATGAATTCAGGGAATCTTAAAATATAAAGATACAATGAAAACTAAATTAATCTTAATTTTTTTAAAAATACGCTTACTTTTTTTTAAACTTTTCATAATAATACTATATACTTTTCATATTTAATATAAAAATGGTTAAGTAAAAAATGCAATAAACTTTTTTATTTAAATAAAAAAATAAAAAAGGAGTTTATTTATTTAAATTTGAAAAAATTACTTAATAAGCTTTTTTTGAGATATTACTTTAACTTGTAATGTACTTAACGTTATAAGATTAAAAAGAACTTTACTTTTAATAAAATATATAAATTGTAAGTGATCTATTAATCTTATTAATCTCACAAAAAGAAAAACTGCTTAAGGCTTTCTCATATTAAATTAATAAGAAAATATACACTTCATTTAAAAGGCAATTAAGAAGTGGAATCTTACTGACAAGTGTTATCACAGATTAATAATTAATCAAAGTATATTCTGTTGAAGCAAATAAAAAAATCATAATACAAGGAGGAGTTAAAATGAAAAACATAATTTTATTAAAAACTTAAATCTAAATTTGAGGGGGAGAAGATACTATTTAAAGTTATTAAGTCATGATATTTCTGAATAAAATAATTATTTAAAAATATGTAAATCAATGAAATAGCATTAATAGAAAAAAAGTGAACTTCATATAATATTCATNTATATAATAATCATATGGTATAAATGCATCCTTAACAACTTTAACATATCAGTTACCTAATATACGGACTTATGAGCTAGGATATGTCTAAATCTGAATATAAAAATAATCATTTTAATAAAGCAAATAACAACAATTTCTAAAGTGAAAGACATTCAGTGAAAATTATAATAAGGAAACATTTGGTAAGGTAACTTCAGTTTGTCTTAGAAGATCAAGTATATTTTTATGATTGGTAGTTAACAGGAGCTGAATGAGAACAACAACTTCCATCAGCAAGATCAGTCACATACATAATATAAATTAAATATTTATAAACATATTTCTGGACGGTTTCCTGATGATCAAATCATTCTGAAACTCTTTTTTGATGTTCTCAGATAAATTATTTATAACATATTACAAGGAAACAAAATAATCAACAATGGAAGATGGCGACAAGTGTGGAGTATTACTTTTTGTGTCGTCACAAAAGTAACAATCACTGGGAAGGTTTTGTTTGTCGACTAGATCAGGAGTTCGAAGATGTCCAAAGAGATATGATACTACAAAATTGAGACGTTCTGGTGTTGGAGAAACAACAAATGAGGTCACAAAACACGCTAACTCCATAAGTTGTTGTTTCATTGACTAAAACGAAAATAAGAATGTCTAATCTGGTCTAACTTTAATTAATCTGACAACGAAAATGTAATCCGTTTCGTACCGTGAAAGCTGATTGGGTTTTACCTCTACTGAGAAGGGAATGTGTAGAACCAAAAAATGGCATTGCAAGAGTAAACAGTGCTAAATGGTATTTGATAGGTGATCAGAATCCAAGACTAATGCCTGTCTTTTGACATCAAGATTGTTCATTAACCAAATTTAACTAATAATTAAATTTATTAACTTATTGCCCAGTTATGGAGAAAAAACAAACAAACAGTGGGTTCGATTGTTATCTGTAATTAGTAGAATTTTTTTTATAATAAATTAACTTCAATTTATCTTTGTTCTTAATAATAATTAGCTCATAACAGTATTTATTTACTTCTTTAGATTTCTAGCATGAATATTTTCTAAATTGTTTTCTTCCCAATATTTAAAATAAAAAACTTTTGAAACAGCAAAAAAGTGAAGAAGTGCGCTTAGTATATCCTACTGAAAAAATAAAACTATTTACGTAGGTGTCAGGAAGTAAATTTTCGGTTTTTTTTGCAAACCTTAAATAAGGTAGCTTAAAATATTCAATAAAAAAAAACGTTTGTGTGTGTGTGTATATATATAAAACAAACATAGTTGTACCCAATCTATTCTACATTAACAAAGATGCAATATTAGAGCTTCTTTTCGCAAATTGTTCAAAAAATTCCTCATTAGCTGAAATCAAACAAGAGGGATTATGGTTGGAATTAGTTAAAATCACTAATATATTCGATTTTACTAGTGTTTTGAAGAAAGTGATAAACAAAAAACTATTGTAATAGTTATATTTAGTTTTAAATGTGTTAGCCACCTTTTCAACCACTTAGGGTCATATGGACGGGAGGGTTATCCACAGGTTATCCCATTCTAAAGGTCCATGGCCCAGGACAAGCTTTTATTTATCTATAAGCTTGCTCTGGGTGAGATTTGAACCCGCATTGCATCTCTTGAGCTAACTTGGCGCCCCTATATTTACTTAATATTAAAGAAAATATTTCTAAGGTGCATATACACCAAGAGTTTTCTTGATCGCAATGAGTTCAGCGGTGAAACTATTACACATAGGGGGCCTAGAAAATTTTTAATTAGTGTTATTCGAAGGAATTGCTGCTCCAGTGACCTGTTCATTTTTAGATTCATTCATAAATATTAGAATTAGTGGGTAAAGTATAGATTTAATTTTATTAAATTCTTTCTTGAATATATCTTTTTTTTTCTAATGCATTTATTTTAAGGCGCATATAAAGATTTGGAAGAAACCAAGGAGGAGTTTGGAATATAGCTTGTTTTAAAATATGATTAAGACTAAATTTATATTTTAAATAAACTAATATACGACTATGAAGATACTTTATTCATATTTTCTATATTATATGTAACTGATTCTATAGAATTAAATAGATCAAAAAGAGGGTAGGAATATTTGGAAATTTTTTTAATAGAAAAATACAAAGATAATTTTTCTCTTCTTAAACTTAGTGAAATTTTTCCAGATTAATCATACAATCTAACAATAGGGCTAGATCTGAAGACAGTACAAGACATATAAACAGTAGCTATACGTAAATGGTGTGGTGAATTGAGTGAAGCATCCTGTGTTGTGGGGCTCGCCGAACTGTAATCTAGCTTAGACCTAATATGGCTTTGGTGAAAAATTAATAATAGGGTTCTATCTGCACCCCACTTATTACCTGTTAAGGTTTTTAACAAATTTAAAGTTTTTAAGGAATTTAATGTGATAATTTATAATAATATTTTAAACCTAAATATTTTATTTTGCAAGACATAGTTATATTATTATTAGATCAAAAGGAGAGTTTGTTGACCGTAGATGTTATTCTAAGATGATTTTAGTTGGGGTTCGGTCAAAGTGAGAGAGAGACTGCAGTCATGGAAATGTGAACTTAGGGACAGGACGTCCTCTCTCATCTTCATGATAGCCCTGAAGATGGCTTACAATGTAAGCCGAAACGTTGGCAGATTTGTGTTTTTTGGATCTACCTTGACCGAACTCCAACTAAAGTCATCTTAGGAATATCATTAGATGTTTTTTGTTGGGATTCGATCAAGGTAGAGAAAAAAAATTCACATTTTTTTTTTGGAAAAAATATGATGAATGATATTCTAGTGAAACAACAAAAGATTTAAATTATTTCTGAAAGTTCAACAAAACTGAGTGAAATTTTATAATTTATCCAAAACTTTAACTTTTATAAGTATCCAAGATGACAATATACCTACAAACATGTATGGGATAGAGTTTAATTTAAAACCTAACCTTGACATACACAAAAGTGGATTTCCTTTTATTACACAGAAGATAAAACAAACAAACAGACAGGAAAATAAATAAATCTATATTAGGTGTATACAAATTCTAAATATATATTGGTATATATATGAGGGAAGGGATTCAAACAACGAAATTTAATTCATGACTGTGTAAATATTACTAAAAAATTTGATTAGATTAAAATATTTGCTTTTTTAAAAAGAAATAACAAACCCAGACTATATCAAGTATATTTTTTAATTAACCCTATAAGCAGCCTTGAAAAATAGTTTTAATAATTTAAAAGTTATTTTTTAATTTTAAGGATAGTTTATCCAAATCCAGCAAAAGATAATAAAATATGCTTGTATAAATATATTTATTAAATACTAACTTAATTTAATTCACTTCCAATAAATAGAAAAACAATATATCTATAAAATATAACAATTTAAATTCTAAATGCTTTAAAAATTTTATTTGTTAAAATATAATTCATCACAGGCAAATTATTTTCAAACAAAATTTGTATAATAATCATATGGTATAAATGCATCCTTAACAACTTTAACATATCAGTTACCTAATATACGGACTTATGAGCTAGGATATGTCTAAATCTGAATATAAAAATAATCATTTTAATAAAGCAAATAACAACAATTTCTAAAGTGAAAGACATTCAGTGAAAATTATAATAAGGAAACATTTGGTAAGGTAACTTCAGTTTGTCTTAGAAGATCAAGTATATTTTTATGATTGGTAGTTAACAGGAGCTGAATGAGAACAACAACTTCCATCAGCAAGATCAGTCACACTTTCAGTAATCACTTCAGTTGAGGATGTCATCGAGTCTTCTAGAAGATAAACACATTTAAAAAAGAAAAGAGGAAGGTAATATAAGACTGTTCTGTCAATGAAACAAAAACTAAATTAAGCTAGACTCTATTCAAGAATTAGTCACACTATTACTTATTTAGTGTGATATTCTTCTACTTTTGACATACGTTATAAACATTAAATATTATTATTAGAAATAATTATCTAGATAAAGAGTACTGGAATATTACTTATTTACAGGTGCCGAAAGGAAACAAACCCAAAAGGATATTGTTTACTAGTATAGATTGTGGTCTAAGAGAACATACATATTATCAGGATGAACAGTTTGTGTACTAACCCTGAGTATATCTCCATATACTTAAGATAAAAGAGACTGAATATTACATTATGGTACAGATTGATTATTATATAATAATATAATGAAAGAACCTCTTTGAAACCTATTGAAGCTACAAGATCCCCCCCCAAAAATTGGCTATAGGCCTACATATAAATTCTGCAACCTATTCTAGCACATCAAAAGTAATCTTCAAACTAAATGATAGCACTAGCTACTCTGTGGTGGTTCAAGATGCCCATTGATGGTTCTGAAATAATAGGCATATATATATATATATTAGAAGAATACATCAGTTTTTAGGGAGGTAATTAGTTTACTATTGAGCTTTATAAAGAGAGGTTAGTCAGGGATTTGGTCTTGGAAACTGAAAAATTAAAAATAATCTATAAACACAAAAGTTTTTATGTTTTTTTGGTGAACGTTTTGGCTTAAATTTCAGGCTTTCAACAGGGCAAATAGGGGGATAAGAGAGCGACCTGCTCTACAGTAACTAAATCATGGTTGTTTTTATATAATATATAAGATATTATTTCACAAAGCACAAACACAAAAGCCTCAAGCTAAAAAACATTATAGCAGTAACTAATTTATAAAAATGCACAATAATTACTTTGGTGCTTTGAACAGTGTTCACAAGGCAATTTAAGTTTTGATGTTTTCATTTTAATTTCTGTAAAGCGATGTCCAAATAGGAAATAACATAGTCCTGCAGCTAACAGTAGCACAATAATGATATAAACATTGTACGTCATAACACACAGCATTACTATGTATCCGAATGCCAGCTCCAATCCATAAACCAACACTTCCGTGAAAGTCCACAAATGCCTGCATTTAAAGAAAAAATAAACAAGAAGATAATACTCTGAAATTAGTAAAACTAACTTAAAAAATTTTCTCATTAGGTGTCTAAGGATTTATTTACTTATAAGCAAACCAGATAAAATACATGATCATATTCACTATGCCACATGTATTAAGTAGCCTATTTCATTTTTAGCTTAAGCCTATCTTTAAATCACTTAATTTAAAGCTAATGGACTCCAAAGGTTGTTTACACTTTTTATAGATAAGATAACCTAACTAGACAACTAGCTTACCTTCTATCAACGAATGATTTTTATCTCATTGCCAATAGGAACAAAACTTATTAAAGTCACAACAGATTAATTGGTGACATAAAAAGGCAACAAGCATACAGCTCCAATAAGAAAATATTTTCATAAATACATTATTAACAACACTATCAATAAGACTCCTTAACAATCTTATCTCTTTTTATAACCCCCGCCAAAAGTTCTCAAACTTCCCTAACATACAATCATATGGGATCTTTTAAATACTCTTCAACTAAACGGGAACTTTTCCAAACATTATAGTATGATCTTCATGACTCTCTTTCATTAAAACCTCAGACTACTAAGGGAAGTTTTCTAGTCACAATGTGTAGAAGGACTGGCATATTACAGACCTGGTATTGACTATTTTTATATGTGTAAGTAAATTACTCTCTCTCTCTATCTCTATCAACTTCAGTGTTCTATAACAATATTAATTCAATAATTATTTTGAGATATATTGAAATATTTTTAAATTTTTTTAAAAAAATGATTAATACTTCTTTATTGACAAAGAATAAAATTTACCGCATTGATAAATGGTATTTGATATCTTATTTTATTATTTTTCATTCGTATAATTTGTATTTTATTGCAACCAAAATCAAGAAATAAATTACTTATTTTTAAAATAAATACACGGATAAAGTAATTAAAAAAAAGTCACAAGAAAATGGATTTTAATTTCTCCTAAACACCGTAACAAAACTCAAGTTCCAATATTTTATATCTTCTAAAGGATTCAATCCTGACTGGAGTACCAACATTTTAATTCTTGGAATAGGCGACAAATTATCTCAGAATTCCCCGAAAATCATTACAGTAGTTTGAATAGGGATAGGGAAGATAATATAGAAGAACAACACTGACATTTTTGTGAACATTGGTAGTATAATATAATAATATAACACAACAGATCACTTCAACAAGTCAACTAATTTGATGGTTCCATTATATTGGTTTATCATAGGAAATAACAACCTACATGGTCCATGAATTAATGTGTTTAAACATATTTGGTATAATCTGAGCTTTTAATTATCAGTGATCTAGAATTTTATTCAGGTAATCTGAAAATCGCTGTAATAGATCTCTAAAAAGTTTTTTTTAGCCTCCCTTTCAAGCACTTAGGAACACTAAGAGTGGGGATATCTCAATTCTTAACACCTACATCACTAAGTAAGCTGGTATATTTTGATAAAATATTGCTTCCCAAGTGGGATGAATCTGCAGTGCCAGATTGAGGAATCCACATCCCCACCCCCTAAAAAAATGTAACCCTTATAACTTAATAAAACTTGTCTTAAATTAAGTTAGGTCACAATTAAAACAAAAGTACAAACTATAAAATAAAATCTTAAGATTTGATAGAGCATCTAAACATAAGTACAAATGAGCTGTATATCTAATTTATGAATTAATATTACGAAGTTGGATTATATTGGCAACATTAATACCTTCTAGATGATGAGTGAGATCTAGTGTCAATCAAAACCATGTCATCAGAAAAACATTGCTGACGCTTTGGAACTTTTACTATAGCAGCATTTAACTTCACAGCTGCTAAAATTATTTTTAATGATTCATAAAACATTGCGACTCCGAAAATGCAGACACAAGCCAAAATAAGTCCTGCAGAAGAGAGAAAAAAAAACATAGTGTCAGAAAACGCAGGAGCAAAACTTCACGATCATGTAAATGTTACCTGTAGGAGAAGATATATTTAAATTCTCAAACAAAAACTCTTTCAATTTGTAACCAAACCAGAAAGTCATGTGCATCATAATTTAATGAATTTTCTCAGCAGACTTATCTGACTTCTTAAAAATATCTTCAACCAACTGAGAGAAATGACACAATTGACATGCATAGATAGTGTTAACATCTGATAAACAATCATTTGACCAATAGGTAGCAGCACTAAGAAATGTTATTATTAATTTAACTAGATATGACTATGCTAAAAGTGAAACAAAATTAAATAGATTGCTTAAATCATCAAATAATTTGATATTTTCATAAAATAGGTAAAATTTTATAAATAAACAATATAAAACTATATAACGGCAAACAGGGATGCAACATTGTAAAAACGACAAAACTCTGTTAAAATACTGTTGCTCGTTTACAATAAATTATACTATAATGTAAACTTGTAAAAGTGAATAATTAGTATTTTAAAAGTTTTGTGGATAAATATACTAACATATATGAAGGGTTTTACTTATAATTTAGAGTTGCATTCGAGCATTCTGAAGAACATTCGTATTCGAATGTTGGTAGCCATTTTGAACTAGTCGGTTCTTTTGACATGGGGAATGTTTGAAAACAGTTAGTTTTTATCAACAAATAATTTTTATTTATATTTTTATCTTATTGTTTTGTGTTAGTTTGTTATTTTAGCGAATATTTTAGTTTATTCACTTTTACCTCTATCTCTTGCATGGAGTAATAGTATAGACAATCATCGTGGAAATTCAGAATGTTTGGAAGATATGATAAGTCCAATTCTCTTGATGAAAATGACACAGAAAATTGGTCTTACCCCTATGAAAGGTTCAGCACTATCAACGTGCCTAAAAGGTATGATTTCTTAACAGAATTAATTATTTATGCTGTACTAATAACTGTATTATGTTATTTAGAAATAGTATTTTGCTTATGTTAAATGCTATTGGATCTTGAAAAAAAGAAAAGAAAAAATAATGCTCCTCTCCTAAAAAAATAATGGAATTAACTAGAACTAAAATAATTTATTGTTATTGCTAGATATTACAAATTTTAGATTTTCAAATGAATTCTTACAACTTTCAAGCTTTAATACCTGTACTTAAATCATCAATTTATTTCATTAATTTGCTACAATTGTCTTATTTTTTTTCCAAACTACTGTCCTCTATATTTTTTATAACCTGGGCCTTAAGTTTTCTTTTGTAATTAGAAAAACAAAAAACTTTATTATACATCTAATTTAATGAATGATGACATTAAACAAATAATGATCCAATTCACCACTTGTTGTTCTACTTTAACTTAAAAGTTCAAGTTCAAATGGAGAGAATGACTGTGGAAATTATTAGTAGAGAATTTGTTGGGGTTCAGTCGAGTTTGATCCAAATTAAGATTTACAAATTATTTATTTGATCCTAATAAATAATTTGTAAATATAAATAACTTATTTTGCACCAATTTTTTAAACAATAAAACCTTAATATTTTTATTTTAGTACTAGTGAATGACTTTTTATAGTGACTAATTACCTTTTTTTTTTTTCATTTTGTTGCGAACCTTTCACTATTTTTCAGGCTTTATGAGACTGGGGGTTCTCTAAATTTTATTAGAGTGTTCTGAATAGTTATAATACAAAGCATATGAAGTCTTGTTGGATAGACTAATAGTGGATTACACTAACAAAATATCAGTTAATATGTGCATTTTAAAAAATAGTGACTTTTTTTTTGTCAAGACATGTAATATAATGTATGCTGTCCAATTTCTATGAAAAAAATAATGCAAGAAAGTTGTTAATGAAGTATTTTTTACATACATTATTTTAATCCCCACATTTGTAACCCACTCTAATTTGAAAGACTCATTGCATGTATCTGTCTAGTATACCAAAGCCCTTTCATCAGTGAATTTAAGTTAAGACATAAAAGACTTTTTGAGGGCATGGGTTGTTAATATTATCAATTTAAAATGAATTGATAATTAAAAAGTTTGTAGAAATAAGATTATCTTAGACACCTAGTTTGTTACATTTAATTTGCATCATCTTTTAATATTTTTTTTTTTCTTTTTTAGCCGTTTAGGGAAGAGAAGAACAATTACCTCAAGTAATTTGAAAAGGGATGTCCTTGAAGGTATATCATCAGATTCTAATAATGTTTCAAAAGAAGAAAAGGATGGTACAAGTACTTTTTCTAAAGGTCCATCTCTTACTCATCCTGTAAATTCATATCTTACACCAACTCAAAAACGGCTTAATAAATTTGAAAATTATATGACCCAGAATTTTTTTTGTCAGGAAAACCAGAGTAATAATTATCATAAACCTGGAGAAGGTTCAATTACTCCTTTTAGGCACGATGGAACAGAACCACTAAAAGAATTGAAAAACTTTATAAATGATCCTAGGATAACTCCCAGATCTATTAAACATCCACTACCTTCACAAATTCAACAAATTGATAGTGATTCAACAAATGTTTCATCCAGTATTCAAAGGGTTTTAAACAAAAGTTTTAATGGAGAAGGCTTAAATACAGATGCAAAAGAGGGAAATATTTGTCAATCAGATAAGGTAGAAGTAACAGCTGAACCTCAGGGAGATTTATCACAATCGGATTTGGGCAATAACTCAAGTTTCATGACAGCACATGATGTCTATAATATTGAAAGAAGCAGGCTTCACCAAGAATCATTGTATTATAAAACTCCTCGAAAAGGTTTTACTTTTCTTGATGCTCAAGCGTCACCTGCTGATCCTTTGAAAAATGAAAATGATGGCTTGAAAAATTTACTTCCTAAAACTCCAGTGCTAAACAGATTTGAATCTTATAAAACTCCATTTAGGACTAGAGTTGAACCCTTTTCAAATGAAATGTTTACTCCATCTCTTTTAAATTATCCAAAAACACCCATGGTCATGGGTAATATTACTCACCTTAATTCTCCTCATATGTTGATTGAAAAAACTATAACAGACCAAGGTCTAAACTCTATTAGAAATATGGATTCGAATTGCTTATCCAAAACATCTCCTAGTGAAGATAACAGTACATTCTATGATGTGCATAAACGCTCACCATCTCTTGTTAAAAAACAAATATTTGAAGGCCTTGGTTGGTCTTTACCTCGATCATCAATCTCAATTGAATCTCCTCCAATTAATTTAGGTGGCTACAAAAAACAAGCTGATTCTAATCCTGAAAGTTCTGTTCTTCTGACTCCAAACAATAGTTCTACAGATAGCTCTCATAGTACTAATAATATTTGTGTGAATTCAGAAATGGATGTTGACTACAGTTCTAATTGTTCTTCCCCACATTGTCACAAAGAGAATTTTCCTGGAAAGGAAATTTCTAGTTGTAATCAAAGGAACGAAACATCTTCAGTTTTTGATCAGCCTTCTAATATTACAACTGCTTCAAATATTACAGTTTCTTTAGCTTCTAATAGAAATGAACCAGTAAATAATTTTGGGGAAAATGAATCAGCTAACAAAAATTTGGAAAGATATTTGGATTTTTCAGTTGATAAATCAAGTACAGGGAATTCATGTTTAAATTCTGCCAAATCATGTTCATTTATTGCTTCAAATCTCTCAGTAGACAGAATAAATTTGGATTCAATTAATCAAAATCATACTAACAAAACTATTAATTTTAATCCAACTGACCAAAGTTCTACTGATGGAACTCCAATGGAATCGACAGTTCAATTAAGAAATAATTATGCCATCTGTCGAGAAGAAACTGATGTACTTACAGCCCAGAATGCTATGGGAGATTTGCCTTCTGATATGGAGAGGAAGGATGTTACTGTAGTGGCTAAGCAATCTGCCGAAGAAGCAGAAACGCCACTTTCTCAAGTTCATGTGTCTAAGGTTTCTAGTCATCATGAAGCCACAGAATCCAAGAGTGAACAGGTATTTGTAGCTCCACAGCCAGTTGTATCATATCCTAGGCCAGTCCCTAAACCTCAGACCAATGTTATTTATGTTAAGAACAAACCTTACACAGTGCTGAGCATGCTTGGAAGAGGCGGATCAAGTGAAGTCTATCAGGTAAGTCGATTTGACTGTTCTCTAGCATGATTTTTCCTTTTTTCTAACACTAAGAGAGACTATAAGTTGATATAAATATCATTAAGTAGTTAAGTGTGCTGTTGGAATTTACTGCCTTTTTTTACTTGCATCTGCTTTATAAAAGTCTGAATATTTGTATAGTAAAATAAGAAAAAAAAATGAAAATGAAAGTAAAGTTTCATCTGGCTTTAGCAAATTTTCTAAGAAATTTTTTTTTTTTTTTGCAAAAGTGATGTGCAAAACATTCCTTCAAATACTCATTTATCTTACCTGACTAGTATAAAAAATGTGGTCAATCATTTATGAATAAATATATATATGAGTGTGTGTGTGTAACTCAGTATTCTGGGCAGCAAATACCCTAAGAATGTAGTTATTGAGTTTATTGTCTTGACAGATTTTTGAAACTGTTTCCCATACTTTCTCTGATCCTACCTTCTTACCAGACTACTAGACACCAAAAATGTTATTAACCAAATTGTTGTGTATGTGTGTGCCATTGCCGGACAACTAGAGGTTAAAGTGAGTAAATAAGTAAGTAAATANGGTAGTAAGACACTGAACTTTAATATTATATGATGTGACAATCTCTCACTATCTTGAATACTTCCTATCCCTAAAGTAATGTACCTATTTATGATTGTCTTTGTATGTTACAAACCTAAAAAACAAAAAACAAAAAAAACTGAATCATGTATATATATATATGTATGTATGTATGTTTAGAGAGTAAGATTTCATTTTTTTATTGCCTTTTAAATGAAATGGATATTTTCTTATTAATTTGATATCACTAAATAGAAATATATGTAGAATATGCTGAAAAGTTAGCTCTTGTTTCAAAAGTTCTCTTAAGTGGTGTTTAAAAAACATTTTTTACCAAATATTTGTATTATTATATCTTTGATGCAATATACAATTAATACTCAAAATATAGTCCATTGTATTTACCTTCATTAGCCAATTGCAGGATCCCACACAGATAGCATTTTTTGGGATGACTGTCAAAGAACCCTTGGACCTCAATTTCAACTTTTGCAAAATTATCAATTTTTTTTCCTTGAAAAAATGGGCCATGGTTTGAAACAAGTAATAATTCAATGGTGTTAGGTCTGGACTATATGGTGGATGAGACAAGAGTTCGAACCTTTGAAGATCTTTAAACTTTTCTTTGGCTCGATGGGAAGTGTGTGGATGAGTCTGTTCATTGTTTGGATGAATCAATAAAAGATATATTCTTGTTGGAATAAAACTTATTTCAGGCTTATCAAAGGAGGATAACACTTAGACAAATTCGTGTACAATCTTTCCAATTGTTGGCAGTAGAGTTCTGAATTCATAGAGCATCTATCAGGATCAAATTTGTAATGAGTAACACCATTAAAATTTTAAAAATAGTGCAAAGCATGGATTTTATTTCTTCAGAATTGCTCCCTTGCAACAACTGGAAAATCAGTTTGACAGTGATCTAATCATTGCTTACAGATATTCAAATTTTGCCAGTAAACCCACTTTTATATCACAGGCGACTATCTTCCAGTAAAATCTTATATTAGAAGGGTTTTAAATAAATTTTCATACAATTCTAACCTCTTAACTGACTGCTGAGGACGTAAGTTCTTGAGGGACCAGTCTACTGCTCTTTTTCATCTTCTTCCCCATTGAGAGTAGGTGGGGAGACTAACAGTATATTTCACACACCAAGTTCGCGAATAACTGGGCAGATTTGACTCAAAAACTTCTAGCAGAACTTCATAAACATCCAGCTAGGTTTGCCTGGGGTTCTTCTTCCTTTCCATCCTTGTACTTCCACTGTTAATTTTTTCAAAACCAATGTTGTGTAGTGTGCTGGTCCAGAACACATTTCCCTTCTCATAGTTAATAATTTCATGAGTTAGTTTAGCAGCTGTGAATTTTTTTTTTCAGATAATACCTTAAAAATATGAGAAGTTCATAGGACACTCATGTTTCATCATTGAAACAAATAACTAAACTGAGGCTTTTTTCTGAAGAAGTCATATAGGATTTAGTAAGCTTAGAGAATGCTCTAAAGGGATTATTAAGTATTAAGTTGGATTGAAACATTTACAATCCTTTAAAATCTTGAATTTGATGAAACAGTAATTTATTTATTTTTTTTTAGAAGTTAATTGATAATAGAAATATTTAAGAAATTGCATAATAAAATTGAACAATTATAACTGGGGTTTATCTTATACTGATACAGCCTTGAATACTGCAATTGCTTGATTTTTCTTATGAAATTTTATGTTTTGCTATTAAATAAAGTAGGGCAGGCTGAGGGAGTATAGAGCAATATCGGTTAGATAGGAGTGAGGATTACCTGAAATGTCAAGTTGGATTAAAACAATTTTTTATTTTGCTGCAGCATCATAATATTTAGTTTAGTACAGTGTAACTTAAACCAGATTTGTTTATCGATAAAAAATATATTCTATGAGTGTTTGGCTTTACTCAAATGAATAGTTCCATTCCATTCCAAAGCAGATGATAAATCTGCTATACTGAGGAATTCACTTAGTTTATTTAGCTCCCATATGGCATACTTTTTATATTCTTTTTAATTTTTCCGTTCAGTTTTGTCCTAGTATTTCTTGATGGAAGGATTTCATTAATATTTTGCTTGATAATTTATATTAAAAAAACTTAAAATGGACACCTGCTTAATAAATTGTATAATATTTTACTTTTTGTAATTTATCATATTAAATTATAGTGTAGAAATCAGGAAAAAAAATTGGGTTTTTTTTCACTTTCATAAATTTATATACATTAATTTAATTCCAAGACCCCGTGAACTCATTGTTGCTTCTTTTGCCATGGTGTCCAGTAGCTTGAGCATACATGTATACAAAAATAGTCTATTTTTGTGAATACTACACAGTGCTCTGTGTAACGGATTATGATTAAATTCTAAATATAAAAACTTCGAGGTGTGATCAAGAGCTGCATATCTGTGAGGACGAAATAGGTCTCTACAATAATAGTATATTACAATATTTAAATTTAAAATGTAGAAGGGACATTAGAAACGAATAAAATAATAAACAAATGCACAGGGACGCATGTCACAAATAATGTATTGCTTCAATTAGATTAGTAATTCAAATTTGACATTCTCACACGGATAGAATCTTTTTAAGTGCAATGCTCTCATGTACACCATGTCTGATAAGACTTTGTGACTTGAAAAGATTATCTTACCTTAGTGTGAGGTAAAAGTTTTATTTATTTAAAAGTCTTAAATAACAAGAGGTACATTTTGGATAGTTTTATGTAAGGGCAGGTCTGTTTAATCAGGAATCGTTAGTATCTTCTTTATTGTTAGACTTAGAAGCAAATTTAGAAAAGTTAATAACATTTATGTTTTGTAATATTTTTTACTAAAAAATGTATGTGAAAAATAATATTTTAGAATGTTACTTCGGGATCTTGCAAGGGTCCCTACTTCAAAAATATCAAAATTAAATCTGGTACTTAGGCTTTCGATTGAAAATCATTTAATTTATTCTTTTTTTACTTAAATCAGAAATAAGTGGAAGGGGTGATCAGAGGAACACCATATTTAAAAAACATCAATAACCTTCTTTTCATTTGTGTTATAATTAAAATTTATAAACATAGCAAAAAAAATTTTTTTTTATGTTTATGTTCTATACTGTTTTAAAGAAAAATGCATATTAAATGAAATAACTCGTCTTAAATAAACCCAAAATTAATTTTTAAGCTTTGGTTAGAAATTATTTCTTTATTTGTTGAAAATTTGGAATAAATATGAAAACTAATTTGTTTTAAAATGTTGTAAAACTTTTTGATAATCTATAAACATAATAATTTAGTATTAAAAAGTTTTTAATAATAAATTATTATTGTTTATTTTGAGGTTTGGATGATAAGGCATTAATCAATAGATAACATGTTTTTGATCATAATGTATAAATAGTATACAAATTATTTGTATTTTTTTTCAGGTATTGGATACTGAATCATCAAAATTGTTAGCTATGAAATTTGTTAATTTAGCGTCTGTTGAAGAAAGTATTGCATCAGGCTATTTAAATGAAATTGAAGTTTTATCAAAACTCCAGGGCTGTGGTAGCGTCATTAAAATGTTTGATAGGTAAATTGCTTCTTTTTTAGTTCGGCACTGCTATTATAAGAAAACCTGAAGAATTTGTATTGTACTATAATTTTATTATAAAAAATCAATATCATAATTTTGGACACATTTACTATATTTATCAAAATATTGATTAGAAGCACGATCACTTTTTAAAAATAAATATTTCACCATTCAAGTGACTTGAAATATAATCATTTGGCTGAAATATTGTTGTTTTTAGATTAATTTATAATGCATAAGTGTAGACTTTATGCCTTTTGGATCTTAAATAAATTTCTTCAAAAGTTGAAAGGTGTGGTCCCATTGTCCGTCAAGGGGCTCATTATGAAAAAAAAAAAAAAAATTATTTTGTGAGTGTACACTTAACACAATAATTGCCAACTACGAGGTGACTCATAGGTTTCGTTCTTTTCTAAGACACCAGCTAGTTTTCTTGTACTGTTTTTACTTGCCATTTTTGTGCAGCTATGATTAAACATTTTCTAGTATTTCGGTTTTTTTAATAACAAAGAAACATTAAATATTTCATGTATAATTTTTAATTAATATGTAATGAGAATCAATGAGGTTTATCAATTACAATTGCTGAACTGTGGAAATGTTTCTTATAAAAATTTTGGTTATGGATAAATCCAAACTCATGATCAATATACACTTTATTTTATATAT
>KZ807205.1:244164-268982 GCA_000696205.2 Oncopeltus fasciatus | reverse complement strand
ATATATATAAATTAAAAAATCAATTTAAAGTTGTAGTCTAGTTATGTTTCATTTTAATGAAAATTATAATCGATAGTCGAGGATTAGGTTTAATTTCTTAATGTTTAATTCTATTAATTAACAGAAAATATTGTTTTTAATTATGTGTCAAACTGTTTAAATATAAATTGCATCTGTGAGATGGTTAAAATTGCCCTTATCCTATTTAGGACTCCAGATAAACTCCTACTCTCAATTAGTCAATTATTTTTAGTTAATAAAAAAAATCAATAATCATTTTACTGTTATATACTGAGCTACATGTGTTTAAGTTAATATTACTGCCAATTAAAGTATTTTGGTTGCTGCAGTCCACATATGGTTTTTAATCAAACTGCAAGAATCTTTGGAAGATTTGCAACAAATGCTAGATTGCACTTTAAACCCCTCTCCTACTGCGATTTTATTGATTCAGAGATAACACATTTTAAACATTATTTAAAGCCAAATGAATAAGACTTGCCTCTATCCCTTTTTATGTTATATATTTAATATTTATAAATATGTTAAATTACTATGATTCTTATTATCGAAATACTGTTATTCTTACTACTGATTTTATTTTATACAGCTGCTTTTTAAAAAAATTGTGCAAAGGATAATTTACTTTCTCTTATTCTTTTTTTTTTTTTTGAAAAATGTAAATTATTTTTTGAATTCCCAAAAATAGCCTTAAATTTTTTGAGTTAAAACTGATGGAGATAAAATGAGAGTTAACACAATGAAAAATTTAGAAATGCATAAGTCAAAAAGTCACAGTATATGCATAACATATAAGTGTTTTGGCAATTTTATACACTTAATTCTCAATTTTACACTCTTATAGTTGTTAAAACCAAGATCATATGAAATTAAGCAACACTTGAGCACAGGCATGAACTAAATCCAAAATGTCATAAAAACAATTAAGCTGTTTCAAGCCTACTTATGATTATTTATGAATGAATTGAACTAGAAAATACATGCTTATTTATATTAAGATCGGCCCTTGAATGAAATTTAAACAAAATTCATCTATATTTGTTAGAAAAAATAAAAGAAAAATTTAGATAATATTTTTTAGAAAATGTCATAAATTCCAATAACAAGGAGTAAACATTTGGCTGTTACAGCAGTTTAAAGCTGTTAACTTTTATGATTGTTGGTTATTAGGCCATCACAGAAGGAACTTGAATGTAAATTTTCCTCAAAATCATTTAAACTTTTTCTTTCAAATTACTTTTAGACTTTTTAAAAAAACAAATATATTCAATTTTCTGATTCTATGAATCTTTAAACATAACACATAAAATTTTAAGAGGAGAGGGGTTACAATTTTTTTTTTCGTTTCTTTTTTAAGTGAATATACTATAATATAAAAAATTTCATTTTTTACAGTGAATACATTCCTGAAAGTAAAATATTATATGTGGTTATGGAAAAAGGAGATACAGATTTTTCAAGACTGATGAAAGATATAATGAAAACCAAAAAATTATCTATGTCTATGATCACATACTACTGGACTGAAATGTTGAGCTGTGTCAAGGATATCCATGAAAAAGGTAGTAAGACACTGAACTTTAATATTATATGATGTGACAATCTCTCACTATCTTGAATACTTCCTATCCCTAAAGTAATGTACCTATTTATGATTGTCTTTGTATGTTACAAACCTAAAAAACAAAAAACAAAAAAAAACTGAATCATGTATATATATATCATGAAAACAATATCTCATCCCTTCTACTAAACACAGATCAAATATTATAAAAAAATCCCCTGCATTACTAATACTTATACTACATTATCGTTAGTTGGACAAGGAACAACATAAAACAGAAGATAAGAATGGATTTGCAACATAATCACAAAAAAAAAAAAAAAAAAAAGGAAGGTTCTGGCAAATTCAATCTTTTGTGATAAGCTATCTTCAAAAATTTCTTATTAATTCAAAACACCTTGAAAAAAAGTCTGTCACGCAGGAACTGTGCATTCTAAACTGATATCCCATGTTTCATTATAGACGGACATCATTATTAATAAACTGAAGTAAATGAGAAATTAAAAAAAAAAAAATTTGCTAACCTTTCTAGTTTTATTGTATGTATATTTCTTAAATACATTTTTTGTAAAATAGTTGCAGATAATCAATGTTTGTAAATCATATTTTGTGCCCATTCTGTTTCATATATATATATGTATATATATATATATATCAAGTTCTAAATACACTCTTATATCAAATACATAATAAACATAATGTACTTAAGTAATCGCAAGCGGTCATGGTTGGGAACAAATTTACCTGATTTAAATACATTCTTATTGTAAACGAGTTTTGAAAACCCAATCATAGATAATAAGCAATAACTCTCATAATTAAATGTTATTTGAAGAACATTATTATTGCACATTGTTATTATATTATTTATTGTTATTGTTAGGCTGAAAAAGATTAAAAGTTCTTCCAGAGTCAGTGGCTAAAACTAAGCTTTCCATGCTTCATAAGTAAACAGTGCACACAGAGACACAAATATAAGATTTTCCTAAACAATATTGGATACAATTGGATACTTCCTTACAAATTCACGTCATGGGTCACTCATGACTATCTTAGATGGGCTGTCTGTCTGGCTTGGCCACATAATAAATACATGCCATTGAAATTAGTATTATCTATGTAGTAATCTATTGATAGTTAAATTTAAATAACAATTACAACTATTTGGGTTGCATGTAACTACAAATTACGGTCCCTCAAGTCAACAAGTACTTCTTATCAACTTTTCCGTTTCTTTTTAAACCGTATGTATTTTCGGTGGTTTTAAAAACGAAAAAAAAACAATATTAAAATACCAATGTACTTAGTAAATACTAATTTACAATTTCAAATTGAAAATTAAGATCAATGAGATTAAAGTAATAAATTCGTTCGTTTGAGTATTAAATACAACCCTTGATCCTTGAAATATTATTTGAGATATAAATTTCATTGAGATAAACTAAGATAAATGGGATATTTCATTGAGATAAATTAAATATGTTGTGTGTTATATGACAAAACTATAGTTAAAACAGCATGAGCTTGCTAGGAATCTTGCTCTAATTTAAATCCAAGTTTTAATTTTTGTTTTACAAAGAAAGCAAAAGAATGAGCAGCAGAGCGTTAATTTAAATTCTCAAGAAGTTCTAGGCCTATCCAAAGTGACTAAATTCAGAGACTTTTAAAAAATCTTTCAAGCACAAATGAAATTCGTGATTTACACTGTGCTAAAACTTCCAGATAAAATGAATGCCAATAACTTATTGATAAATATCACTAATATATTATATCCGATAATGCAAATTTTACTCTTTGAAAAAATTCGGGCATAACAAAATATGACCGGCTGTTAAGTCTATATAACCAGTAAGTTTTAAAATAATTAAATTTTGAACATTTAAAAATTTTATAAATAGTTTAGAATTATTTCTTTAATCTAGTAGATACGGCAATGTTCACCAGAAGGACACTGTTTAGTGATCTACTGAACATAATAAACTCACATTTGTACAGAAGCAGCTCCAACACAATGTATATAAATAAAAATGAAATGTAAAGAACAGCTGGTTCTATTGAATCAACCAATTGATAAAGTGATGTAATTATAACTATGAAATATATATCTCGTTATGTATTATCTGAGTATTGAATATAATAATCACAGGCAGGAATTTTCTATTTGGTCTGAAGAGAGCATTCTATTTTCCTCATAGTTTAAATATATATTTGCAGTCATTAATTTTGCTTTTAACAATATAAAATGATTCTCTGCTTCATTTTTAAACATGAATTAAGATTAAATATAAAGAGAATATGCAATTTTANTTTTTTTTTAATAGATTACCTATTAAAAATAGGCCATTCATTGCCAAAATTTACATTTCTTTTTTATATTTGTCAAGGATTCATTTTTCTTTTCATATATACAAACATATAATGCACATTTCTTCTGTTTATTTGCTTCTTAAGCATTATCTAAATAATTAGGTTACTGTATTATTATATAAAAATTAATACAAAACAAGCAATAATTGTTCAGTTGATTTTGATAAGAAACTTAAGTAGGCATGCTCTTTAATCAAACTTTTTACTTTTTGTACATTATTTGTGAACAATAAAGTCAAAGCATGTCTGAATGAAACCTTTTTGAAATTCTAAAACTAGAGAATATTCATTATACCACAAAATTTCCTTTGACCATGTGTAATTGAGAAATTAAAAGGGTGCCATAAGGAGTTTTGAAAAGTGAATGTATTTGTAAATGATTAGCTTTAAAAAAGTTTTGGAGAAAATTAGCATTCATCTCGTGGTATAAACTGGGACCTCTCATTCTTACTTAAAATACAGAGTAGCTTACTACTAGGACATTTACATATTATATACTATCTCCTCAAATTAGTAGCTTGCTGAAAAACTGAAAGTTTCAGTTTCAGACAATAATATTCCTGGAATGAAATGAAAATTTGCTTTGAGATATTGTTATGCTATAACAAATATTGCTTGTTGCTTTTATAAGGGATTTTGGATTTGAACTCTGTTTTGAGAATTATCAAAAGTAGTAATACTCAAAAGTAGTAAATATAAAATTTTTATCTATGAGTGGTGGCGTCTTGAAACCCATGAGTGGGATTTTGAAATTAGTTGTTTTAATTAAATAGATTAATTCTAGTTTAATTTTCAGTATTATTGGAGTTCTTCATTTCATTCCATTGTCGAGAAAGAAAGTTATTTCATGATAATACACATGTGGTTGAGGTTTTTAAAACATTTAAGTTAATATTGAATTTCAATTAAGCTAGGGATTCTTTAAATTAAGATTCTCATTTAACCTATTTTATTTCTACATTTTGGAATTGATAGAATCATCTGTCAAAGAAAATAGAATGAAAGTTGACCACTTCTTACCTTGTTTGGCTAAAATCATGCCTAGTTTGCTTATAGTTAGAGTAATAATCCTTGGAAAAACTTTTCTATCAAATATCAGGACTTGCCAATCTGACCCTTGATATAGCGAACATTATGTTTAATGACCTGCATCAGGTCAGAAAACACTGTTCTGAAAAGACTTCACTAGTGGGGGCACTTCACTCAGAGCATCATCTTCATCACGAAATATGTTGATAATCTTGTACTTTTCCTCAATCTCAGAAGAATCCCACAGAGTTGTTCAATTCCTACCATCCCCGCCTCAAATTCACTATTATAGTTGGCTCCTTTTCCTCAATATACTCCTTATCGGACAACCCGATGGTCAGATTTTAATCGACTGATACACCAAACACCTATTCTGGTCGCCTTCTCCACTTCCATTCTGCCCATCTCTGTTACCAAATTATCGTCGCCTGAAACCTGATACAGCGATCCTTCTCTCATTTGAACCCTTTTTTTAAACAGAATATCTCTACACACATTACTAAAATCCTTTCTCAGAATGGTTTTCCCTCTCCCCTAATTAACAACCTATCTAAATTTTCCCATTCTCCCTCTTTGTCCCTTTCTCTCTCCTCTTCCTATATCTCTTTATCGCTCTGTACCCTACATTCCCCTCCTTACAAATAAAAAAAAAACCTCAAGTCTAGCCTGCAGAACCTCTATTTAGGCCACCAGGCCAATAATAAATTACAAACATTTTATACTTCTCTGAAAGATCCTCTTCCTATTTCTCAGCAGTCCAATGTTATATAACGAAAACCACTTTTAGATAATAATTGTTCGGCTTCATATATTGGCCAAACTAAGAACCACATGAATACAGCATTAATACAAATTCTTTCGTCTCCTCTCCCATCATGCTATTAGCAACAACCACATGCCTGATTTAAATTAAAGGCAATATTTTATCAGCGTATTGCAATATTTTCTGTATGATTTAACAAAAATATTCAGGTAAATAATCCCTGGCATCAGCCTTTACAACTTTCGTGTGCCGACAAACCCCTTCCCACCTCTTTTCGCCAGTTGTCTCTCAGTTTAGTTCTCCATGCATTTGGAGATCTCTCCAGGGTTTACTATTGGTACACACACACACACACACACCACACACACACACACACACACACACACGCACGCACGCACGCCCACACACACACACACACACACACCATTGACATTTATAACTTATACTGAGATGATTTTAGTTGGGGTTCGGTCAAGGTAGATCCAAAAAACACAAATTTAAAAAATGTATTTTTTAATAAAGGATTATCTGCCAACGTTTCGACTTACATTGTAAGCCATCTTCAGGGCTGTAGAAATACAATGTCATGAGAATACAATAATAATTGAAATTAATATAATAGGGAATTGCAATAATATAATGTGGTATCAAGAGTATGAATGTAGAAAGCTATGTAAGAAAATATAAAAGATTTTGAAAAAAACCAATTTGCAAAAAACATGCAAACAATAATTTATTGACAAAAAAATATTGAAATAACATTAAAGCAGTAATTTGCCACACCTACCTATATCTACGGTAAAAAAAACTCTCCTTTTTATAACATATATTTTTTCATATTTGCATTATTTAGTTAGTCATATATTATACTACATCTCTGTCTCTTCATTCCAATCTATAATTCTATAAGTGTTATATACAAGAAATACACAGAGATTACATACCGCAATTAATTCATTATTTATAAGTGTTATAGTGTGTATTGTATTTCATCCTTGATGATGACTTACAAGATAAGTCGAAACATGGGCAATAATAAAATAATTACCCAACAATTTTTGGAGCATTTTATTTTTCTGATCCTGGCCTAATTTCTCCAGTTTAAAATTAACTCTGCACGTATAAAGTATGTCATTCGTTACAAAAAGTTAAGGCAGAAAAAACCTTAAAAAGAATGTCCATGATCTACATGAATAGGCAAACTTATTTACATACAAATTGGGGACCTGTCAATGAAAAAACAATGGGTGGGACAAGGTATTACTTGTCAATATTAGATGATTTTATAACCATTTATTTACTTAAAGAAAAATCAGATACTGAAGAAAAATTAGTGGATTTTCATAGAATGATGAAGGTTAAAAGAAGTCAATGTATCCCCTATAGTTGCACTGAATGGCCGGACACCTGCTGAAATTTTTTATGGGTGATGAAAATGATTTGTCAAAGCTACAAGTTTTTGAATGTAAATTCTGTTACCTTCAACTGCCAAAGGAAAGAAAACTTGAACCTAGAGGTCGGTATGGATGAATGGTTGGTTATGCTGGTATTGGATATCGGATTTGGGACCCAGAGAAGAGTATATTATTATTTCTTGTGGTGTGAAGTTTGATGAGACCCAGATTAATTATTTGGATAATAATTTTTGGGCACCTGTATATGTTCCATCTAAAGAAAAAGGGAACAAAGAAGAAACATAGCAGACATTTTTATTAAAGCACCCAATAGCAATAAATTACATTCTGCAATTTTACCCACATTAAATATTGCAATCACATGGTTTTTTCCTACATAATAAAGCTCTGCACTTACCCAAAGGAAGAACTTGATCAAAATGTTTTTTATCAAATTTTCCTTTCTCATAATAGCTTCTGCATATCAATCCACCTAAGAGAGGTGGCAATATTATTATTCCCAGTTATAAGACAAGGCAGTTTTTGAATGATAATCTTACAGTGTGGGTTTACCAATTTACCACCTATTTCAAAATATTTGTTTTTAAAAAGACTGTTTGATGTCAACAATTATAATTGATTTGCAGTAAAAAAATTTAAAATTATGCAAATAAAAGCTCTTTTCTAGTAGAGAACATTCACCAAATTAATACAGGTTGTTTTAAAGAAAATAAAGTTTGTATTGGATATTAAACACCATATTTAAGTTTTGACTCTAGAGCCTTCATCTGTTGGTGTTAATGTGACTGACAATTTATGCTTGTTTAATTCAATCATCTTGATTAATAGCTGTAGTCTTTAGGGGTTATTAAGAAATTAGTGATCTCATAATAAATACCCTAATTTTAAGCTTTAAAAAATGATGGGAAAAAATTATCTTTCACCAAAATAAATTATTTTCCTATATAGATAACATTTTATTTCTGTAATATACATTTACAATAATTTTATATTAATTCATCTTCTTTGTTTAACCATATGGAATGAATCTTCTGTAATTACAGATAACTTACAAGTCAGACATCTGGTCTCTTGGTTGCATTCTGTACAATCTTCTCTATGGAAGGACACCATTTTCACATCTAACAAATACTTGGGCCAAGCTTGGAGCGATAGCTGATCCTGGAACTGATGTTTCATTTCCTACTGATTCATCAGCACCACGTCATCTCCTTTACTCTGTTCGGTATGCACTTATATATTATTAATGAGAATTGATATCGTCCTGTTAAATGAAAATTCCTTTTCTATACAGTTTCTTATTTGTATAAGCTGGACATTTGTCAAATGGACAAAGTATAAAATGGACATTTTGTATATGCACTTACTACACTAAAATTATTATTATTATTTTTTTTTAGACTATTATTACTGAATCTACTACTACAAGGTTGTCTGTCCTATCTTCAATGATTTTTAATTGCTGAAATTATGAAAATAAAGTTTGATATTCATTAACATCAATATACTAATAGTCTTCATCTACAGTACTTACCTTAAAATGTTCTTTATTTAAAAAATTCTTATGTTGCTCAATTCTGGATTAATGGGAGAGAGGGGTTTTAATATGTTGTTTATAAGCACTAACAAAAGAAATGAACATGATTTATTATCTATCTCTTAAATGACTAACTTAATCGAGTAAAAAAATGTATAAGATTTTCAACATTTTAAATGATCTAAAAGTAAAATTTTTGTCTGTACTAAATAAAACTAAGAATCTGGTCTTGCAAGAGCTGCATAAACTAAGCAAATTTTTCTTGTTTCATTATAGATGGACTTAAATAAGAGTAAATGACAATTGTTTTCTTATAAGCCATTTAGAGCTATGAGTGTTAAAGCAGGACCACTAAAAGCCTGGCTTCTTTTAGTCATCATATTTATATTCTTAATTACTTTCATTAATCAATTTTTTTTCTTTTGTAAGAATGTTATGTAATATCAATTTTATAAAATTTTATTTTATACTTATTTTGTTCTGTACAGTTTTTCATAAATAAAATAAAAACGAAGACATTAAATTCCAACCAAAAATGGATTCATTGAATGATTTATAATGTAAAGTTTGATACCAAATTTATTTTCTACATTTTAAAAGCCCCTCCCTCCCCCTTCACTCAAAATCATATTAGTAATAATTTCCCTTAATATGCATTTTTTGTAAGAATGTTGTAGAATAAAATGTTCTAAAAATTCATCACATTACATTGCAGCATATGTTCTCTAACTTTTTTTTGTATTTTTTTTTTAAACATTTGTATTGCCAATTAATGTTTTTTCACTTTTTGCTAATTAATATTGAACTTCACTTTCTTGGTAGGTGGGCATTAAGGAAGGATCCAAAGGAACGTCCAACTGCAACAGAACTTCTTCAATTGGCTGAAATAACTTCTTTCTCTGATTCCCAACTTGGAAAACAGATATCCTTATGGCTTGATGAGTACATATCTCAGGTATGAACTATTATTTCTTTATTTTATTATTGTTCCTTGTTTTGCTTGTCATTATCCATGTGATAAAATAATATGTAACATCTTTCTTATTTACTTGATTTGAAACTCTATTTATTATTATATTAGCATAATAAAATTAGAAACTCCTTAGCCATTTATTGTAAAGTGACTAGCAATATTTAGAAAAGAATAATTTCCTGCTTAAATAGGCGATAGATCTGCTTAAATAGAATATTTAATAGGTATTATATATTATGTGTTATAGATATCTATTCTCTGTTTATTTAGCCATACAATTCTTCTTTTCTAGCTATTGTTAGTTTTTTCACAATAAAGTACTAAGGAATTCTTTGTTATGCATGTTTTACAATATGTTTTTTATTGAATAAAGTCTTAAAAATCAATTGCCATATGTATCTTGATTTTCTTTAAGTTGAATTTATTTAAGGGTGTAAGGATTGATTAATTACTTTTTAAAAGTTTAATTGCTTATAAAGAGGATATTAGTTAGTCCCAAGTGTGTTACCAAATCCTACCAATTACCCAGCCTTCAAGTCTGGTCTTTCTTCTTTTTATAACTAGCTGGAAATAATTTTTGCATTTTTTTTACCCTTGTTTCTACGCTCATTGGATTGTTGCAGTTAAAATAATGACATTTTATTGGGAAATGTGATATAATATAATAATAATAATTACATACTCATGATGATTTAAAACTTTCATCATCACGAGTATGTAATTATTAGTAAGTGTTAAAAACTATTTATATTATTATTTCTCAATAATATAAATAGGTTTTAACACCCCTTCTTGGTCTAAGTAACTCTTTTAAAAATATATTACATCTACACACACACACACACACACACCCATGTTACATATATATATATATATATATATATATGAGCAACCTAATATTGTATTATGTATTGTCCAGTGGTTGTGTAAAATAGCAAAGGCTTGCTTAGTTTCGTTAGCTGTGGACTTATATGGGTCTTAATCAGGGTTTTTTAAAGTCACTTAATTACTAATGCAGTGTACTGCTGCTTTGAGTAGACATTTCTAATAAAAATTAATCATTCCTAGAAATTATGCAAATGTTCTTTTTTCAGGATTCAAGTTTAAAATACATTGTTATTGTATTCATTGAATTTGGTAAAGTTTGGTTTCTAGTGACATGGATTTGATAATCCTGAAAAGACAATTTATTGATTTTTTATAAAATTACGCATTCTTCTCCAATGCTCGGTGCATTTACATATACATAACAAAACATTTTAAATTATTCTGCTTTGACTTCTTATTTTTTCTTTCACTTGTCTCTCATCTCCAATGTTATTATCGATCCTTGTGTTTCTCAACTATATTTTAAATATATTAATTAACTTTAAATTCATTATTAGTTGAAGATTTTAACAATTGCTGTAGGTGGTCAGTAATAAGAGAGGATGTAAGCTTATGTATGAGGCTTATTTATAAAATAAAAATTTTTTGTTTCAATATTATTTTAGAAAGTCAATGAATAATATATTTCTACCTAGTAAGTAATATTCCTAATCTTATTTATTTAAATCTTAAATGAAATTTATCTGTTCATATGAAGTTTATTTTGCTAACTGTTAACCTCTAACCTGAAGTCTTTATTCTTATTACAACTAACTTACAATTATTACATTTTTTAAAGGAATTATACATTCAGATTTGAAGCCAGCAAATTTTCTCTTGGTTTCTGGCCGATTGAAATTAATAGATTTTGGAATTGCATCCTCTTTACAAGGAGACATGACAAGTGTTTTGAAAGATGTTACGACAGGAACCTTTAACTACATGAGCCCTGNTCTTTTAATGATATATTACATCTACACACACACACACACACACACACACGCGCGCGCGCGCGCGTGCGCTCAACTTCAACTTGGCGCTCAAACTTCAAAATGTACTATTGTTGTATAAATATCTGTCGGGGTGAACTCCTTTGTTGTGGAACTCTCATCACAATTGCTATCATTATCTCAGGCATCTTTGTTAGAACTGCTAATGCATTTGAAAGATTTCCCCCATATTCTTGAACAAAGCCAAGCCAACTGTTTCTGCTTGTAACTTTATGATAATTTTTATGAGTTCAATCTCTTTGATAAATTTCTTGTGGAGAAATTAAAATATTTTTCATTAATGAGCAAACTATCTGCCCTAAAGGGTTAATTGCTGTTACCATATATCCTTTAATTTGTGTACCAACCATTCCAATCAGATAAGCAATCTTTAACCCATTGTCTTTATGTTATAGTTTTATATTGAGAGAAGATCACAGGTAGCGCTATTTAACTGTCTCTAATAAGATGATATTAGTTGGGGTTCGGTCAAGGTAGATAATCTTTTATCTGGCAGATAATCTTTTAAAAAAATACTTTTTTTTAAATTTTTATTTTTTTTGGATCTATCTTGACCGAACCCCAACTAAAATCATCTAATAATAATATCTATGGTCAAAAAAACTCTCCTTTTATCTCTAATAAGTTATCTTATATCGCTTATTTGTATTTTAATAATGAAAACTAATAAAATGACAAATACTAAACTATTTTTTATTGAAGCCTCTGTGTATTTTTTATACATACTATTATCACTGTTGTCCATCACTATTCTTTGGTTTGGTTTTCAATCTAGGATAAATTGTTTAGTAGACTTTTTGTGACAACACACTTATTTTTCCAAGCATTCAGCACTTGTAAGCAATATAGCATTTATTATCTATGGGATATTATTAAGCTAGGCGCCCTGTCTGGAAACTACTCGTAAGTACTGGTCAACTAATTTTTTGCCAATGGAGCCGATCATGAGTTTTTTGTTATTATAATCTGTCGAATTCTTCATAAAAGATATAGTTTACCTACTTAATAAAAAGAACTTTAATTTTTGATTTAACATTGTTCTAACATTCTATCATACCACTGATTTAAAACTGATTAATTTATAAGTTCACAGCTCATTATTGTTCCTCAGAGTATTTCTTTGATATTTTAGCTCATTTGTATTTACCTTTTCTTCTTCCGGGTTGGACCGTGTCAAGTTGTTGATAGTTGCTGAGCTTTCGCACATCATGTGATGGCTTCTTCAGGGCTGAGTAGAGAATGAGAGCTTTTTTAAATCCAGGTGGTGTTTTATAATCCCGGCACAGTCTCTAATATGGTATTTATATACCACCTGGATTTAAAAAAAGCTCTCATTCTCTACTCAGCCCTGAAAAAGCCATCACATGATGTGCGAAAGCTCGGCAACTATCAACAACTTGACATGGTCCAACCCGGAAGAAGAAAAGGTAAATACATCTGACGACCGTTGAAGCCTATGTGGACAACAATTTAGCTCATTTTCCGAAATAGTGCCTTCCCTTTGATTGTGAACTTAAACTATCTATTAATGTATTTACCAATCCCATTAAAAATGTATTATTAATCATTTCCTTAGGAATGATAAAAACTAGACAAATGTCTAGACAAATAATTAGACTAGTAAAATTATTTTCTCTTAAAAGCAAATGAGAGACACACCTTTGTGATCTGTGAGAACTCATCAAGGCGAGCCTTTAAGTACTTGAATTTGTATAATTACTTTAGTTGTAGTATTTAATCTGATGTTAATTTTATACAAGAAATGCTAGGAAATAAATCTTACTCAGTGTCCCGGCTGAGGTAGTAGGATTTTTTTATTCTATTCCCTTGTATTTCTTGTACTTGAATTTATTTTTGAATTTCAGTCATTGACACTAAAATTTGTCCCATAATTCTTTTCACTTTAATGAATCCTTTCTTTAGTGTAATAAAGCAAGGGAAGTGAATAGGTCCGTATTAATGTGGCCTAAACTCCTATTGAATACTGATTTAATTGATCAGAAGTAGTGTGCGGCAAATTGAGTCTGAGAACTTATGTATGTAATTGGTCATCTTTAGATTGAAATGAAAGCTAGCAGTTGGCAAGATAAATAGTCTGTACTTGGGAGAAATTACCTTTACATTATACTTCTTCAGGTGTTCTGTGTTGTCTCTGAATCAGCTTTCTTTCATTTTTATTTTCTTTCCAAATTATAGACCCATCATAAATTCCTATTATAAAGTACTTACAACATTTTTTTTAAATAAATAAATTAGCCACATCAAGAGCTTGTAAGAAAACATTTTTTGTCATCATTTTGTGACCTCCTTTTGATTCAGTGACAAATAAAAAATGCCTTTGTAAAATACAAGGAACTGATTAAATAAGATAAAAATAAGAAATGGCAACACAGGTTGCTTTTATTGGAGAAGTGAATCACTCCTCTTACTTTTTCACCCATCGAAACTTGCCTTCTTTGGGCAGAATAAAGTTGAGGCACATAATTATTGTAGTTAATTATTTTATTCTATCTGCTATACTTTTCCCATTCATTTCATAATAATATATATTTATATTTTATTTATGTATATTTTTATATGAATTTTTTTTGTTTGTTCTTTTTACAGACTTTTCCCAGCTGTAAAGTAAAATTAGAACCAGAAAAAAAAAGTAAGAAGCCTTGATCAACTAATAATATTATTATGAAATTGTAAATTGTATAATAGTCAAAACTTTATAATATAATTGTACATAGATTATTTAATTACTTGTACTTTATTAATACTTGTATTTATATATTACACAAATACAAGCAGAAGAGTGGATATTTATTTTTGTTAAATCGATGTATCATATGCTTTTATTTTTTTAAGTGTATCCTATTACAAATTTTATCTAATTTTTTATTTCTTTTTTACTGCAACTAATGACCTAGCTCTTAATTATTGCTGTAGAGAAATTTACGAATTGCATTTTTTTTTTTTACAAAATTTTATCCCTTCTCAAAATCATTTTTAAAATATTAAATAATATATTCTATTAAATAGCTATTGGTATAGACAATACAATGGAATGCAACTAATACTTTAATTTTTCATTAAGCGAGCTTTTTTCAAAAAAAATTTCTTACGTCTGTACAGATATTTTTCTTTTATTTCTACGGATTCCACTTTCCATGCAATGTAAAACAACAAATTTTATAGGGAGTGAGAATTTAATTTTTCTGCTTGATTAAATAGTTTATTAAAGAAACTACACTAAAATGCCTTTCAACCATTTGATTTCACTTAATTTAATCAGCAGAAATGAATTTAATAAAATTTGGGTTTGATTTCTATATGCTCTGAGGATATGCCAATTTCATAAGAGCTTGATCAAACTACTGCAAGAGGTTTGAATTGAGGATTTAGAGTTTGAAATTGCTCTAATGGCCAAATGGTTACACAAAATAACCTGGAATTAGATTTTTACTCATTGAGTTTTTCATTATTTGTTTACTAGTTATTGTACCTCCACCATTGATTACTCAAATATTTGATTGACTATCAAATCATTGATTGATTGCAAAGTAAATTTCTTTCTATAAAGAAAAATAAATAATTTATTACAATAAATGAATGCAATTTTTTAACCTTAGGTGAGTATTATTTTAATTTTTGATCTAAAAACTGAAGTAGCTCTCAGTAGGAGGAGTGAAAGCTTCATTAAGCTTATGATTAAATACATGCCTTAGGAAGATTTTGAGTGCATTCAATTTATTTAAGTTTTAACTGATTGGAGTGGTGGTATGTATGTGTGTAACTTAACATTTCAATAAAATGTTTTTATAGATTTATAAGAATAAATATTTTCTTAAAGACAATGGAGGGTCACTGACTTAATCTAGGGTATTGGTTTAGGTTTCATAAGCCTGGGATTATGAGTTTGACTCCTGATAAGCTTTTACAGAGAAATAAAGAAGCTAACCCTATGTAAAGGTTTTTTAATAAAAGCAAATGGCTACTCTGGGTATAGATTAAGAACCACAAAGGAATGCATAGAAGTATAAGAGGAGTTATAACAGATTTAAAAAAAAAAGACAATATGAATCAATTTCTGCAAATTTTTTAACTATAAAAGTTTATCCTTACCAGGTATGCAAGTTTAAAATGTCGTTTATTTATTAAAATATATACACAGTAATTTAAAAAAAAGTATGATATATTTTATTCAAAGTACTGGCCCTCGCTTTCTACACATTTTGTCCATCTCTCGGGCAATATATGGATACCATTCCAAAAGAATGCTTCATCTTTATTTGAAATCCATTCATCGAGCCATTTTCGTACGTTTTCGAAATTGTTGAAGTGTTGCTCCGCCAATGAGTGTCCCATCGATGAGAAGAGGTGATAATCAGAAGGCGCCAGGTCAGGTGAATACGGCGGGTGGGGTAGGAGTTCCCAACCAAGCGAAGAAATCGTTTCCTTAGTCAATCTGGCTGAATGTGCAGGAGCGTTATCATGCTGAAGAATGACTTTGGCGTGCCTGTGAGCCCATTCTGGGCGTTTTTCGATCAATGCGTGACTCAAATTGATCATTTGTTGTCGGTAGCGCTCGGTATTGACTGTTTCGCCGGGCTTGAGAAGCTCGTAGTCGATTTGGTCGATTTTCTCGTTTTTGATCAGTAACATCAAAATCACCACGTTTGAAACGTTGAAACCAACGTTCACATGTCTTGACGGTTGGAGCAAGATCGCCATAAGTCTCAACAAAAATTCGATGACATTCAGATGCCTTTTTCTTTTGATTAAATAAGAAAATCATGACATGCCGCAAATGCTCTTTATTTGGCTTAAAATTAGACATTTTTAACACCAAAGAAAGGTATGATACGTCCACGTAAACGACTTAAAAACAACTGACTTTTGTAAACAAATGACTAACAAACAAAATAGCGTTTAGAGATAAGCAAATCCTTCAATAGGCTAAAAGCGCATTCTATTGGAATTAAAACGACATTTTAAACTTGCATACCTGGTAGGCATAAACTGAAATTAAACATCAGGAGTGAGGGTTTAGCCTAGTCTGAAAATAGACCAAAAAAGTGTGATGCCATTTGCATGATGAGAGTAGCTGTCAAAACATGAATTTTAGGGTAAAACGAACTGGATTAAAAAAAGTCTGCCATGCAGGAGTTTCTATTTTAAGCAGACTCACATACTTCAATAAGGATGGTTATAATGAGCCTGAAAGAGAAATGAGAATAAAAGGAAAGACCACTAAACCTGGCTGTATAATAAACTGGCCCAAAGGAAGAGTGGGGGAAGTACTCAACCTAGTTACATTTGTAAATTAAAAAAAAAAACAGTTCATAAATGTTATGTGAATTTTTTTAATTTAATGAAAATTACATTTTACCTCTTTCATTTTCTATAAAATTTTTTTGTAACTGAAATAACAAAAATGACATTAAGATTATAACTTTTGGTCTCACTCTTACCCCCCTCCCCCTCTCTTTCCCTCATCTTATTTGAACTAAAAATGAATTCTTTGAAGGGTTTGCAATAAAAGCCTAAATACCAAATTTGATTTATGTATTTTGAAATATGAGGACCAGCCCTAAACTTGAAATTACCTTTAAAAATCATAATTAATTTTCTTGAAAAATGTTATAGTATTTAAATATTATAAAGTAGCATTTTACTCCTATTTTATTCTATACATTTTTNAATAGCCCGATTTTTATTCGCAAGGAATGAACACATTGTTTTAGCGACTAAATAATCACAGCGATTAAGAATACTCAACAGCTAGGTGATAGTCACCTCACCACAATGAATCATAAGGACATGCATTATCTTCACTTTGTGTCCCTGTATGTTATTGATGGACCAATTATTCGCAACTATTCATCAAAACTACTTTTTGACATGTAGAATTGAAAACATTTTTTAGAATGCTCAAATAAATCTTCAAGGAACATGATTTGATAATGTTTGAATCCAATAACGATGCTTTGAGAGAAAGAAAGAAAAATAAATTTTATTCTGGGACATAAGTCCCCTTGAATAACAAAGAGGTCACAGCTGACAGTATAGCTGATTCTGATCTAGTTGTAACAATAAAAATAAAAAGTACAAATAAACAATAGGCTAATAATAAAACACAACTCTCATTCTCTTTTCAGCCCTGAAGAAGCCATCACATGATGTTCGAAAGCTCGGCAAATAACAACAATTTGACACGGTCCAACCCGGAAGAAGAAACGGTAAATTATATTTCAGTTCATGTTATTAACAACATAACAAAACATAAAATCCCTCTTCACCTAAAAATCAAACATAAACACAAAACACCTTTAAATCATTTTAAACTTCATAACTAGAATAAAGTATTCTAGTTGATATTTATACTCAAGATGATATTTTAACTACAAGCTTCATAATATGAATAAATGGAAATGACAAGAATTTTTATTTCTGTTGGAAAATCAAAGAAAGCAGCATGTTTCTTTCATCAAGGTATCAAAATCCGATAGTTTAAAAATAGATTTATCACAATAAGTTGCAATAAGTAATTAAATAAAAAACTAAATTAAAGAATATATATCAAAATGTTGACTGTCAAGCACACAGCATCAGGGTTTTTCTTCTACACCTGTTTTGTTGGCAGCTGATATGGTTTTTCCAGTCTATTAGATTATAAAGAGTATCACCGCAACATGTTTATGACTTTCTGTCAAATATCTTGATTGATTCAGTCCCCAATACTAGCAAAACAGCATAGGCTGGTATATATATTTGAGGGTGAGCAGTCAGCCTGTTGGCTAATGCAGTTACTGGGATTTCTACTTGTGATGACTGTGTCTCACTTGTGTGTACTAGTGACCTGTGTGTTGCAAATGTGTGTATGTGCCCATATTCATGGGCTCTGTATGTACTATAAGTTTAAAAAAATGAAAAATCTTACTTTTCCTCATAATCCTTCTTTCCAAACTACTCACCTAGATAATTTCCCTTAACCATTAGATAAACAGGTCTAAGACATAGCAATACCAGTCACATGAAGTGTTTAATTTCATGGCAAAAGACTAACTTAAGTATTTATAGCAGAGCTGTGTTGTCATTCTAATATGACTGATAGGGGCTGATGAATGAATTGTGGATATGAAAAATCGATCCCCATGTCTGTAAACTTCAATACAAATGCTCATCACTTGCAATGGAGAAGATTCAACACCAACATATTCCTTCACTATTATTTATGTCTAATAATCAGATTGCTGTTAATGTAAATATTAAACTAAAAAAGATTTGATCTTGAATCAAAAAGGGCAACTTCCAATTTGATATTGGTAGTAACTTCAAGGCAGCTGAAAAGCATGGTCCCAGAATTTATGAAATAATTATGTGAAGCAATGATTTTGCGTTTTTTAAAAAGAAAACAAGTAAAACTTTCTTAATGAAACCTAAGGAAAAACTTCTGCACAAAATCAGCTCAATTACCTTGACCATGGGAGTAAATACTGCTATAGGGTTCCATAGAGGACAGTTACAAACGGAGCAATCAAACTATTAGTTTCCCTAGTGGATTTGAATGATTAAAAGGGTATAATTTTAAAAAAAAGTTCCTATGCTCCTTCATTTTGGTGTCATAAATGGCAAATAATTTACAGCGAAACTTCAACTAGTAAAATAACTCCATGAACATATTAATAAATAACTGAAATTCTATGTCATGTGAAAGTACTGTATAGTAACTGGACAATAGAGGAAGAGGAAGCATGAACATATTTTTGAGCGATTAATCAGTTCACACATACTTTCTATATTATTGATTAACTCAATAATAGTATAATTGGATATGTATTTCAATAAAGAAAGGAGTATTTGAAACCTTAGGCATGTTTTTTGCTTAGGTATCTTCAATAAGATTTATATGTCATGTGTGATATTCTTATTTGGATTATACTAGAGTATGTATAAACCGGAGTATGTCTGGTTTGGAGGAGGAAGAGTCCGCTGTCTATGAGATGATGGCTGTCCAGTCTTTATAGTCAATGTCCCTTAGGATCTGGACATCTTCGAATGACGCCTTCGACTTTGTGACCTTCGCTCTCCTACAGGCTGGCCCAGACAGACCTTTCTACCATTGTGCACCCTCTCTTTGCTGTATGATTTATTTTTCTTTAAATTTATATTTTTATTATTTGTGTTCTATTATGTAAATTTTTTCTTTAACTCACTTTCTAATTTCAGAGGCTTTCATTTTTTAGTATATTTTCTTTATTTTTCACTTTTTACAATAATTCCATATTACTCTATGTGTATGCTCAGAACTATTATAGCGCTTTTACTTTTACCCTATCGTATTCCCTTACATGACTAGTGTCCTAACAACGTGTCATGTTAACGCCCAGTCCCTTCCTGCACATTTTAATGAGTTCCAGGAATACTTCACTAATAATTTTTACAACAGAATAGCTGTATCAGAAACCTGGCTAAATCCCGATATTCCTTCCTCAGTAATAAGCCTACCTAACTACTCGTTCCTGGATCATGATCGAGATGATCGCATTGGAGGGGGCGTTGGCCTTTATGTTCATGAGAATATGCGAGCCCGGATATTTGAATGCTCCCCTACCTCAATTAATCCCCATATTGAATTCCTTTTTACAGATATTTGTATTGATTCTCAACATATCCTGTACTTGGTGGTTTATCGCCCTCCCCAAACCCCCTTAGACCTCTCCTTTGAGACCTCATTGCAAAATATTGTTNCCGGATACTTGAATGCTCCCCTACCTCAATTAATCCCCATATTGAAGTCCTTTTTACAGATATTTGTATTGATTCTCAACATATCCTGTACTTGGTGGTTTATCGCCCTCCCCAAACCCCCTTAGACCTCTCCTTTGAGACCTCATTGCAAAATATTGTTCCCTTCTTCTCAATCATCATTATTTGTAGCTATTTTAATTACAATTTCCTTTCAAACTCTTCAGACAAGATATATTTTGAGAATTTGTTTTTTTCACTTAACTTATTCCCTGTTCCTTTTTCCTTTACACATCACTCGCAATTCTCCAACACTTGCTGGACATTTTTGTCATTGATTCCTCTGAAAATCTCATTTCTTCATCCCAACACCCTTTAAGCTTTCTACCCAATCATGATATGATTCAGCTGTCCTATAACTTAACTACCTCAATATTCACTCCGAAATATGAGACCATTCAGGACGACCTGGAAGCAGTTGATTGGGAACCAGTGTTTTCAGGGGCTTCCATTGATAACATGGTCGATTTCCTCGCGAAAAATCTCACCATTCTCAATAAGCATGCTCCTTTTAAAACCCCTCATATGTCGCCCGCCTCCTCCATGGATGAGTGTAGAGATTCGCGAGCTAAGAAGGCTTTGAGAGGCTGCCAGAAGGCATGCTCGACGCAAGAGGCACCCAGATGACTTTTTAGTGTACCAGAAGCTCCGGAATCAGGCTCATTCAGCAATAAGGAAAGCAAAGAGTACTTATTTTCACGATGCTTTGTTCTCTGCTCCAAGCAATATGACACGATGATCGCACAATTCATTTTATAAAATTATGCCAACCAGTCATCCTTCCACTACTTGTCCACTTCTATAATTTTTCATTACAAAATTCATTCTTCCCTAAAGCATGGAAAACAGCCATTATTAAGCCTCTAAGTAAAATCCCTACTCCTTCTTCGCTCAATGATTTCTGCCCAATATCCATACTCTCTAATCTCTCCAGACCACTTAAGAAACTAACTCAAATAGAAATGTCGCAGTTCCTGGAAAACAACCAGTTCATCGATCCTTTACAGACTGCCTTCCGACCTGGATTTTCCACTCAGTCGGCTCTAGTGAAGATCACTACTGATATTCAGCGTGCGATGGAAGAGCAAAAACTCACAATCCTCATCTTATTGGACTTCTCAAAAGCTTTTGATACAGTCGATCACTCCATACTCCTATCCAAACTTGAAAAGCTATCCTTCTCCAACAGTATGCTCCTTTGGTTTCATTCTTTCGTGTTGCAACGCTTTCAAGTTGTTTCCATTCGAGAAAAACCTATCTCATCTTCTCTTCCTACTCCTTCAGGAGTCCCTCAGGGCTCTAATCTGTCATTTACCCTTTTCTGTTCCTTCATTAATGACCTCTCAGCCGCTATCCAATATTGTTCTTACCAATCCTTTCCCCCTTCGGATCTGAGTGGGGCTGATCAATTTGATCCAAAGTGAGCTTGACAAAATCAATAGCTGAGCTGTTCAAAACAGATTGTTTGAATGCGGCAAAGTCAAAGGCAATTGTATTAGGTTCCGTTCCCCAATTAAGCTCCCTTCCTACCCTACCTAATTTTACCATTAATCATACACCTGTCATTTATTTTCTATTATACACTGTTATCAAATTCCAAAATGTTTTTATTTATTTTTAACAGAATGTAATATATAAATAAAGGATATATATTTTTTTTTTAAAATCTACACCTATTTCCTTCTCTTCCTCAGTTAGAAACCTCGGTGTAACCTTTGACCAGGACCTCTCCTAGAAGCTTCACATTTCCCAAATATTCCTGTGCTATTTTGCGTCTCTCCGACAATTCAGATACTCAGCTCTTTTCCTACCCAGATCCATGCGCCAACTCCTTGTTTCTTCACTTATTCTCCCCCACTTTGATTATTGTTGTGTGGTATATGGTGGTGTCTTGGGTGGGCTTGATGATAGACTAAAATGTCTCTTAAACTGTTGCCTTAGGTCTGTCTTCGACTCACCTAGGAATTTCCGGGTAACCGGCCTGTATACAGATTTAAAGTGGTTTCCCTCCTACCGCAGACTTTACTTCCTTGGTTCCTTCCTTTATATAACTGTCTCCACACATTCTCCTTCTTACATTTATGAACTCCTTACGTTCACCTCTTCAGTCCGTTCACACCACTCTAGATCCCGCACCTCTGATCTTTACACTCCCTCTTATAGAACTGCTTCATTTTGCCGCTCTTTCCTAGCTCGGGCAGCTAGCCTTTGGAACTCCCTACCCACAAATATTCGATGTGCTCCTTCTCTTTCCATTTTCAAATCCCTCCTTTTTCAGCATCTTCTATCCATCCAAACTGAATCTTCCTAACTATGAATTTTGCTTATTAATGAGTGAATGAATTTTTTGTGCTTGTAATATGTATGTAAAATAATGGAATTAGTGTGAGTAAAGTGTGATTTGGTAATTGCTTTAAATGGGTACTTCACATTGCATTTTTTTCCCCTATACCTCTTATAAGCTCACTGTTTTTTTTTTTTCTTCTTTCTTTATTTTTTCTTTCTCTTTCCCCAGTCATATTGTTTTAGATTGTTAAATCATCAGCCTCGAGGAAATGTTATTTTTGTTTAAGTTTTTGTTTAATTTTTACTATTTCTTTTGTAAATAATTTTTGTTTTATTTATTTATAATATTGAATATTTTTTAAGCCAGAAAAGGCCTGTGTAAAATTCACCTATGTTATTAAAGGGGATTCATTTAGTCCCAGAATAAAGTTTATTTTCTTCTCCTTTCTTCTTCTTCGATTCTGCGANAATATAATTGTATTTTTCTCAAATTATTCCTACCTAAAGTTTTCATCCTAGGTTTATAATGTTACTTTGATGTAGGATCGCTTCTGTTGAATTTGAATATATGGTTAGGTCGAGTTGCTTTCACTTCAAATATATTTTTATATCCAATTTATATTTTATAAAAGGCAAAGCATTTTTATAATGATTTGAAAAAACTAAAACTGAAAGAGATGTTATATAAAGTGAAAAAAATACACAAGTTATTAAAACAAAATAATTTATTGTTATTTTATTGTTCTACATTACAATACCTAAATATTGTTTTCTAAAATCTATTTGATGGAAAAATTGACTTTATTGAGGCCTATAGTATTTAGAATATTACATATATTTTTTTTATTTAACTTAGTCTAGCATAATATTTTATGACACAATAATAAACTTAAATTTATAAAATTAAATAAAAAGAAGAAGATGGGGAAAACATAGCACCAGTTCAAAAAATAATATCAAAATTATTTGGAATGGAAATGGGCTTATATACATACATGAGACTTTTTATTAGATAAATATTAAGATTTGGTACTTGTCAGAGGGGAAGACAAATATATTTATAATTATATTTATTTTCTTACATTAAAAGAATACCATTCTTAAACTTACTAATGTCAAAATGATCTAATTATTCATCTTCAATAAATATACCTTAACTTAATTACAATACTTTTTCTATATTACGTTATGATGTGTACACAAGTATAGGTATAGGCCTGCCCCTCTGAGGCTTTTTGTTTTCTGCTTGGCATTGAAAGACAAATTTACATATGTCTTGTGTTGCCAAAGTTAATCCCTGACTGGTTGGCCCCCTTGTTGCTTCCATATTGGAGACTGATAACTCCCTGACCAGCTCTCATTTGCTCCTCAGAGAAGTTCCTTAGGTTCTTTTCGGCCTCTTTTGGACCAATTGAAGGCTGGCCGTAGTGTGCTCCCTGGAAACCAAGGAATACAATTAGAATGTTACATGCCAAAATTAATCTTCTGTTGTTAAAATAATGCTTACATTCTTGATAACAAGTAAATCCTTTTCTACACTGAAATAAATTAAGTTTATTAGATGATTTTAGTTGGGGTTCGGTCAAGTTAGATCCAAAAAAAATACAAATTAAAAAAAATTTTTTTTTTTAAAAAGATTATCTGCCATCGTTTCGGCTTACATTACAATGCTTACAAGCCATCTTCAGGGCTGTAGAAATACAATGTCATGAGAATACAATAATAATTTACAATACTATAATGCAGAATTACCATAATGTAAAGTGATATCAAAAGTATGAATGTAGAAAGCTATTTAAGAGAATTAAAAAAAAAAATTTAAAAGACATGCAGATGACAACCAACTAAAATCATCTAATAATAATATCTACGGTCCAAAAAAACTTTCCTTTTAAATCAAGTTTATTATTGTTATATTTGACTGCAAACCTTAGTTTGCTTATAATGCTTACATTCACTTCTACTGATTTTTATTCAATTTTTCTAACATTTACTAACTATTTGACTAGCAAGAAATTTTTCACACTTTTATAATAATTCAATGAAAAATAAATCATCTTATTAATGAGTGTGCAATTCATTTAAGTTAGATAGAAAAAAAATACAGAAGAGAGTAACTATTTCAATTAAATGTATTGGTTATAAAAATGATAAGTATAAATATACATACATATATATATATGTATATAT